>OZ024858.1:40754865-40842365 GCA_964017155.1 Oasisia sp. SBJ-2009
GACAGGATGAAGAAATACACGAAGACGTTTTTCAATACACTTTGACAGAATGAAGAAATACACAGAAATGATGCTTTATTAGATCCAACTGCGACAGACAAGATAGGTGGATACACAAACATTGGGTAACATGTTTAAGAAGACGTCACAGAAAGAAAATGAGGTGTTGGATGGAAAAGAGGAAACAGAGTTAAGATGGTGATACAACAAGACATAATAAACACTGGCTAATATGCTGAAGAATATGGTATAGAAAATATAATGGTATGTCGGATGGAAGAAAGAAAACCGACATTTAAGACGGCGAAACAGCGTTGAGACGATCTCGGGAGGTAGCGGGGGACATGTGAGGGAGAGAATGGCAGACGATCGCGGCAAATCGACACGAATCGTGGACAGGACGAAACGGTTCCGCCGGTGCACGCCTCCACCGCGAAGGTTCCGGTGGGTAAAACGACCTAGACCCATGTTTGTCTTACCGCGTTCGGCCGGCTGGCCCGTGAGGTACTCGCCGCTCGGGTTGTCGGAGAAGAACCCCCGCACGTAGTAGAGGTTCGTCTCGTGCGACTGGGTGAGCCACCGCAGTCGCACCGTGCCGTCCTTGGCCTGGCGTCGGCGGCGGCGGATGACACACAGACATACGCCGACGACGACGACGAAGGCGACGGCGATGGCGACGACGACGGCAATGACGACTTCGCTGACGCCGCCCGGCTCCACGTAGTCGAGGTAACCGATGAAGAACACAAGACTGCCGACGTACACCTGTCACACAAGACACGCTGCTGGGCACGTACGAAACACACTGCATAAAGTGTCAGAACGACGTTCTTCCGATTATCGGGCTTTGTTCATCCAGTTATTGCGTTATTGTTTGCATGAAAGAACTACGACCAGTCCGTCATCCGTCATGTGTATGCTTAGCAAACAAAATAGCGAACGCACAAGTGTATTTATTTGACGTCCTGTCGTATATTTTGTTGATATGTTTGCCCCATGTATCTTTCTTCTTTGTGAAACAACATAGGGCAACATCGCCGTGACGAAACTACCGGGGCCTGTGCGGAAAACAATGATCTGACAGTTGTCATGTTGTGTATATATACCTAAGGTAAGTACACTTACTGTTGGCAAAGTAAAGCTTGCCGCTGGTCACAACTGCTCTTATCTTTAAGCTCGACGTCTGTTTCTGGATGCGCTAATAATATAACGACAATAACACGTTGTATGTTTATTCTTCGAAGTCTACAAATGTATGCGAACCCGCGCGAGAGCGATAAGGAGGAGTCATTATAATGTGAAATGCTTGAAAAGAATTACCGAAGCGACTTCTTTCTTACGTTTATTTTCAGCCACGTTTACACAGTTGTACCCATTATTTGTTTACTAGATTGCCCATAATCTCTAAAACCACAACGTGTGATAATGTAATCAGTTTGCCTAACGACAGACATTAGGGAAGTCCTACACTTAAAATATCAAGTTCTCTCTTTAAGCTTTGTAACTTTAAACGCATCATTATTTTGTTACAATGGTTGTCACAGATAAACAGATAAATATATTACTACTGAGAAAAAGATACACAGTTAAACAGATATTACTACTGAGATAAAGATAAATGAGACATAGTCTCCTGAATGACCTCCCAGACTGCCCAATATCCAAGTTACAAAGAGTGCAAAACGCTGCTGCTCGGCCAGTGGTCCGCTGCCACACGTGGGGAAATGTCCCACCAGTACTCCTCGAAATTGGATTCCCGTGAAACAACGCGTTCAGTACTCAATCCTGCTACAAGCGTTTCGTGCACAACACGGACCAGCGCCAACATATCACTGACCTACTCGAACAATGAGCCCGTGGAGTGTTGCGCTCAACCTCGAACAAAGACTTGTATGTTCCGCTATCTCGCAGCCGATACAGTGACGGAACTTGCTCGGTATCTGCTCCGCGACTGTGTAATTCTCTATCATTTTCAGATGAAGAAAACCTGTTGCCTCGCGACTTTTAAAAGACTGCTGAAAACTCATCTATTCCGGGCTATATATGCAATGTAGACACCTGTCAGTTTATTTAAGAAGTATTATTTTGTTTGTTTTCACACTAATTTTACACAATGTCTTCATTCATTCATTTACTATCAACATACCCTTTATTTTAGTAATCATCTTTAGCTGTAACTTATTTATTTATCATTTTAACTTTTATTTTATACACATTTTATGTATTGTCATTTACTTTAACAAATTGTTAATATTAATTATACGTAACTTATTAATATTCTACATAGTTACATAGACTATTTATATACTTACAGCGCCTCTGAATGGATGTTATCTAGATTTAGGATGCTATATTTTCATTACTACTACTACTACTACTACTACTACTGCTACTGCTACTGCTGCTGCTGCTGCTGCTGCTGCTACTGCTAGTACTACTGCTGCTGCTGCTGCTGCTGCTGCTGCTGCTACTGCTACTGCTACTGCTACTGCTACTGCTACTGCTACTGCTACTGCTACTGCTACTGCTACTGTTACTGCTAGTACTACTGCTGCTGCTGCTGCTGCTGCTGCTGCTGCTACTGCTACTGCTACTGCTACTGCTACTGCTACTGCTACTGCTACTGCTACTGCTACTGCTACTGCTAGTACTACTGCTGCTGCTGCTGCTGCTGCTGCTGCTGCTACTGCTACTGCTACTGCTACTGTTACTGCTACTGCTACTGCTAGTACTACTACTGCTGCTGCTGCTGCTGCTGCTGCTGCTGCTGCTGCTACTGCTACTGCTACTGCTACTGTTACTGCTAGTACTACTGCTGCTGCTGCTGCTGCTGCTGCTGCTGCTGCTGCTACTGCTACTGCTACTGCTACTGCTACTGCTACTGCTACTGCTAGTACTACTGCTGCTGCTGCTGCTGCTGCTGCTGCTGCTGCTGCTGCTACTGCTACTGCTACTGTTACTGCTACTGCTACTGCTAGTACTACTGCTGCTGCTGCTGCTGCTGCTGCTGCTGCTGCTGCTGCTACTGCTACTGCTACTGCTACTGCTACTGCTACTGCTACTGCTACTGCTACTGCTACTACTACTACTACTACTACTACTACTACTACTACTGACTGGTCATGAAATCTTGCCAATTTTGTCAGAATGCCAAAACAGTTTACAATATGGCAAAAACAATTTTCTCACAAACTTTTCTTGATTTGTTTCATTCAAAATTCCACACAACAAAATACGACGGATGAAAATGATCATGTCACTTACAGTGACACCGGGTTTCTCTCCCGGCGCGTAGTTGGAAGATTCAATTGGAGGTTTCTGGGGCGGGGGTCGACAGGTCAACTGGTTCGTGGCCAGCAGTGTGATGTTGCACAGCTCCGTGCCAACGGTCACATTCACGTCACGAATCTGAGATGCATAGTTCAGGTGTTTCCCCTGGAACCAGGCGATATCACTGTCACTTAACGGGAGGTTGTTTTGAATTTAGACACTGTTAACTATACCCAATTTCTGGGAGTGATAACAGATAATAAAATCGGTTGGAGTGAGCATATAAAATATACACGAAAAATATGTAGGCATGTTCTGGAAAGTCAAGTACAAAGTGAACTAAACACCTTTGATTAATCTACATTATACCTTTATATACTCTTTTATTACCTGATGCAACATAGTTTGGGGAAGAGCCCCAACATTATATAGGGCCTGTACGTAGGTCACGCTACATGGCGTGACTCCGCGCGATTGGAGCTTATTGGGGTTTAAGCGAGACAATTGGGGACTGGACACAAGAATAATACGCAATAAAATATTTTACGGGATTTGCGTTTTACATTGCTGTACGTTGTGGTTTCGATAAGCACTTATATCTGACAAGTTGTCTAAATGCGCTTAGTCATAACACATGTGTACGTTTGCCCCAAACAGGTTGTACTGCGCGAAGAATGGCACTTTTCATTATTAGTCAAGTTTGCCAAATGCAAATACTTGCCGCTATTGCCATGCCAACCACCATTATAATCGATTAAAATTCATGATTTCCGTGATCATTGTCACCGGTAAAGTGTTCCATTGCTTCTGCTTGTAATAACTCTTCGGACAATATAACTGAAATACGTTATTTCGGAACAGTTCGATTATTACAACCAAAAACAAAACAAACTCCTATATGTTAACATGGAGAATATGGACCTCCTGCCCCCAACTGCCCCCAGCCTCGTTTACGCGCGCGAGACTTAAACGCCCTATTAGTCTACAAATCCTATATTGCATAAACAAATCAATCGTATAATTAGTCATACATACTACTGTTTCAGACAATCAGTCAATAAAGCAATTGTGTTAACATTCCGCAATAAGTATTCAAAGAACTGTGTACAGTGAACCGACGTGAAGCGCATTCTGTTTTTACGAGGTTATCGAGTCATGTGTTTGTCCCATTGTTCATGTTTTTCGTACTTTACATTAAAAGTTTAATTATACATTTCGTCTGTATGTGTGTGTGTTTCAGTTTATAAACATTTCTATAAGCGTTTCCTTTTTAAATTACCTGGTAAACCTCCAGATTGTGATTCTCCCTAGTGTAGGTTCATTCAACTTGCGAGCGCTGCACAGACTGCTCTCGCTGGGCCATTTATATTTTAATTTATTCATATATTTATCAGGTTAAAACGGAAAGAACTGTTAAAGTACTTTATTCACCATGATAACTGTTTTAATTTGTAATCCACTGATGTTAATTTTATACATTATATGTATTTATGTTTATGATTATTATTTAAATGTGTCGAATATTTACTATTTTGTATTGTAGTTTTACTGTAGTAACATGTATAGCGTCGTGAACGCCATATGCGCTACATACAACATAGATTATAATTATTATCAGTACCCGGATGTGGATGAACTCGTCGGAGCCGACGACGAACTTCCGGACATTGTCGTGCTCCTCGAACTCGGCGTAGACGGGGTCGTTGTAGACGAGCAGCTCTCCGTACTGCGGCAGCGGCGACGTGCTCATGTTCCGGTACTCGCCCACTCCGTCCATGCGGAAGCCGAGGTAGAAGTGCGTGTCCCGGCTGTTGAAGGCGTTCGACTCGAGGGCGCTTCTCCGGCGCCGAGACTCACGCGACGTCGACGGCGGTGAGCTGCCGACCACCCTGATGCCGTCCGTCAGTTTCGGGATGGCGAACTGGAGTTCCGTGGCGGTCTTTTTCGTGTGGGGCTGTATGTGACAATCAGGTGCACGGACATAGAGAGAGGCTTTCACGCAGGAGTCTGGTCTGTGAGAAGAGTTCAGTTAGGTAGTCATTGCAACCGGTAGATGAATAGTGTGGACTAGGCAAGACATATTGAAGACCAACTGTGGGTCGTCTTCGTGTAGTTATCAGGCCTATGTGTCAGACCAGGTGTATAAACATAGAGAAGCTTTCGGGCATGGTTCCTATCAGTGAACCGCGGTCAGGCAACTTTGCCAGGATTAATATTGTGGACATCCACATTTGGCAAGAAAACGGAAGAATAGACATTGATCATCTTCGTATAGTTGTGTGACATAACATGTGTGAGTGATGGTTACTGGCATGGTAGATCTTGAGCGTGGTCAATAATTCCAGACTGGAACGACATCGGTGATTACATTTCTATTACTCGTCTAGCTACAACATTGGACGACGAGGTCCGTCTTAAATGTGCATGGATGAAGTGAAACATGCATTGTTCATTAATGCCATTAATTAACACAAAGAAACATCCCTACAGAGTCGCGATGTTCGGGTGATATCCATTTAAAACTAGTCGTCAATGCGTATTACGCGTATGATATCAGTACAAGTCTGTCGGTCTACATTGGCTGCCTGAGTATATTGAATGATGTCACCAGTTCATAATTGAATCTATCAGTTGACTACTGTGGTTTGGTCACCTCCACACCGACACAGGAGTTTGTTTGTGAAACTGTTAAGCAATAGTTCAGTGAACAGCGAACAAACCAATGGATGGGTGGAATGGAAAGATCACAAATGGGTTAGTGGTGTAGTCCTCGGAGGGACATAACTTATCAGAGGTCAACATTTGTTCGCAATGTGTGCATGTTAAACTGACCGCAGTGAACTCGCGGATGTTGCTCTTGTAGACCCGTGTTACGACCATCACCGGCCGGTAGATAGAGTCGAGGTGTTCACCGTGCATTCTCAACTTCATGCCTCCGCTGAAACAACACGTGGTCACTGCGTCAGAGATGACACGGCTAAATGGTAATTAAGTCGTTTGGGGGAAGCCGTTGCGTACAGTACTTACAAAGAATTAGAATAAAATTCACTGTGTATAGAATTAGTCGGCCGTAATGTTAGTATGAGGAAGTAAAGCACGTATTCCGGTAGCCATGTTTTGCTTGATGGAGTTTTTGCTAAGCCACTGGTCACGTGGTGGTTAAGGCAATTCTGTGGCAGTACAATCAAAAACAGTTTCAAAATTAGAATGTTTTGTCGTGTCAAATTAAACTAGTTCGCTGTGAATGGCGGAAAATACTGCAAATAATACCGGATATCTAGAAATAACACACGTATTTTATATATATTTTTTTATGTTACATGGTTTGACCTGTTGTGTCGACTAGACTACGGGACACGACCAACAAAAGTAAAACTGTAATTCCGAGAAATAGAGCAGGCAAATCTCGTCTGCCGCCATATCGTTTTATGCCATTTTGCCATTTTCATTCATGATCCGGTCCTCGACGACTCGAACGAAATATATATGTATTCTTTATAAATGAACGTAACTGCCAAAGTAGTAACCTCCGTTGTAAGTTGTATTGGTTTCCACCCATCAAAAGCTCATCTAGAAAGTGGGAACTATTATGAAGATAAGTTATTATTTTCAGATTATTTGCGTATTAGGCTCCTACAGTAATTTTGACTTTGAATACGCTGACGGACAACGAGGTAACATTTGCGTGTGGTGTCGTCAAGTATCATTCAAAACAAGAATCACTTGCGCGCCCTATACTCGTAATAGCTGTGTTCGTTGACATGACCTGACATGCTCTCTCTCTCTCTCTCTCTCTCTCTCTCTCTCTCTCTCTCTCTCTCTCTCTCTCTATCTCTCTCTCTCTCTCTCTCTATATATATATATATATATATATATATATATATATATATATATATATATATATCTCTCTCTATCTCTCTCTCTCTCTCTCTCTCTCTCTCTATATATATATATATATATATATATATCTCTCTCTCTCTCTCTCACCTGATAAAGGTCTTGATGTTGTCGATGCTCCGTATGACCGGGTCGGGTCGATAGGCGAAGTTCAGCCGAGACAGAGTGGCCGTGTCGTTCCAACTGACCATCACTGGACCGGCCGAGACGTGGTCCACTCGAGGTGTCTCACACGTGATGGTCGACTCGTTGCTGCAGACCAGAGAGACAAAGTGCTCACGACGCATACCGCGTACACACAGGACGTGAACACGTGGCGGAAGGTACACATAATGGCGTATGACAAAATGATCAACTAGTGAAAATTGCTAAAACACAGCAAGTGCATGGACACATAACTAAAAATAGACATCAACTGCTGCTATTAATAGCATTTTATTGTAGATAGTTTACTGTTCACATGCGCGCATGCGTCTTCTTCTTCGCCTTTTCCCACTAGGTGGGGTCAGCGGCCTGAATTCTTGATTTCCAGAATGTTCTGTCCTGCGGATCCTCCGGGGTGATCCGCAGTGTCTGCATATCCCTTCGGACGCCATCCACCCATCTCCCTCTTGGTCTCCCCCTTGGCCTTTTTCCTGGCACTCTCATGTCACCAACTGCTCTCACTTCGTTTTCTTCCATTCTCTGCATGTGTCCATACCAACGTAGTCTCATTTCTTTTACTTTCTCTTGTATGCTACTCACACCTAGCTCCTTTCTGATGTCCACACTCTTTACTCTGTCTCTCAATGTTACTCCTTTTATTCTTCTCAACATCCTCATTTATGTTTTCTCGATAATCTGTTCCTCCTTCTTTCTAACTGTCCAGCATTCTGTTCCATACAGAAGTACTGGTCTAATGACAGTCATGTAGAGCTTGATCTTTAATTTCCAAGGCATATTCATGCGTGTGTGTATGTATTGTGTGTATGTGCTGGCGTATTTAATTAATAGTTTTTATTTTAATATATTTAACTTATTTGGATTTAACTGTCATTTAATCTTCTTTTTCATATAGAGTTCTGTGCAATTCAATACAAATTCCACTTTATTAATAAAATAAATAATTTTACTACTGAACCATCGACGTAGAAGCGAGTAGCATTAGCGAGTTGCACTAGCAGAGACGGGACTTACACAACGCGTGGCTCGGCGCAGTATCTGCCCAGCAGTTTCACGTCGACTGGCTGGCGGCCGTTGAAATTGTCGAGGTCCAGCAACACCTGAGTGCCGCCGGACACGGGTCCGTAGTTGGGGGTCAGTCGGGTCACGTTTGGCACCTGGAACCACCGGTTGATGGTGAGAGACGGGGAGATAGATTTAGTAAACTTATCCGCCAAGTGTGTACAGATGGTGGACAATTCTGCCTGACAACAGTGGCCAAGAGTCAAGATTCAATAACTCCATTGTCAGTCTAAGACGGTGCATTAAAACGAATATTTCGTTTGGTAATATACAGAAATTGTATTTATAAGAAGCCATATATATATATATATATATATATATATATATATATATATATATATATATATATATATATATATATATATATATATTATATATATATATATATATATATATATATTATTAAATGTACATATACATGTATATGCATATATACATACATATATTTATATATACACGCAAGCGCGCACACACACTCTCACACACGCATGCACGCACGCACATACACATACGCACGCACACCACATACACAAGCGCGCGTACACACGCACATACACACACGCCCGCACGCCCGCAAGCACGCACACATATATACACACACGTATATATACACACGCGCACGCGCACGCGCACGCACGCACGCACTCACACACACACACACACACACACACACACACACATACACACACACATTCACAAACACACACACACACATACACACACACACATACACATACACACACACACACACACACACACACACACACACACACACACACACACACACACCGCCATTGCGCGATTGGCAACTGATTGCTGCGGAAACTGGCGTCACAATCTTAATCATTTATACCTCAAAGACATACGTGTATAAGTAATTCGTGACGTTTTCCGCGTGTTCTCTCTTTGTTCCCAATGACGCGTGATTCGTCACACTACATTTACGTTGGCCTATGCAGTACCAACGTAACTCAGTAGAAATATACGCCCCATGCCTTGGCGACACTTACCAAGGCGCACTGCGACCCGTTGGTTGTGTCTGTCTCGTCGTCCGGGTGGTAGACGAAGTTCTGCGTGGACAGCGCCGAAGTTTCATCGCCGAAACTCACCGTTATAGGCCCGGCCGACGCCTGGTTGACTGCCGGCGTCACACACATGATGGTGGTGTTGTCACTGGCGACGACAGACAACGCTCAGAGTCAACACCACACAGACACCGCCATATCACCACCATACAGACACCGCCATATCAACACCACACAGACACCGCCATATCATCACCACACAGACACCGCCATATCAACACCACACAGTCACCGTCATATCAACACCACACAGACACCGCCATATCAACACCACACAGACACCGCCATATCAACACCACACAGACACCGCCATATCAACACCACACAGATACCGCCAGATCAACACCACACAGACACCGCCATATCAACACCATACAGACACCGCCATATCTACACCATACAGACACCGCCCTATCAACACCACACAGACACGCTATTCCGCCATTTTCATCCAAGATTCGGTTCACAACGACTCGGCGAGATAATAAAATATGTTTAATTACAACCTAGACGAAGACGAGCATGATAACACTAAATAAATAAGTAGATAAAATTGTGGAAGACTATTTTAGGGGACATTGGGAAATGCGGTAGGTAGGTAGATAACCTTTAAAATACAATACATTCATAAATTTTAAAGTTGCGTGACACCATCATCGATCTGATAACGGCAGCCACTCGAGTAGGGAGATCTAGCAGTAAACCGGAAGAGCGTCTTACACAATGATCACAACCGTGCACTGTCCATCCAGCAAGAAGGTGACGACCGGATGTCGGCCATTGAGGTAATCGAAGTCGATCAACACCCGCGTTCCCCCGGAGACAGGTCCGCATCCTGGCCTCAGCCGTTTTATCACCGGCATCTGAAACACGCACCGACGGATGGTAAGAGACAGGGTCGATAAACTTGACTGGCACGACGGGTCCCACCCAGCAACTGTAGGCCAATGAATGGTGGCAGGTCACTTGACGATAATGACCGAAAGGTGGACAATTGTGGTAATGCACGCGGTAAGCAAAAGCTGCGGTGTTAAAACCTTGGGAAAGTTGCTTCACTCTACATTGCTCCATTTCAGTCAGCTGTATAAATGAGTAACTGGCTATAGACAGTGGTGGATATGTGTACGAGCAGCCTTCGCGCATTAATTGTAGCATATGGCTGGATGCTTTCCAGAGAAGTTGAGATGCTGTTTGATTGAACAGGTCGGCCAGTGAAGTAAAGTGTAAAAGCGCTTTGAGCAGTCCCGAGGACCCGATACTGCGCTATATAAAAACTTACCTTTTAATGACAGTCTGTGTGAAAGTGAGTAATGCTTATCATAGACACCTGTCATTCGGCATTGGTATTTGTGTGACAATACTACTACTAATAATAATAATAATGTAAATTGTATTGCGTCTGAGTCCTTGGAAATCAGGATAAAAGAGTTGGTTAATCTCATAATCAATATGCAATACCCAACCTGTCAACAGTTGAATTGATTCGTCCGTCAGCTATGATGGATAAGCAAAGTCACAAAGACACGTTCTTTTTTAATTAACGACGGGATTATGTGACAGCTTCAATTGGTCTGACATTAGGAGGAAGTATATTCCAAAGAAATCAGTCTAGCTACAAAAGGTCCTAGTTATGTTGACAGTATGGACCTTGGGGATAAAATATAAATCAGTACCACAAGATCGACGCTGGATAGGATATGTTACATGTGTAATCATTATTTCTTTTGAATGACAGCAGTAATAACGTCAGCCGTTTGTTTGACATGAGCGTGATGTACGGACTGTTCAGAACTATGCCGGTTTTTGTCGTTCTTTTCGTATATCATGTACGCAATATTTGTTTCGTCAAACGGAACAGACGTGTCACGTTCTCCTGGTGTGCCGCAGTAACTCAGTGGCTAGAGGATCGGACTTTGAATCTAGAAATACAAGTTCGAATCATGTGCTGTCGTGTTGAATTTTGCGCACATTTGTTCATTCTACGTTGCTCTAGTTCATTAAAATGTACGATTGAGTACGTGGCTATGGAGAGTTGTTGATATTTGCTTCCGTTACGAATCATCTTTGCGTATTAATTGCAGTGTGGCTGAATGTTTCCCAGGGAAGACGATGGCGTTCGATTACGCAAGTCTGCGACGGAATAAGGTGTACAGCGCTCTGGGTAGTCTAAGGACTGACTATGACGCGCTATAAGATCCTACCTTTATGTTTACCTTTACTTCCTACGCGGTACTTACATAGATGCACTGCGTGACGTCAGTGCGGCCAGCCTGGTTGGTCGTTGACCGGGTGCCAGTGTCGTCGACTGGACACGGTCGGCAGTGCTCGTCCACGCTCTGGACAGGGCTGTACGTGCCGATGGGACACAGGTGACAACTGTCCTCGTTGTACCCGCCCGGGGAGTAGTACTCGCCCGGGCTGCACCGCACTGCGAGGGGAAAACGTCACGTGATCTGGTGAGACGTAGTTAATGGTTGCGTTTGTGAGTAAATTTGGCATTATATTCCCACTGCACGTGCTCATGCGCTAACGTTATGTTATATGCAAAGTATAACAGCAGTAGGCCTGTACACACGGACCACTTAAAAGGAGTTGTATGTGTGTGTGTGTGTGTGTGTGTGTGTGTGTGTGTGTGTGTGTGTGTGTGTGTGTGTGTGTGTGTGTGTGTGTGTGTGTGTGTGTGTGTGTGTGTGTGTGTGTGTGTGTGTGTGTGTGTGAGAGAGAGAGAGAGAGAGAGAGAGAGAGAGAGAGAGAGAGAGAGAGAGAAAGTGAGCGAGGCACACGTCCTATCAGACGTTCGTTTGTAAATGAACGAAAGTGCGGTACTAGTGATTTGAACCAAACAAATTATTTTCAGAATACAACTTGACTCTTTGTGACGTCGCTCAACAAGGAAGTAAGAAAAACCGTTGCATCGTCTTGTTTTGTGGGTGATTACTGAAGGCAGTGTTACTATTACGATGTTTCTGGCGTAGTTATGTCAACGTATTATTTACTACAACGGAAATGCAAATGGCGGAGATCGTAACCCCAAACCACAATTTATGGATGGCACCACAGTGTCGCCTTCTAGTTATTAGTTTTAAATTGGCAATTCGCTGAATATCTAAAATTAAAAAATAAAGTAGAATAGGTACGTTTACGAAGAGCATAACGATGGCACAATTTGGTCTGCTGTGTTTGGTTTGGTTTGTTTCTGTCAAATCTCATACTGCCGATAGTTGATTGTACGATCGGCAATAAATGTGGTGTTAGTACTTAAATGTGGTCTCACAACTACAGCTGTGTCAAAACGGTAGGCACGGTGCCTCGACAGTTGTGTTGCGTTACCTCGTTCGCAGAATTCTCCCCAATATCCCGACGTGCAGTTGCACCGGAAGGAGTCGCCAGACGCCGCCAGGAGGCAGAGTCCTCCATGTTTGCAGGTGGTGCTGGTACACTTCGGGGCAGCGGCTTGTGGCACTACAGCAACATGTCGGAGAATAGTACTACTGCTTTGTGTAGACAAGTTTTAGAGTTTTCAAAAAGTAACCCAGTATTGGTTGACTTTCTGATTAACGTAGTGTGTAAATACAGCTGGTACGGTATGCATGGTCAAGTGTGTACGCACGCACGTACGCACCGTCGCAGCATGTGTGTGTGTGTGTGTGTGTGTGTGTGTGTGTGTGTGTGTGTGTGTGTGTGTGTGTGTGTGTGTGTGTGGGTGTGTGGGTGTGGGTGGGTGGGTGGGTGGGTGCGTGTGCATGGGTGTGGGTGTGAGAGAGAAAGAGAGAGGGAGGGAGAGAGAGGAGAGAGATAGGAGAATGAGAGTTTATGCGAGTGTGTCTGCGTACGTGTGTGTTTGTGCGCGTGTATCAGTGTACGCGTGTATGTGTATGTTACGGGTATGGTGAATCCATACATGTGCGCGCGTGCGTATGTGCGTACCTGCAGCGCAAATATTGACTGATTTGTCTTGTATTATGTTGCATTCGTGTAAATGCTATAACTACAAATACATTTATGGAGTGATAAATAGTTCTTACTACACACCGCTACAACATCTGTCTCTCACATAAAGAGTTATTTCAATAGCAGAAGTGATAAATTGCAACAATGTTTGTGTAGCTGCAATAAATGTGGCGACATAACATGGGTGGAGTAGTCGATGGGTAAATCAATGTGTAATCGATGAATGGACGGACGGGACGTGGATCCAGCGGGTGTGTGTGGACGGGCGGGCGGACGGACGAGCGGATGGGCGGACGGGCGGACGGGCGGACGGGCGGGCGGACGGGCGGACGGACGGGCGGACGGTCGGACGGGCGGACGGGCGGGCGGGCGGACGGGCGGACGGACGGACGGGCGGACGGGCGGACGGGCGGACGGGCGGACGGGCGGACGGGCGGACGGGCGGACGGGCGGACGGGCGGACGGGCGGACGGGCGGACGGGCGGACGGGCGGACGCGGACGGACGGACGGACGGATGCAGTCACGTGTGCATGCTTTCATTCGTACATTACAATACAAATACACTATAATGGTGTATGGTTGACCCGGACACAGTGAATCGGATTTTTTTTAATGTAATGAGTAAAAAATTAATTGCCACAAATTCTTGCTGAAGGTGTTTGAAAACAAATATATTTGATATTCCCTGTGCCCCCGTACAGCCAGTAGTAGAGGAAACAGAGAAGGTAGAAGTAATTTGGTAATTTAGTCAAGGCCTGTAAAGAGACATAAAACCGAGGACGGCATCTTAGGATTCTCGACCAAACTTGGTCCATTTTGTCCCGGTGCACCCTACACACACATGCCCGGATCCACTTAATAAATAACGGCATATCATCACTTTTTACGCACCTTCTGAGGCAGCGGCCTTCAAGCCGTAATGAACCGTTGCCACCAACAATAGCAGGCACATCGACTGCAGATGCACCGCCATCTCTCGTGGCCTGCAACAGATGCGTTTGAAACATAAGACGACACCATTAGATCATATGACGTTGCGCCTGTCAGCAATCTTGTCAACAGTGAACAGTGTCCCACCAACTGATATTCGACATTCAGCTTGCGTTTGACGCTCGGCTCATAAGGACGAGTAAACCACATTGCAACGTCAACCTGCACACACAAAAAACATACAAGAAATGGTTAAAGTGCTCAAAGCCACTGTTCGTGCCGCCTGGGTTTTGGGTCAAGGGTTGTGTCGGGGATCGTTTTGTTGGAAATCATTACGAGGCCACGCACGGCTGCGCGGCGAACCCGTCACGCGTGACTGCACTTCGACTTGCACTGTCTGACACGTCGCTATTAACGGTCTCTGCCTGTAAACGGACCCAGACAACACAGCACAATGTGAATACTTTGGTACTCAAATAAAGTTCGGAAAAACCGTCGGTCTCCGAGTAACAGATTAAGACGTGTGTGGCTGACAGGCGCAACTGGTTGTCGAAACGTAATGTTCTTTACTTGACACTCGATGTATGCCGTGGAGCAAATATTAACTAAGTACACACAAGTGTGTTATGGCTTGAATAACTGCAAGACATGTATATTTATATTTGTTCTTTCGTCTGAGATTCATATGTTTAATAAGTGTGTTAGGTTTTTACAGTTTGTTCTACACGTCTGCGTAACTCTTAAACAACTCCACTCCCCACCATAGTCCGACAGACAGAAGCAGAGGGGGAGAGAATGCAAGACACAAATGGAAGGTATATAAAAACAAGCCATTTATTTTGTGTTTCACGTGATTACGTGAGTTAACTTTGAAGTCAATAGACATTATGATGGCAAGTATAAATATACCAATATAACTTCATCAACATGCAATATAGAACTAAAAAATTGGAAAGTCACAGTTAAGAAAACACGAATGACCTTGATGCATACATATTTCTACGGTACGTTTGTATAACTATTGTGTCGTGCTAAACACATTTTGTGACATTCATATCGACGATGCACAGGACAACACGGTGTTTTAATGACCTTAGTATTTTTATCTTTCTTTCCATAAATAAATCGGTTAGGCAGTAAGTAAACACTTCGAACAATATTTTATTAATGAGGCAGTTTTCGCTATTTCATTAATATACATATTGGTTGCAGTTTTTGTTCTGTCGTTGCCTATCGTCAATGTTGAACTGCCATGATATACATTCCCAGCAGAACTTCGGATGAGTCGCAATAAGTATTACTTAACCGAAACCAAAATCACTCGCCTCTAACATCACGCCCTATTTCTATACTCTTCTGTTTGCTTATAATGTTATTTTGTGTAATTTTGTTTTGGAAAAAATAGTCGGTGTAGCCGCACCCTTTCTCGTTTGTAGTGCCACTGTTGCAAAGCAGCAGCCGCTAATGCTATAGGCCCACACAACTGATCTATGTTGTCGCAACTGACAGAAACAATCTACGAGAACGGGAAACAATGCCGTGTTACATGATATTACGCTTAGTCACTGACAGGGGACATCACAAACAAAGGCGTTACGTGTGAATGCCGAATTTTAATATATTTAATTCAACCATATGAAACTAACATCGTGCAAAGTCTTGCACACGCACACGCACAAGTACGCACGTGTCATCATCCAAGGAAGCCTTTACATGGACGCGGGTAGTAGCAATAAATCATCTACGTATTGTTTAACTTTTGTCTCACCGACCAATTCCACAGCGGTTTAGCAACACACTATCACTGTGGACTGTGGCTATTCGTATACCGAGTACACATTGCGTGTGGAGGCAGTGGCCTCTCATCTTAACGAACAGCGTTACTTACATCAACACTATCAAATATGGTAGGATTATCCCTATCATGCACACAGGCACGCACGCACGCACGCACGCACGCACGCACACACACACACACACACACACACACACACACACACACAATGTACATTATAACTTGTTACGACTTATTTAGGTATTCAGGAACCACTTTAGTCGTTGATGGCGACGTAGACATGACATCATCACCCACGAAGACTAATCACGCGGCCCTATTATGGTACATTTCCCGACCTGCCCTGCTATCAAGAAGTCGTGACTGATACGACAGCACCTGTGAACTCCAGAAACACTGAATCCTAATTTACATCATTTGTCTGACGTCCGCCCCACATCGCCGGGTTTGTCAACACAGTGTCCCGTGGGGCGGGCGCTGCGACTTTACTACATTTCCTCCCACATCAGCGTGTGAAACCTACCGCAGGCTACGGCGTCGTTCGCGGCAAATGAGTCGGTTATAGACGGGCTGTCGTCGTCTTCAGTATTGTTTGCTGAAGCACGAGTGGAATAACGGGTAAACACCGGGATACACTGACTAACAGGCCTAATCTGTCGATACAGGGCACACGAATGGTGTAGTTAGGCAGTATCCAGCGATTAATGACGGATTCATTCGAATAGGATGTAGTATATAGTCTTAACACTACCAACAATTCACACGGTTGCCAACTAATTCAATAGTTTGTTCGCAGTTTCCAAGCCTGAACACAGCAATTAGGGTCGCAATATTTATACAAATCAAAGTTACCTTTTCATGGATGCACCCGTGTGGTAAACAATGCCAATTAGTTGTACCTACCAATTTCGATTACATAATATTTTTTATAAATTATGTTTATTATACGGGAAGGCACCTGCTGCGGTAAAATCATACTTTCGGTGCCTACCAGCTGAAGGGGCAGCAGACTGTCATCAGGAACACACGGAAGAAGAATTCGTAGAGCGAGAAACCACCGGTGCCTTAAGTCTTAACCTGGCAATCTATTTTGGAATAAAATATACAACATAATATTTCGATATACTAAAGTAGTCAGCAGCTCTGTTTAGTGTTCATTGATAGGTCGTCTGTTGTTAGTATTAGGTTAAACGCCAATGTCGATCGCCAGCGTAATTTGAGATATTTTTTTAAACAATAGACCATTGCGATATAGGTTATCTAATAAAGATAACACACTCACTCTCTCGGTCAATCAGTTGGGATGACAGTGCAATTGGCACACAGCTGTTCTAACTGTATCTGCTGCAGGCAATGGACACGCTTGATTTCATTTGAACTACGGAATTAATTCCCCTCCAAATAGACCACCGCCTGCGGGCGTTGTAGTAACCTCAGTCGTAAGGTGGCGAGCCCACCGCGGTAGTCGTGATGTGTCCACGCGTGTCTTAGGTCGAAGTGTTGTTACCCATGTCAATAAAAGTCGCTCTCTGCTGGGAAGTTCGTGACACGAATAACCGTGTGAGCGAATTGCCCCTAGGGTATAGTAGGCCTGTGTGTGCACAAATGTACAAGCTAAATTAGGTCCTTCTAGTATGTCAAATATAACTTAAGATAGGTATACATCGGCATAAACTGTACGTCCTTAACTATTTTGATTGTGATCACTCGCCCGTGACGAAAACTGGGGTGGAACCGAACAATATCCAACAATCCGTGCGTGCGTGTACTTAAATGAGGCCAGTTAAACTTGAAAGTTGCTGGTCCTTAAACAATAACTCATGCAACATTAACTACAAACAAGAGACTGCCCGCATTCAGATGAAATTAGAAATACCTGCGGTGCGCACTCAGAAAACCACGGAATACTGGTCGCACGTTGTTTGGTCGTCCGGAGTAGAAGACGTATTTATTGGTATAAATGCGTCATTTAGTCCGAACTATGGCGCATGATGACGCACGATGCTGTTTTATCTCTCCAGCCTCGCTCGTCTGTTACATTTTACAGCCTGCACCGCGTACGTATTTATAATGGGGCGACAGAAAAATGTGCGACTTCAAAAGCGCCGGGCCACTGTCGACAACGGAAGTGTATTCTTGCGTTCAGATTCGTTCTGTATAACGACAGACCACAGTTACCACAAATGAACGCAGCTTCCCAGTAAGTGGAATCAATCACATAGGTACCTCCCAATGTTGTCTATTCAGTGGGAATTGTGAAATAACTGAAAAAATATCATAAATCAGTTGTCATATAAGGTAGAAGTTCATGGTTGTAACTATCGCATATACTGTAAAATACTAACACCATTTGTAATGTGACACACCTCTATATTAGTAGTAGTGTAGTGACTTGAGTTTCGGACTCTCAAATAGCAGAACCCGGGTTCGAATTCTGTGCAGGCGTGTCGAACCATGGGCAGGTTTTTTCACTTTACAATGCTACAGTTTACTCAGTTATGTGAATGAGTACCTGCCTGTAGACAATGGTGGATATATGTGTACGTATCCTCTACGCGCATTAATTGCAGCGTGCCGGGATGCTTCCCAGAGAAGCCAAGAGAGTATTCAGTTGAACAGGTCTGCCAGTGAGTAAAAATAAAGTGAAAAGCGCTTTGAGCAATCCTGAGGATTGGATACTGCGCTATGTAAAAAAGTACCTTTACTTTTTATCTTTACAGTCAATCTGTCTCGAAACGATCTACTTATAAAAAAAATTCTTCAATGTAGAAAACATATCTACTTGACGACGACTGTTGTGTAAGAATATATTTTGCTCAATATGTCACCATTAAAAGTTCCAACTACAGTCGTTTGATAGTGTTGTTAATAGCAGACTCATTGTATCGACAGCACTTCGGTCGACCTCGTCACAGTTCGCAGGATATCAATTATCAAATATGCGAACAGCCGAATGTGCAGCTTGCAATAAATAAGTAGGCGTGAAAGTGTGAGTTGAGTCACCGGCGACTGGGAAGTAACTCTCAACAAGTAAGCAAGCTGCTGTGGCACTGTTAACTGTAGGAGTGAACGCCTTCCGTGGATCCAGGCGTGGGCTTATTGGACTTCACAGCGAATTGACTAGCCCACGAAGTATTGGTTCCGTGCATGGTACTGGGTGAATCAGTTTTAAATATTGATTCAGGAAGTGACGTATGATACAGGAAGTAAAGTCTGCGTTGCGTATATGTGCAATACCTGTATGTGTATGGCATTTGTGTATGATTTAACGCAGATTAATCGATAAACCAGTTGATCTTGTCGTTAGGTAAAACTGGAGGAACGACGGACGTGTTCTTGGTTTCTCCACGTCACTCGCAAAATATAATCGTAATACAATGGACGGTTCAGGACTTTCTGGACCTCCTATGTACACACATTCTGGCGTTAGATTGTACGAGTGATTGAATCTTCCACGACCACGTGTAATTAACAAGTTCTAGGACAAAATATGACACCAGAGAATCAATCAGATTGCCTAGTAATACATTACGCAATCGTTTGGTAAAGAGCACTGAATGACAATCTGGCACCAACCACACAAAACCTTCGT
The DNA here is from genome assembly GCA_964017155.1 of Oasisia sp. SBJ-2009. Taxonomy (NCBI): domain Eukaryota; kingdom Metazoa; phylum Annelida; class Polychaeta; order Sabellida; family Siboglinidae; genus Oasisia; species Oasisia sp. SBJ-2009. Next base: position 40,774,611 of record OZ024858.1, read on the forward strand.
GGAAGACTGTGATTGTCTTCAAAGCTACACACGATGTCTCGACAGTAACACTTGCGTCATGGCATATAATGGACCGATCCGCTTCCAGCTACGCACCGCGAATGGTATACGCGACTAAAAGATTAATAGCTTGCCTGTGTTTTACCCAAATACACGCTCAGCCACAAATATTCCAAGCAAAAACAACCTTTCGAAAATACCGCTTTTTACCGTCTGTCAGTTAGCTCCTTTTTAACATATCTTTGCTGCGAGTCTTTTATTGCAGTTCATGTTTTGCGGGGTCTACCACAGGTGAATCACGGCAGACAGGACCTGTTGTGCTAACTGTGACAGAACTTATGACATCATTTGACGAATTTGTTTTCATGGTTATATTGTAAATCGCAATGACCAAAATATACAAAAAGTTATCTTCTATTCGCGTAACGTAATATAAAATCCCATTTAGAATGTAGATTTCAACTGTTATTATGAAACGATATAAGGTGTAGACCTATTCATTACGGGTTGATGTAAACGTCACGCTTCACTGAATTCTAAGTCTCTGGGAGCGCTACGCAGACACATACATCCTCGCTGTGGGTGAATCATTGCATGAATGACCAGTTCACTAACTACTTCTTTGTAGCCAACCTTTCAAGAAATACTACAACGTATAATCGTCTATCTAACGAGGCCACCCAAAGCCACGCGTTGACAAGGGACTAAGACTTTTTGTGGAAGTCACGACTCCGCTCGAGTTATATTTTAAGCATATGACATCAGCTCTCCGATATGTCTTCCGTTGTTCTTCTGCGACGCGTCTTCTGCATGTTACGACCGCCTACTATGACAGGCTCAGACGAACAAGTCGTCTAGCACGAGACACCACTCCGACGTACGGCCATTGCCAAAGGGCCCACACAACTGTCAAGCACAAGTTATACGTTACGATATCGCCTTCGGGGTCCGAGCCGTCACAGAGGCTGAATCACAGACAGTGTTACGTTCGGGTGTCGACTCCGCGTATTTTGCTGTCACTGCCTCAAACCGAGCTGACAGTTTGAATGGAAAACCACATAAAATACTAACTAGTACACTTTCAGTTGGAATCTTAGCTGCCAAATGTTACGCTAAAACATTTTACTTGGGTGTAGTTATAAGGACAAATGCCTCCACAGTGTACGTCGGTGTTTTTGTCTTCCATTCTCTGCTCAAAATGTTGTTATGTTATCATGCCAAATACCACCGTATTGTGAGTAGACTGTTGTTGCCTCAAATACACTATTCTGTAATGCATGCGTCACTGACTACACCAAACTCTCAGTAATGGTATCATATTGAAAGTTGCTTTTGTCAATAATTTTCCATATTTTATCAGAGTCAAATTTCACGCGTTACGTTCTGAAAGCTGAAACAGCAACAGTTCCTTATAGTTTTCAACGACGGCGTCATTTAATTATAAGAAAAAACAGGCAATCAGCACAGTATGTCTAAACATCATGTCGCTCCATTAAATCAAGTAATCGTGCGTGCATCAGGCGCGGGTCAATTGGCGTTGTCTGTCTCAAAGTTGCCTGCGAAGGTGCGCAACTATTGTGTGAGAACCGTTTTGTCCACACGCACAAAGACAGCGCCTGACGTTTGGCCCGACACTGTAAAAACGACGAGTGCATTAATCACGTCCACGGAGAGACAGAACATCGACTGGCGCGGTGACGGAACGTGAACACAGAACGCAGTCGTTACGGTTGGTTGCTTCTGTGCTCAATGATGTGTCACAAACACATGCGGACAACTGTAAGTGTTGACTGGGTCTTAATTAGAATGTGACACTGTCGTGACTTTAGATGACTGTCGAAGTGGCGTTCGGTTCATATCAGTGTCCCTTAAGAAGGAATCGACTGTATTTTTAAAGATAGACGGCGGGAGAGTATTGCGTATCCATTATAATAAGTCACTTCCAAGAATGAGTCATGAACAGCACACTCAAGTCCTTTTTTGCTTCATTATAGTCGCTATCACTGCCAATCTTCTTCGATGTTGTCCTGTTATTTGATCTCTGCTAATATATAACTTATAAGACCTGCCATAACCACAACCTACCGGTACAGCTCGGTGTTGTCTTCACTGCCTTCCCTGGCTTGTTTCTTTGAATAGACTTCGGTCTAGCTACAGAAGTCTCTCTACACGTGTCGTATTTGATCTGTTCCTGGACTGTCTTCGTCAGCGTCTTCCAATCAACCACCAACACGTTCTTTCTCTTGCTCGCTCTCAGCAAGCATCGTACCCCAGAATGTGTTTTCATTCTTTCCATGAATCTATTAATCACTATTTCCTTTTACTCATTATTATTCTCTTGCGGCTTTCCATAACCAATGCCCCGTGCACCTCTTAGTCAAATGCCACAACGACAGGTCACAAATAATGTTTCATTTATCCTCACTAGTGCATCAATGAAACAGACACGTCACTAGTCGTTCGTATTTGTTTCGTATTTATTGATTCGCAAACACGGTATATCTGTAATTTGTAACACGGTATTTTATTTCAATGTGACTGTTGAATACATACATACGTACATATTTACATACATACATACATACATACATGCATGCATGCACGTACGTACGTACGTACGTACGTACGAATGTATGTATGTATGTATGTATGTATGTATGTATGTATGTATGTATGTATGTATGTATGTATGTATGTATGTATGTATGTATGTATGTATTCAACAGTTATCGTAGATTAGCCGTTCGTGGCATGGACAGACAGTTATATTAGCGCACGACAGAAGTACACATTTGGCGGAACCCGTGGTTTGCTGAAGACGTTTCTTCGAGCTGTCTTGCTGTTCCATTGCCTCCAGTCCATTTTAGTTAGCCTACTCATCCCACATGCTGTGTACCTGTCGTGTATGTCTGCGTATGAAGGCTTAGCTTGTCGTCGAATGTAGGTCAGTAACACAGCCCGAACAATCCCTTTTGACTTTCCGTCATGACGCTTTTTATAGTTTTTGACAGCAAACGCATTGAACTCGCCGCTTTGACAGTTCCGTTTCAAGCGAGTTGTTCTCCAGCTAGCTCGAACAAATACTAACACCTCAACCGATGTAAACACGTCCCCTCGGCTATCATATATTTTGTGACCACAATTGTGTTAAATTTATTTAGTAGACATGCAGGCGTGTAATATCGTTAAAGGCGCACGCACGCGGAACAAATGTCACGGCCCGACCAGCAATAGCTGTTATGCTGAAGACAAGGAACACATACATGATCACATAGAGCAGGTTGTTTTTATCAGTCGTTTCGTGACGTGTATTGCTGCTATACACAATTATGTGTGTATGTTACGGCGCGCTCACACAAACACACGTATACTTTATAACTCAAATATCAATAAAATATCCGACTATAGCGTCATTCATACTCTTGGCTGGACAAGGTCGCGGCTGGCGGAACTAATGGGGAGACTGCCTCACATGTGATGCCACTTAGACCCTTTGGTAGTTCTATGAAAATGCATTTACCGCCAGAGGTTGAAGGAAGATTCATTTACAAGACCAGGTGCAATGTACGTGTCATGGTCGCAACCCCTTTGTTGGCATTGTTTGAGGTTTGAGATCACCTGCCGTAGACCAGCGGTTCATAACCGTTCTATGTACAAGCCTCCCCCCCACACCCATTCCCGATATACAATACAATCCGGAGACACCCCACATAGGATATGACATTTCATGCGTTTTCACTGTAACAGTTATTGTTTCTATATATGCATTTATAAAAAAAAAGGTAAGATGTGTTTGGAGATGTGAAATATATGTCACAGTTGGTATTTCAAAACAGATATTTACATATGTTATATCCTGTTATAGGCGACGTCATTTGACGGTTGTATATTGCGTGTTGTCGACAGCTGTTCACGAATGCACCTAAAAACAAGGTCGATATTCATAAAGGGATAACACTAAAACTATATTTACCGAAACGTCGCTCATAAAAACACATTTGTTCATATTTCGGAATAAATATAGCTTACAAATAATGATACGGATTTACGATGAAAACGTTGTACACATTTATATTAAAGCACTGAACGATGCGCTAATTCTTGCCTTTCAAAGCAAAAGGTTTTTGGGAATGGTTGAATGGTCGGTCTATCGAAACGGAATCCTACACACCTCATCGTGGACCGAACCTGATCACGTATAAGTTGATGCGCTGATTTTTCTATAAAGATACACGCACTCCAATACGATTTTATTTCTCTATATTCACTATGACATAGGTAATCGTCGCCCAGTTCAAACACCGTGGATATGTGGACGTTCAGCACGCTATGCGACATTTAAAAATAACTCACACTTGTTTTAACAATCGAGTTTGTGTTGCGCGCATAAACGGAAGCGAGAGTTAGACAGGTCGCCGGGTCGATTTGGTGGGTAACTACGTATACAGTCAGCATCGCGTGGGTGGTCGATGAATAAGTCTTCTCTGTCAGTTTTTACAGCTTAAACCTGTGCATAACCGTGCGCAGGTCACCGCACACAAGGATATCGGCGAATCTTCGGGACAATCCTCCTGCACAAGAAAGACTATCTGTTCGACGTCACGACATCCGCGCTATACGACTTCGTTACTGCCGGCGGCAAAAGCTGCGGTCAAGCATCTGCAGTGACCAGTGGAGTGCCTGGAGACGTTCCCGCGTGTGAACTGGCCTTGTGGGAGGTCACGACAGGTCAGCGGTCGCACGACGGCCGGACACAGGGCGTAAATGTCCGCGCGCCATAACAGAAGCAATGAAAACCGTTTTCGTTGCCGAGCGCGTTTTACGGCGACGTAAATTTCGTTTATGTTTCCGCGGTCTGTGTTGTGTTTTCAATCAGTGCGGTCAAAGAGGTGAACGGTGCTTCTGTGAAGATAAAAAAACGTTCGTCGTCACCATGTGTAAGATAGGCCACATCTGGATAAGATTGCATTTATTAATTCGACAGGTGAAGACGACATCACTACTTCGTCGTCACCAGAAATGTCGATTCCGCAGTCTGTCTTCGATCAAAGCAACAGGGCGAGTTGCAACGCGTCATTGGTCAATAAGATTGGGGATCCGCCCAAGGCTATAAAGCTAGTCAGGGATCCCTACAATATCGTAAACCTTTAATATATCGATGTACCATCTCCTCGTTTATCTCTGACACATGTGGTGGATGGATACCTGCTCAACGCATGAGGCAGGTCTCGACCGTACGGTAAATATAGGTTGACTTTCCCAAGATATAATGAAACCTATAATTACCTGAAAAGTGAAGGTGTCGGGTGGCATCAGAGATACGACGCGCGTCTTTGTAGTGCCGTGTCGACCGTGTGATGTCTATTGTAGTACGAATTCTTCACGAAACATTGTTTTAACACGCACACACTTGCGTACATATCCACACACGCACACACATACGCACGCACGCACACACACACGCGCGCGCACACACACACGCACACACGCACACACGCACACACGCACGCACGCACGCACACACGCACGCACGCACGCATGCACACACACACACACACAGTCATCTGGTGTCTTTACTCAAAATATAGCACGGTAATCGTTACAACCTACTATTTAACAGTAACAAACAGAAGCCCTATTCATAAAAACAGAAGATACGAAAGAATTTGTATGACTGAAAACACGCAGTACTTTAAACGAAACACAATGCGGAAACGACCATTAAAGCTGGCGGAAGTTTGACGGGTGCACCGAAACGGGAGAAGTTCATTCACAAAACTCGACAAGGCCGCACTGTAAAAGACAAGAAGACAGACTTATGTGATCTCGTCCGCAAACATCTATCAGCGCCATCGTACACCAGCCATTCACACAATGTAACGTTCTTGGGTACTTAGACCCGCAGTGGAACGACCCTGCAATTGCCGCTTACACCGTAACTGAGATCTTCTTAATAAAAACGGGGCTCAACTATATGAATGAACTTGTTCAAACTCGGGTAGAGATGGTTTCAACGCGTTGTTGAGAAGTAACAATGTCTGACCGATTAGGATCTCTTTGGTAAGTGGGCGTTTCCCGTACGCATTACAACATCCGCGGCGGTGACAAAGAAAAATAATATGCAACGCGAACACTCCTATTTTAGCCACAAAAAGTACACACAGTAGACGTGTGTCTAGCAGTAAAACGGTGAATGTACTGCTCGTTCCATCATCAAATAACACAAGGCATATCTGGCAGGGATCAATAACGACGCGTTCACTGATGTCGCCACATGTCGAATGTCACATCGTCAAATACAAACAAAAAACACCACAACCGCTTGACTAACGCACCGACTGAGTAAACAAGCAGAGCTTAGTGCAATAACAATACATTCTGCAACAGTGCCGACGTTTCCTTTACCATAAATGCAGATGTGAGACTAATTTGACATGTGATTAAAATCTGCCGCGCTTACACTCCACTCTGATGGGGCAGCTAAACATGAAAGTACGCACCCATCTATAGGAATTTGCCACACATTTTGCCTGTCTACATTCCGACTACTGATGACTGACGGATGCGGACCACGGCACGATATACCCGTCAGTGAAACAGGGCGGGGTTCAGGTTTATCAAAAGAGATCTATAGACACGGTGGGTAAAAAGTAGGTTACTGGTCGAAAATTACAACAACAAAATCGAGGACCATAATAATATGTCTAGCCCTACCGCCCGCATAGAAGATAACGAATTGAGTATTATAATACCTGTAACTCGATCAATTGCCTTCCATTGTTGAATGTTCCATTGCAACTAGTTTTGACGGACGGAGACACGTGCGGAATGCGGCAGCCAACAGCAACGGTTAATCTGGTATTAAAAATGCTGCATAAACATCGACTTAAAGAATGCGGTATCTAGGCCGTGGAACCAACGCTTACATTCAATTCAGTAGGCCTATAATGCTAACATAAATTTTTGCCCGAAATTAAAAGACCCCCATTCCTTCAGAATATAAACGTGTTATTGAGCAAGTATTGTGATGCTTATCACAAGGTCTTTAAACGACAAAGTGGCCTGGAATCTAGATTGAAACACCAAGCGATTCCTAAAAATGCAACCGGATCCTACCGTATTCATGTCCCCTCCTGTCATGTTGGATTTGTCATGGTGACATTAGGTGACGGCGCGAGTTGGGAACGTAAGCGAACTGATGCCGACCTCATAGGTGTACCGCACCATCATTTGTATATTGAAATAACCAGGTTGTGTTTCTTTCAAAAGGTAGTTGGTTCAGGATGTTGTCAGTGTCAGGTAGACGATGTTGTGGCTGGTGATGCTTGCGACAGCGACAGCGACAGCGACAGCGACAGCGACAGCGACAGCGACAGCGACAGCGACAGCGACAGCGACAGCGACAGCGACAGCGACAGCGACAGCGACAGCGACAGCGACAGCGACAGCGACAGCGACAGCGACAGCGACAGCGACAGCGACAGCGACAGCGACAGCGACAGCGACAGACGGCGTCCCGATGATGCGTTAAGTGAGGTCAATGCAAAAAGGTGACGAGTTGAACGGCACTTAGCAAGACGTAAACATACAATAGAAGCCGTAAACTGTACAATAGAAGTAGTAAACCAACTCGTATATGAAAATGTCGTGATGACCATCGGAGTAGGTCAGCATAAAAGATGAGCATAAAGCCATAAGTAGACCATCGACCGTTGCTTCAGAGAGATGACGGACCGAGGTGGCACATCCCTGGAGTAAAAGAATGCACAACGCCGTTCTCTGTAATCACCTTGTCGAGTTCACACCCGCCTCGTATAAAGAATACACCGTTCCCAGAGTCGTGTCGCCGGCGCTGCGGGGGGTTGTATATAAAACAGTCTGGTGCGTGTGGTGTATCCATAGCTTTTCAGCGACGCTGTATATGGCTAAACATGAACGCGAAATTAGGACATGGTGCTAATTGTTGCATGTAGATCGTGCCGCGTTCAACCGCTCCACAATAGGCAGAAAACCGACACGGTTGTGGAGTCATCTACCATTGAAATACGCGACTATGTCTAGATAGAAATGTAATGGATATTACATGTCATACATTGCCATGGCATTGACAATCACAATTGAGTCTATGATACGTGCGCGTGTTACAAAAAAATTACCGTCGCTTCGGTAAACGAGTTATGACGAAGACGTATTAAAATGTCTAACAACAGCGGTGAGAAAAATCTGACTGACCATTTTGGCCCTTCATTCTGGATGGTTAAAATGTTATGTAAACAATGGCATAACACGATTGCACATGTCACACTGATGCTGTTTCTAACTATCTGTATCGATTCAAGAAAACAATTATTCACACCCTGGCGACAGCGAGTGAAAGTTCTGCAGTGGTACCCGATGTTTAAGTGTAATATAGGAGTCCTAAATCGTGTTGAGTTGCAAGAGGACGCCCATGTTCCCACGATTGCGCGTGCGTGATAAATTAAATTGACGCAAAAATAGACAACGCCGCTATTTATAGGCTGCACACGTTACACAATAGTCAATTACGGCTATTAGAGCTGTCCAATATATGGAGGTGTCCAGGAGGTGGAGGTATTGCTTTGTAGGCCCTGTTTTGTTTAGCACGTGTGTGCCTCATACAGGGTGTGTATAGGTGACGTCAGAACACACCGCACCCACGTACCACAAACGTGCACACAGGATGTTAGTGCACCCACATGCACACAATTACACACTATCTAAAGACACACATGAGTGAATACGCATGCAGATGCACACATACACAGCACGCACACGCACGCTCGCACGCTCGCACACACACACACACACACACACACACACACGCGCGCGCGCACGCACGCACAAATCACATCATGCGTAATAACCAAACGTACACCAGACGACCATGAACGGACCAGCGCTGCAAGTTGAAACGTTGAGCAAACATAACGTCAACACCGCGAACACCCACCCGTGAACGCAGACACCCGTCCTCGTCGACCAGCGACGTACCGCCGTTGACACAAGGCAGACGACACCCAATCCCCGTGAGTGTCTACAGACTAAGCTCGTTCACTTCATAACAACCTCACCTGTTACGCTGATACCGTTGTCTCGCAGTTCGTCGGTCATTCACTCCTGCTACAATCCAATCGAAGCGGCTGTCTCGACGCGAGCACAGCTTCTCGCAGCAGACGACATTTGACAGTCACCTAAACAAGAGTGCGTTGCCGTTGCACAGGTGGCGCGGCGCTCGTCGCATGGTCGCAGATGAATGAACGCGCTAAATCAGCCGCCAGTCGTCGCCGCCGGGCGGTGGTCGACTCGCGATGAGTAACGCGGAAAGAATGCACGCTAGCACTGCCTCAACGGCGCCGTATTGATATGGTGCGTTCAACTGCCACCAGGGCTGCGCTGCGCGCGCACACGCACACGAACACGCACGCACATATGTACACGTATGTACACGTATGTACACACACACACACACACACACACACACACACACACACACACACACACACACACACACACACACACACACACACACACACACACACACACACACACACACACACACACACACACACACACACACACACACACACACACACACACATACGTACACACACGCACACGCCATTTTATATAAAATAAATGCAAATAAAATAATCTAACCCTGCGTTATATGTACAGTGTACATGTAAGATGATGCCGAATCATTGTACTTACATACATTGGGGTATTAGGCAGGATAATGTTTTTATTGATAATTTATTTCCAAGTTGAAATACAAAAGAAAACTACACGCATTATATATTAACGTAAACATTTGGGAATAACAATTCAAACAAAGATAAACACGAATGGTGATATGTTGTCATTACTATAGTCAGACCACAGATGCTAATGACAAACGTCAATAACTTGGCATCATTATCTACATTCATAAATCACATTACAATAATTATTGTGTTTTCGTAACATTCTAACAATATGTTGAAGAATATTGATTACACACGAACAGAAACGCTGTATGCCAATTCACACGGTACCCCCTGATGTAATGTTGACAGCCTAACTTAGGCGAACCAGTCAGTAACCTGTTCATCGAGTGACATGTTACTAGGCAAAAGGTTCGTCAAGCCATAACAATGGATGCCAAACACGTAGAGGGTTCGCTGAGTTTGTACTATATTTTGATTGAGACGTAAACAAACCGTGACGTACTGGATAGATCCAATTTCATCGACGGATCCATTATTGCGCTCTACGGTATATAGTTAGTGGACATGTGTCGTGTTATACAACGAATCAAAACTGTCACATTAATCATTTTCGTTGCATAATTAACAACTGACATCACTGACGGACGTGAAGAAACAAGATGGCGACGCCAATGAGGGCCAGAGTTGTGAGACGCGAATTGACCATTGAGGCACAGCCGGACAGTGACGGACACACGTGCGGAGACAGGACGTGGTTGTTACAGCGTTGACCGATGCAACACCACTGACAGCGGTTGTTCTCACGCCGGACACTCGGCCACGGGGACTCGCAGGTAGCGTTCTCTGACGGACAACCTCGTTCTGACGTCTTGCTGACCACGTGGTACGTCATCTGTGGAACATATTCAGGGTAGGTCCATCACTGGGACAAGCATATATGTTGTCTTACGTGGCACCACACGCACACGCACACGCACACGCACACGCACACGCACACGCACACGCACACGCACACGCACACGCACACGCACACGCACACGCACACGCACACGCACACGCACACGCACACGCACACGCACACGCACACGCACACGCACACGCACACGCACACGCACACGCACACGCACACGCACACGCACACGCACACGCACACGCACACGCACACGCACACGCACACGCACACGCACACGCACACGCACACGCACACGCACACGCACACGCACACGCACACGCACACGCACACGCACACGCACACGCACACGCACACGCACACGCACACGCACACGCACACGCACACGCACACGCACACGCACACGCACACGCACACGCACACGCACACGCACACGCACACGCACACGCACACGCACACGCACACGCACACGCACACGCACACGCACACGCACACGCACACGCACACGCACACGCACACGCACACGCACACGCACACGCACACGCACACGCACACGCACACGCACACGCACACGCACACGCACACGCACACGCACACGCACACGCACACGCACACGCACACGCACACGCACACGCACACGCACACGCACACGCACACGCACACGCACACGCACACGCACACGCACACGCACACGCACACGCACACGCACACGCACACGCACACGCACACGCACACGCACACGCACACGCACACGCACACGCACACGCACACGCACACGCACACGCACACGCACACGCACACGCACACGCACACGCACACGCACACGCACACGCACACGCACACGCACACGCACACGCACACGCACACGCACACGCACACGCACACGCACACGCACACGCACACGCACACGCACACGCACACGCACACGCACACGCACACGCACACGCACACGCACACGCACACGCACACGCACACGCACACGCACACGCACACGCACACGCACACGCACACGCACACGCACACGCACACGCACACGCACACGCACACGCACACGCACACGCACACGCACACGCACACGCACACGCACACGCACACGCACACGCACACGCACACGCACACGCACACGCACACGCACACGCACACGCACACGCACACGCACACGCACACGCACACGCACACGCACACGCACACGCACACGCACACGCACACGCACACGCACACGCACACGCACACGCACACGCACACGCACACGCACACGCACACGCACACGCACACGCACACGCACACGCACACGCACAAAAGAGGTTGATTAATATTGTTGTCCTAAGCTAAAACCTCTAGGTGACCTGTGCGAAGTTTAGGCCAAATTTTGGCCAAATCATTACCTGCCGCATAAAGCATGACTATTGGATGATTTATGTAAACTGTTACGTATAATTCTATTAGAACCGTCTCCACGTCATACGAGGTGTCCTTGAGCTAGACATTCAAAGTCAAATATCAACGATCGTGAATTTCATTTTTTTCAGTAGCACAGTTTTGTAAATAATAAGCAATCATGTTGGATCAAACTTAGTTGTATGTAAAATTGCTTGATAAACATAAATTGAAGATTTCGGAGAAAAAAAACTTGTTCAGCCAGCGACTACATTTCACTTACCCAGCACATGCCAGACGTACTTCGGCAAACGTCGCGATCTCTCACGTCATCGGAAATTGCAGCGCCGCAGCCAATACCAGTACACACGTGACACATCACTGCCGGAAGCTGCAGACAAACTATTGTTTTCTCAAGGAACAATTCATGATTGATATTATGATATTTGAAGGCAACAACTACATCTGTATATTGTGATTCACAACGAGGAATGAGTGCATTTGTGGTTATGCGGTTAGCAAGTATTTTGTTTTTACAGTATTTCGTTTTCCAGACTTGAAAGTTAAAGGCAAAACAAAGTTAACTGTTTCGTGGCAGACACCTAACAGAGTTAATATAAAGTAACAATTTCCACATATACTCAATTTTTTTACGCCAGCGGTTTACCAGAAACATATTTTTTTACACCCAGCCATCCAAATACTACGCGCTACTCCATCTTAGACGAAGAATGACGTCACGACGGTGATCGAGGCGCTCTCCACGCAGATTCACTGCATGGGGTTTGGCTGTTGTCATGAAATGGCTGCAACTCGGCAACGCGCGTAACATGCTGATGACGGTAAATATAAAGTTGTCTATTATTGTTATCGCTGAAATCATCCCATCAACTGATGATACATGACTACATGTCTACTTCAAAGCATTTCTCCTAAAAATGGACCGAGCAAAGTGAACTGTACTTGGACTGGAGGGATTCCAAACAGTACGCCCGCAAATGTGAATCAATTTCTTCAATACTACCGGTTGTTTCAACTATTATTGCAACCGTATGCCGAACAGTAAGGCATAATTACTAAAGTTTACCATAGATTTAACCACAGATTTAGATACACGTCTATAAGCAGCTGCTAGATGTCACGCCAACTGAACGAACTGTCGAAGACTCGAAGTTGTTGACCCTTAACAACGTCGCAGGTTAAGGGTCAGACATAGAATGCCGCGCGCTGAATGGCCAATTCAATTTAACCCTTCATTTAATGGCGGCGTCTAGACCATCGTGGATTTCGTTAGAATTTTAGACTTTAAAGTCACATTCTGAGTAAACCGCTGACGTTAAAAAATTGAGTATATGTGGAAATTGTTACTTTATATTAACTCTATTAGGTGTATGCCACGAAACAGTTAACTTTTTTTGCCTTTAAAATTGAATTCCCCGCACAGTAATACGAAAAAATGCTAAATACTCTTGGTAATTTGTTACGATAATCAGTATGATACCTTTCTTACTGTTACTGCAACTCCTAAAGCTAATTATGATGTTATGACTGTTAATTGTGACTGTTAATTATGTGTTTCTCTTGTCCGTATTAATGTTATCGTTTCTATGACGGCAAGAGTTATGATGACAACGATAACCAACTGTGACAAATGACGACTTTCACGATGATAACAACAACTACACCCATGCTGTCATACCTTGGTCACTTTGTCGTCGGACTTTCCGGTCGAATACGTCAAAGGGGCCGCCGTCGTCGTTGTCTGCAGCAGCGTTGATCCGTTTATAGTTTCGGTTTCACTTTGAGCTGTAGTCGGAAGCCTACCGACAACAGTCTCTTTGCTATACTGCACATCCACATATGACGTTGTTGTGTCACGTGATATGGTCAGATCAACGGATTGGTGGTTCATCTCCGCTGTAGTCGGAAGCCTGCCGACAGCAGTCTCTTCGCTAAACTGCACATCCACATATGACGTTGTTGTGTCACGTGATATGGTCAGATCAACGGATTGGTTGTACACCTCCGTGAATGGCGTGTTATCCACCTCCACCGACGTTGTTGAACGGTCACTGATTCCGTTAAACGCCGCAGTCGTATCTTTTATATGGATCGATTCTTGTGACGTCACGTCCGGAACTCGGGTCGGGAATGCGGGAGTGTCCTCTGTGCGTGTTTCTGCAGCTTCTGTTGTTCTGATGAAACCTGTCGTTTCTGTGTCGTTAATTACGATGTCGTACGTTGCATCTGAGCCTGGTTTGGTTCCTTCAGGATTTGTAGAGTTCACGATGACGGAGATAGTGAAACTGTCTGATATGGTTGACTCTGGTAACTGAGGCTGGATAGTCGCCAGATGTACCCGAGAAACGAAACCGACCAACAGCAAACCTACAAAACATGAAGAGGTTACAGCCAGACATGTATAATATGTATTGTGCATATATTGTTTGCAATATTAACTAAAATGTGTATTTTAGCATTACATTTTAAGTTTGGTATCAAAATAGTGTTTTGTTACAAATAGGAAGTGTAATTTATCCATGTAAGCTAAGATTAATATGTAGAAAAGGCTTTAAATAGTTTATAACGAGTCCTATGTTCCGCTTCGCTACGATTACGCTTCGCTACAAATTCGACCTTGATCGCTGATGATAGTTTCAATTGTGTTTTCGCAACATGAATCAGTGGTTGTGCGTGTATTCGTGCGTGCGTGTGTGCGTACATGCGTGCACGTGTGCGTGCGTCTGTTACTTTAGTCAGCGTCAATATTGGTTGTATATCCACATACCGTGAATTAACGCTGACACAGATCTAGTGAGTCGAAGCTGGTGTTTCCCCATCTTATATTTGGTCAGTCTCCTGTATCTCCAGCAGGTTGAGGCTAGGCAGAAGTCACGATGACAATTACGACTGGTAACAGACTGAAGAACAAGAGTAAAGTGAGACTGGCCCAACAGTGTAGGTATGTGACACGTAGTGAGAGACAATCCGCGATATAAAAATTGTTGACCAAATGCGGAAACCTGCCGTTCTGACTCCAAAATGCACGTTGACGGTTTACTGCCTGCCAAATTGTGTCTAGTTACTTTACTAAGTTCGGAACTATGTTCGCAGATTGAAAAATTCCACCCGCAACACGATGAAATGTTAAACAAAACATCCAGTTTCAAAACAATATTACTTGGCAATAATGCCGAGGCGATCAGCATTACCCGCGGTACCTTTTGATGTTTAACTTTTTATATACAGCAGACTTCCTGTTACAAATTACTGCCTACCAAGTTTGGGCAGAAGAGCTGAAAGCTGCAACTTTAACAACATATCTCAGAAAGTAATGTGCTTCTGAATAATTTATTAATGTATTAATTGCGGAACAATTTGACCTAATTGCGGAACAGTCTTACCTTTGCAGAAGTTCAGTTAGCTTGACTCCAGAAAGTCCTTTGTGCTTAAGTAGAGTAGCGTAGGTGTGAGTTGTTGTATTTCTGCCTGATCACTGATGCCGCTTACGCGGTCCGGATTTATTTTATGTAGACCCGTCTTCATCACGCGTCGATTGCGTAGTGATATTGCAAATTCTGCCCGGTGACCAGTCCCATGTTGTTGACAATCCGTACACCTATTGCTGTGTCAGTTGCTAGATATCTATGATTAAATAACTTCACTGTGTCGGTCATTGTCTGAAAATCTCTACGATGCGCCGGATTATTGACAATGACTTTATAATCCGATGCTTCTGATGGGCGCACTAAGCTGTAAGCACACTTATGTCGGCAGGATTGCCGCATTTGTTTGCGGCTGGAAAACAAAGTCCTGCTTCAAGTATTGCGTAGGTAGACTCCGCGCATTGCGTACGTGGACACCAGAAACGGAAGGAATGTCGACAATGTGAGAAGAAAACACACAAGCAAAAACCAGGACACGTGAGCAAAATGCAACTCGCCTTCCTTGTATGTTCGTTTCTTTCTAATTTAATTTCAATTTCTCCTTGCGAAAACGAAACAAAACAAAACGTAATAGTATTTATTAAAAAAAGCTCGTTAAGGCAACCTTTATATATTGTGTTGGTGAAATGATCACACATGTTATTAACGTATTTGATGTTTGTCCAAGTAATTCATTTTGAAATGTTGACTGAAGTGAGCTTCTTGGGCTTCTCAAAAAGTACGTGGCCGACACGTTTAGTGGTTTGCAGGCGATTTGTCGACACGGAAATAGACTTAAATAAATAAATTACTAAACTAATGTTATAACACTTAAACAAAAATATCCACTTTTTATTCCGCATTAACCCTGCAGGTATTATTTTTAACACTAAAGCCATATCTACTCGCGCTTCGATATACAAAAAAAATCATCACAACTGAAAACGTAAGGTTAACCCGCCTTATATAAGCACTTGCATAACTCGAAGTGGTTCCCTGAGTCAATGTTGTTCTATTGTGTGCGTATGACAGTGCCAGTTACTGCATGTTTCAACGGGTGAAAGGGATTTATTTTGTGAATACCATTACTACTGGTCCCGTCCTTTCTCTATGTAGTTTTCTCTTTGCGTAGAATAACAGAATCTCCGCATAACGACAGCCTTTCTTGGTTCTTGGACAAGCTTATGCAGAACAGAAGTTGTGCTTTGATACCAGCGAAAGTATTCAGACAAGTTGGTATCGGTTGGTTGTGTTTGTTTGCCAAATAGACACCCTCCACACATATTCTACGTACGGCGGCTAGGCCAATAATTATAATACAATTTGGGTAATGTGTAATCAGACCTACGTGTTGGTTTTGCTTCCACGTGTAGATTGGTTCACGCAAACCGTGTGCAGGCTACGGGTTGTGTAATTCAAGACAATCGCAATAAGACACAGAACACATATTTAATTATGATCAATGCTATCCCCATGAACATTATGTGGGCGTCCGCACAATGAAACTTTAAATGCAAAACTTCCTATAAATAGTGTATCGATTAATGACACTAAGGGGAGGATATTACGGCAATAATTATTTGTGATGAATTCGGGACACACAAAGTTGTAGTTGCATTTTATTTTGTATCTCAATATGTTTGAAGGGCCGAAAGTCTGAAGAAAACAAAATTTTCATGTACAAGTTACCAGGTAGATTGTGGCATACGTACTATTTTGTTAGTTACGGATTGCGCGCGCGTGTATGTGCGTACGTGTAAACGTGTGTACACTGGGTCCTCTCTGTGTCTCTCTTGTTAAGCTATACATGGTTGCTAGAATACGGTATTTGCAAACCCACGTTCTATCGCAATGAGGTTTGTAATTACGGGCTCACTACAACGTCGTCTTGATATGTACACCATACCACCCACCATCTTCAAAAGAAGAAACTATATCAGTTTACCCAAACAAAGGTGCATATTTATTTTGATGCGGTTATTTGAGTGTTGACTTATGCTTCTCACAATAGAGAACTTATCCGTTCTTTGCGAAGTGTCTTCCGAACAGTCTCAACCCACCAAGTAATATTATTTTTCGATCTATCGCCAGTAGAGGTCTCAAGAATAGGTACAACTGGAGGTTTTTAGGACCCCAAAATACAATCCCCGGATACGACTCTTGGTTTTCAAAAATAAGTTTGCTTTTCCGCGGGATTCAACTTCAACTTGAGCTAATGCAACTTTCCACCGACTGTCCACCAAACGATGTCTTGAAAGAGGATTGTCGTTACAATATGTGTCACTGTAAGACACACCCGCGCGCACGCACACACGCACACACTAAACGTACACACCCGCGCACACACATAAACACACACATAAATAGACACACACACACACCACACGCACACACCACACACACACTACACGCACACACACTACACGCACACACACGCACGCACGCACGAACGAACGCACGCGCACACACACACACACACACACACACACACACACACACACACACACACACACACACACACACACACACACACATCTACGTGGTTTGTTGGTCAGTGTAACTAGGTTTGCTTTGCAATTTAATTCATATGCGCACTGATATTGTCACGAGTCCTTGATTCCCGCGTAATGCTGTTTGTGGTTAGTGGGAACTGAAATGGGTATCAACCCGAACCTTGAAGCAACCAAAGCTGGGAGCTGACATTACTCTCCATGAAGTCCATTCCAGTCTGGAATGGACCTGGGGAGGAAACACAATTTCCTGTAGTTTATTATGGAAAATGTTAATTTGAATGTCTTGCTGTGTCTTCAAGTTCTGCTTGAGAAAGCCTAGAGCTATACTTATTTTAAGCACACGTTGTTTATGTACTGTTCTCAATTAAGACCAGAGCTTATGGTGACACCTAAAAAACTGACAGATGTTACTTGTTTGAGGATATGTTCATGAAGTATATACTGGTACTGCCTTTGTGACGACTCCAATACGCTACATTTCAGATAATTATTTCGAGAAGTACGTGAACTGAGCTAATAACGTGCAATGTAGCAGCAGATAAGCTAAAGCTGCCATCATACAGTGTGCAACTAAATTGCATGCAACAAAGTTGCACCGTGTGTTGGACCCATTGCATGCAAAATATTGCATGCAACTCTATTTCAAGCAAGTTACATGTTTAAGACGTGTCATATAATGTGCAACTTAGTTGTTCTAAGCAAATGCAAACGTTAATGTAACGTTTGCATACTATCTGGGTAGGCATATCCAGGATTAATGGACGCTAAACTTAAAACTCGCATAATTAAGACGGTATAATTTAGTTTAAGCAGGTCGTAATTTACACTTGACAATGAAGAACTTACAGGATCGCAAGGCGGTTTTTGACGTTTCTGCACATGCGCGATACATATAAAACAAACAATCTACAGCGAAAGAAGAAAGCATGTATGATATAAATACTACGGGTTGTTTGTTACGGTGTATATATAACCTCTCAGCAAAGTTATTTGTCGCAAATTAACACGAGGCAAACAAGTTTTGAGGGATATTTTGATAGCAACCGTAAATCACGTGACTCTAGTGCGCCTTAATCCGTGACCATTTCTTCTACCATCACAACAAACAGTGGCGCCCCATAGGGCTGTGTTAGTTCACCAGCACTGTTCTCAGTGTACACAAGTGACTGTAGGCCAGTTGACAGCTCTATCAGCAAGGACCATCTCTTCAAATACGCTGATGATAAGGCCTTACTCGGTTTGATAACAGAAAATAACCAACAGATCTATGAGACGGAAGTTCAAAAGTTGGTTTCATGGTGTGATTCGAACTGTCTCCAATTGAACACCAAGAAAACTAAGGAAATGGTCATTGACTTCCGCAAATTGGAACATGACCCGCCTACAATATAATATCCATCAACGGAGAGGTAGTAGAAAGAGTAGACTCATACTCCTACCTAGGCGTCGACATTTCCAACCAGCTTGATTGGTCACTGAACACAAAGCGCATTCAAAAGAAGTGTTGTCAACGGAACTACTTCGTCAGAAAACTAAGAAAATGTTATGTGTGTCGGACAATAACTAATCTCTTCTATAAAACTACGGTCCAGTCAGTCCTATGCTACTGTCTAATTTGTTGGGGTGGAAGCTTATCAGCTAATAGAATAGAGTGCTGCTAGATCGCATAGTACGGTCAGCCAGCAAAACCATTGGCACGACACTCCATACAGTAGATGAACTCTACGAAATATATATAATGAAAAAAAACACGGGACATTTTAAAGGACACTTCTCACCCATTGCACGAATTCTACCATGTCGCACAATCTGGTTGTCGGTACATTTCTGAAAGAACACGCACGAACCGTTACCTAAACACATTTCTTTTAACTTCTGTTAGGTTACTAAACGCGAAATCGGGGAGGGGAAAATTATCGGGGAGGATAGGGGGATACAATGGGGTGCACTACTTTCCTTACAACTTTGCACTATATTTTCCATTTGGCACTAATAATGCCGTTGTGTTACGTGAATATTTATCACAAGCATTTCCTCTATGGGGGACTATTAAAGGTTATTGCATTGCATTGCATTGCACGGCACGGCACGGCACGGCACGGCACGGCACGGCACGGCACGGCACGGCACGGCACGGCACGGCACGGCACGGCACGGCACGGCACGGCACGGCACGGCACGGCACGGCACGGCACGGCACGGCACGGCACGGCACGGCACGGCACGGCACGGCACGGCACGGCACGGCACGGCACGGCACGGCACGGCACGGCACGGCACGGCACGGCACGGCACGGCACTGCACTGCACTGCACTGCACTGCACGGCACTGCACTGCACTGCACTGCACTGCACTGCACTGCACTGCACTGCACTGCACTGCACTGCACTGCACTGCACTGCACTGCACTGCACTGCACTGCACTGCACTGCACTGCACTGCATTGTGACAGTGATTTAAACAAATGCAACATGTTATTGCATTGTCATTGAACGACATTTTAAGCAGCTCTTCACAGTAGTCATCAGAGGAGAGTTAACGAACAGCCCATGGCATTTATACAAAAAATACGTTGTTGTTTCGCAGCAAATTGACGACTTTACATTTATCGCGCATGCGCAGAAACGTCAATCGGAAAGATTATAACGACCGGGAAAATGTAAGCGCGACAGCGTCATTACGGTTACACGATCATCTGCGACAAATACCAGTTGCGTCCTCTTGCGGGTTCTTTCTAAATTAGCATCGGAAATGTTTTTTCCAACAGATGGAGCAACGTACGACATAAACGCTCGTGAGCGTCAAGGTTGAAATTTCGAAAAATGCCAAATAGTATTCGGAGATATTACACGGATTAATCACACGTATAAGCTGACGCGCATGAACTGTGTAGATAGCTTGGTGTAAGCTTGTTTAAATTATGGAGTCGGGTGCAATTCCTCAACTTGACGAGGCTTACGTACGTAGCGTCTTCGGTTCGGATAAGAGATGTTTCAAAACAAAAAAAGTAGATCTATTTTTTTCAAAACCGTTAAACACGGCCCTTGTCCTTGACCTGGGGACCGGGCTTGGATTTGGCTAGCGTCTTGGCTTGTTCAGTGTAATTGGCCGAAGTTAGAGCATGGTATTGGGCTTAGTCTTAGACTTAGGCCATCGCCTAGGTTCTACTTCTAGGTTGCAGCCAATGCAGACCCAACTGATATTCTAAGACTAACTTATCCATTGCATTGGCATTGGCCAATCTTCCAGTTAACTGGCCGAAATTATTTATATAAGGCCTTTTCAAAACGGTTTTACGAACTTTTTGATGTGTATGTGTTCGGAATGTCATTCTACATCATTTCCGGTACAAAGAGGTAAGATGATTTTTTTTGTTTTAGATCAATTTAATGCCGTCGAGTCGACGTAAATAAGGTTATAAGCCGATGACGGCGATGTCACAGGGCGCGAACAGTTGGCGTATGCTTGCGTGTGCATTGCGAAGTCGAAATAAAAAGCAATAGCAACTTTTTTAGATTTAAACTTAAGTTAAGACTGTCTTAAGACAAATACAATTGCATTATGAAGAATAAAAATGAATGCATTGCCATTGCAATGATTAGCAAGCTTTCCTCCTAGTCCTAGACTTAAACTTAGTGTGACTTTGACTTTGTCTTTGGTTATTCTTATTCGTGAATCATAGGCATCATAATGACTAATGTTACTGTTCCAACGAAATTATTGAGCATTTGAGATTATATAATGATTATACTTTTCGATCTCATGAATGAAAAGCTATCGTTAAGGCAACGCTACACACAGTTACATTTAAAATAAATACGACTATCCTGGGCTGGGATATGTAATGTAATCTGTTTTCGTCTTTATCAGAGATAGTGGACAAATTACAGGCTTGTTGAATAAGAACTGGATAAGTAGGCTCTATAGAACTAGAGTAAATTATTTAAAAATTATCAAATAAATGCCACAGACTATGGCTGAGCATGGTTAAGGCTGTAATATCAAGGCATATAAACATTGTAGCTCAATTCAAGCCAGGCTCGCCTTGGAAGTTGCCTAAGGATTAGGAGGTGGTTGGGTACGAGTTGCAATAATGTCAAGACCTGGATAGCCACTGAAATTGCCATGACAACGGCTCAGACCCCGGGATATGATTCACAGGTGAAGCTGCTGCTAGGAAGAGAGATTATGAAATGTTGACTCATATTGATGTTCTGTGATAATTTATATAATTATTATTCTCATTTCAGTAAGTCACCACTTCTGCCATGGAGACTGAAGAACGGTTCATCGGCACAGAAAATCTGGTGCAACATTCTACTGCAGCTCCAGAAGATGTCCTGTGCACTCCAGCAGACAACTGGCAATTTAAGAGAGTATCTTCTAGCAGCGTGTTTCCCATAGGGCCTGGTGGCTACCAAATCTTTCAAGGTATAATATATTACAGACAGGAACCAAGATCAACATTTTACCAAAACACTGTACATAGTTAATAGTTGTCATCAATATTACAGAAACATGTTTGTGTCGATGAGCTACTTATCGCGTAGTTTTAGTTTAACAAGATTTCAACAGATGGCCATCCAGATATACACCTGGATTACAACTGGACAATGAAACTATAACATTTTGTCAATGATCACATTGTCAACAATATTGGACGTTACATCAACATTTGTAACAGGTCAACTAGTAAGGCTTAAGTTTTCGCCACCCAAATAATCATTCTTTTCATTTAATGTTTATTTTACCTAATTAATGAGTTAACAGAAATAAATGTCTTCAAATTAACTAACTAGTACCACCAGTGTGCAGATATTTTATCCACTTATATATATGCTACATTCATATGACTGAGGTCCCTATTGTTTGAGTCCCAGCCTGTGATTTATTATGGACAGATAAAATTATATAATTATGGTACTAATATACTAAAAAATAGTAAAATAATAATATATTAAAAATAGTAAAATACTGGTTGTTTTAGTCGTTGTGACATTGTTATGGTCTTCACCTAGGTCTGGCGAATATAACATCTAAAGATCACCTGGTAGAAGTACGTCCACAAGAAGGCTTCCTGCCATTTGACAAGATGTGTCAACCAAACGACCAACAAACCACGGACTGCTCTGAATGTCCCATCCAAGTGAAGTCAGAGAAGCTAGACTCTGCCGACTGTGTCAGAGACTGTGGTGAGCCGAGACAGTGGGTGGTGTGTGAGGGAGGGGTGTTACTGGAGGTGTTGAAAGTGGAACAACGTGACTGGTCGGTAGAAACGCTACAGGACTGTGATGAAAATAAACAACAAGGTATCGAAAATGTCTTAGATGTGGAACCGTTCAGTCTCGCGGCAGACACAAAACAATTCCCACAGTCCAATCACTGCAGTGATCACAAACACATTTCCGCAGGTGGGGAACAATACGCAGGTGATTCATGTGGTACGTCACTTGCGTACCCCAAAGCTGTGTGCTGTCGAGGGGTTCATACTGGTGCAACTAGCTCGGTGTGTCAAAACACAAACTCCACAAACCTTGCTATTCCTGACAAGGTTCACAAAGACGTCTGCGCCTGTTTTGTATGTGGAAAATCCTACACAACCCCAAAAAGGCTTAAAACCCATTATAAAAAATGCCATGTGGATGTGAATCCACACACTTGTTACAGGTGTGGGCGGGTGTTCATCAAGTCCAGCCACTTGCAGGCCCACGAACGAATTCATACAGGCGTAAAGCCATACACTTGTTTTACATGTGGAAAGTCGTTCACACAATCTGGTCATCTTAGGGTTCATGAACGAACCCATACACGTAAAAAATCATTCATAACATCCAGTGATTCTCACGAAAGGAATCATGCAGACATGAATCCATACACTTGTTCTTTATGTGAAAAGTCATTCGGCAAATTGAGTCACCTTAAGATTCATGAAAAGATTCACACAGGTGTAAAGTCACATGCTTGTGCTACTTGTGGAAAGACGTTCACAGAATGTAACACCCTTAAAGTTCATGAACGTATTCATACCGGCATCAAGCCGTACTCTTGTTCTACCTGTGGAAAGTCGTTCACACAGTCTGGTCAACTTAAGATTCATGATCGAGTTCACACTGGTGTAAAGCCATATACTTGTTTCACATGTGGAAAGTCGTTTACACTGTCTAGCACGCTAAAAGTTCATGAACGAATTCACACAGGCGTGAAGCCGTACACTTGTTCTCGGTGTGGGAAGTCGTTCAGCCAGTCTTGTTACCGCAAGGTTCATGAACGACTTCACACAGGTGTAAAGCCTTACAGTTGCACCACGTGTGGAAAATTGTTCACAACAAACAGTCATCGTAAGTGTCACGAGAAGAAATGTGAAGCAGTAAATGTGTTCTACATGTGGAAAGTGCTTCAGACTGTCTCACTGCCTTGATAAGAAGGTTTATGAGGTATTCCAGAAACCATACTATACGGTGACTTACTCTCTTGCAAGGATTCATACAATGTTTCCATTTATTCTAATGGAAACGTGCAAATGCAGAAACCTCTGGCAAATGATGGTGAAAGTAATTTGCAGGTTGCCGTTTAAAATAATTTATTCGTAATAAATACTTGAAGCTGTACACAGATGCAGCACATGTAGTTGCTTGTTGTACAACATCTTAAAAAGTTCTATTTGTTTGTTACTGTTGCAGATGTTTTTTTGTACTATATCAAACTACCTCAGAATGCAGAATATATTGCAACAGGTTGCGTATGATAACATGTTATCACTATATGATTGTTGGCATTTTTTAAGCAGTATTACTTTCCGACAGAGTGTGGTAATGTTGTGTGGTGTCAAGTTTAAAGAATCCACAAATATCTAGCATTTCATATTGATTCAAATCAACACCTCTACAAATACGAGGTATGGTATTTTAGATTCAGATGACATGACGTGGTTGCCAAATACATTAACCACAACAATCTAGGTTGCGACAT
Source organism: Oasisia sp. SBJ-2009 (assembly GCA_964017155.1). Classification (NCBI taxonomy): domain Eukaryota; kingdom Metazoa; phylum Annelida; class Polychaeta; order Sabellida; family Siboglinidae; genus Oasisia; species Oasisia sp. SBJ-2009. The sequence goes on from OZ024858.1 coordinate 40,799,534, forward strand.
CCTGAAGTGTCAATGTGCATTGGTTCCACTAGATATGTGATGATGCCATCATTAAAATTGTCTTCATATGTAGCATTAGTGATGGGAACTTTTAAAACCAATTCAACTATATCTTTCATGGGTATTCCCATGTTCAACAGGAGATATAACATTAAAGGGCATTTAATTTGACAGCCACTTTTGTCGAGTGATTGCATATTTTCCTGTGGTATTCTATGATTTGGATAATGTTTGTTCTCTAGTGTGTCAAGTTCTGACTTTAGTATTTCATGTGAGCATGCTGCAATATTGATATCTGTGGGTTCTTCTGAAGTATTCATTCCGAACAGTTTCCATTTATCGAGATATGTTTACATACATATATAATATTAAATGGTTGTTCATGCTCCTCCACCAGCCTTGAAGTTCGATTAAACCACATGCCAAATACTAAAGTGTGCTTTTTAGAAGACAAGTCCTAGGTCAGAAGGGAACGTACTGAAAAACATGCCAGTTATCACTAGATGCAGCATATTATAAAATATGTCTAAAAATACATCATAACATGTGTTGTGTTATTTATTCTGGATTACGATGTGGATACACAATTGCTCTTTGTTGAGATATGATTGTTACCGTATCCACCAGAAGTCATTCTGAGTAGCTCCTAGTGGCTGGACTGGAACTAAACATAAACAGAGGAAAGGTTGAACTGGTTACACAGAATTGATGAAGCATTTAAGAAATAAGATCACACAAACACGTCCTCTGGAGAACTCTTTTATGTGATATGTCCCAGCACATTAACAAGAAATAATACACGAACAGAAAAGAATACAAACACCATCATCATTACTGCGTCTGATTCAACGTAGCAGCTAGAGAAATAAATCGACACTGAAAACTAATACTTTTATCACGAGAATTGTTGGGAGTACAACCAGCATCTTAAGCAAATATCAAAAAGGAAGAAATCATACAGCTGCTGAACTCAAACCTCGTACAAAACCAAACAGTACTCCCACTTAACAGTAACATATATTGACTGCCGTATTACAACATAATTTGAGCATTATGATGTGACTACATTTTGTAACAAATCTCCTAGATAGATGTCTGTAAACATACAACCAATAATGTTTTGTTTGGTTGTGGCAACTTCAAAGCTTCCAATGGATGGAATAATTTGTAACAATAAATAAATAAATATTTCATAATCTCTGACCACCAGGCACAATGTAACGGTGACGGATTTGACGGACATAAACTATGGACGGAATGTTTACGCAGAAGACATACAATGTAGACCCTAAATGCGCTCTCACAACTTGCTACAAATGACTCTGAGCACCTGTGCGCATCGTCTCGGCCCAGAGCCTTCCTGTGACTATGTCGCGTGACACAACATGTCTGTGTCCAACACAACCTCTAGTTATCATATGTCTCATCCACTACGTCTTCCTCGACCACTTCATCTTCATCGTCGTCCTCCTGCCTGCTTCCGAAGCCATTCAGTGCCGAGGGGGATTCCTTCATTGGGATGTTGAGTGCTTCGTGAATCGCCTCGATCGTCTTCCCGTTGATGTAGTAGGCAATGTTGGCCTTGGGCAGGTGAAGGTGCATCTCTTCCATGCACTCATACGCCTGCAGTACACAACAGTGGTCGCATCAGACAGGGCAGTGGTCACCAGACAGTGAAGTGGCCACATCAGACAGTGAAGTAGTGGTCACATCAGACAGTTCAGTGGTCACATCAGACAGTTCAGTGGTCACATCAGACAGTTCAGTGGTCACATCAGACACTGAAGTGGTCACATCAGACAGTTCAGTGGTCACATCAGACAGTTCAGTGGTCACATCAGACAGTGAACTGGTCACATCAGACAGTGCAGTGGTCACATCAGACAGTGAACTGGTCACATCAGACAGTGCAGTGGTCACATCAGACAGTGAAGTGGTCACATCAGACAGTGAAGTGGTCACATCAGACAGTGAAGTGGTCACACCAGACACTGAAGTGGTCACATCAGACACTGAAGTGGTCACATCAGACAGTGAACTGGTCACACCAGACAGTGAACTGGTTACATCAGACAGTGAAGTGGTCACACTAGACACTGAAGTGGTCACATCAGACAGTGAACTGGTCACATCAGACAGTGAAGTGGTCACATCAGACAGTGAAGTGGTCACATAATTAACTTTGTGTTTTATTACTGACATATTGGCATACCTATTAAAAATAATTAATAACTATCAGTACAACTACAAGTACCTTAATTAAATTCATTTGTTTATTCAGCAACAACAGAATATGTTTCGATATGTTGTAAAGGCCCAGCTGAAATATTTTGGATCCAACGATCTTAAATAAAAGTAACTGTATTATGACTGCTGAGAGCTGCTGTGAGCTGCTGTGAGTTGAGGCTCCACTCACCACCCGCCACTTCTCCTTGCGAGCGAAGTGCTCCACCATGAAGCCGTAGATGTCTCCGACGCGAACTGACGTGTCAATGTTTGGCTCCTGCAGCAGCACCTGACACGTCTTGATCGTCTCCTCCGCGTCTTCTTCGTATGTTCTAAACAGGAAACCATCAAGTCTTCAATCAGTGAGAACAAACGCCCAGGGCTAGCTGTGGCATCATGTCTTAGGCATACACAAACTGTTCTGTGTTAATTACAATGTTTGAAGATGATTAAAAAAAATTTTGCACTGACTGACCGGAGGTCGTGCACTGACTGACCTGCGAGCCTGGACAAACTTCTTGACCAGAGTGATCCTGTGCTTGAGGTCGGCCAGTTTCTCCTCCTGCAGTGACTGGTTGCTCATCTTGGCCTTGGCGAGGCACTTGTAGGCCTCACTGAGGGCTCCCAGGGCCTTGTCGTAGTTCTGGTACTCATCCACCTCCACCTGCAAGCAGACCACGAGGGTAGACCCCTAGAACTCACAGGGGACATGGCACCACTAGGGTAGACTTCTAGAACTCACAGGGGACATGGCACCACTAGGGTAGACCTCTAGAACTCACAGGGGACATGGTACCACGAGGGTAGACTTCTAGAACTCACAGGGGACATGGCACCACGAGGGTAGATTTCTAGAACTCACAGGGGACATGGCACCACTAGGGTAGACTTCTAGAACTCACAGGGGACATGGCACCACGAGGGTAGACCTCTAGAACTCACAGGGGACATGGCACCACTAGGGTAGACTTCTAGAACTCACAGGGGACATGGCACCACTAGGGTAGACCTCTAGAACTCACAGGGGACATGGCACCACTAGGGTAGACCTCTAGAACTCACAGGGGACATGGCACCACTAGGGTAGACTTCTAGAACTCACAGGGGACATGGCACCACTAGAGTAGAACTCACAGGGGACATGGCACCACTAGGGTAGACCTCTAGAACTCACAGGGGACATGGCACCACTAGGGTAGACTTCTAGAACTAACAGGGGACATGGCACCACGAGGGTAGACTTCTAGAACTAACAGGGGACATGACACCACTAGGGTAGACATTTAGAACTCACAGGGGACATGGCACCACGAGGGTAGACTTCTAGAACTAACAGGGGACATGACACCACTAGGGTAGACATTTAGAACTCACAGGGGACATGGCACCACGAGGGTAGACTTCTAGAACTAACAGGGGACATGACACCACTAGGGTAGACATTTAGAACTCACAGGGGACATGGCACCACGAGGGTAGACTTCTAGAACTAACAGGGGACATGACACCACTAGGGTAGACATTTAGAACTCACAGGGGACATGGCACCACGAGGGTAGACTTCTAGAACTAACAGGGGACATGACACCACTAGGGTAGACATTTAGAACTCACAGGGGACATGGCACCACTAGGGTAGACTTCTAGAACTCACAGGGGACATGACACCACTAGGGTAGACTTCTAGAACTCACAGGGGACATGGCACCACTAGGGTAGACTTCTAGAACTCACAGGGGACATGGCACCACTAGAGTAGACTTCTAGAACTCACAGGGGACATGGCACCACTAGGGTAGACCTCTAGAACTCACAGGGGACATGGCACCACTAGGGTAGACCTCTAGAACTCACAGGGGACATGGCACCACTAGAGTAGACCTCTAGAACTCACAGGGGACATGGCACCATTAGAGTAGACCTCTAGAACTCACAGGGGACATGGCACCACTAGGGTAGACTTCTAGAACTCACAGGGGACATGACACCACTAGGGTAGACCTCTAGAACTCACAGGGGACATGGCACCACTAGGGTAGACTTCTAGAACTCACAGGGGACATGGTACCACTAGGGTAGACTTCTAGAACTCACAGGGGACATGGCAACACTAGGGTAGACATTTAGAACTAACAGGGGACATGGCACCACTAGGGTAGACTTCTAGATCTCACAGGGGACATGGCACCACTAGAGTAGACTTCTAGAACTCACAGGGGACATGGCACCACTAGGGTAGACCTCTAGAACTCACAGGGGACATGGCACCACTAGAGTAGACTTCTAGAACTCACAGGGGACATGGCACCACTAGAGTAGACCTCTATAACTCACAGGGGACATGGCACCACTAGAGTAGACCTCTAGAACTCACAGGGGACATGGCACCACTAGGGTAGACCTCTAGAACTCACAGGGGACATGGCACCACTAGAGTAGACCTCTAGAACTCACAGGGGACATGGCACCACTAGAGTAGACTTCTAGAACTCACGGGGGACATGGCACCACTAGAGTAGACCTCTAGAACTCACAGGGGACATGGCACCACTAGGGTAGACTTCTAGAACTCACAGGGGACATGGCACCACTAGGGTAGACTTCTAGAACTCACAGGGGACATGACACCACTAGGGTAGACCTCTAGAACTCACAGGGGACATGGCACCACTAGGGTAGACCTCTAGAACTCACAGGGGACATGGCACCACTAGGGTAGACTTCTAGAACTCACAGGGGACATGGCACCACGAGGGTAGACCTCTAGAACTCACATGGGACATGGCACCACTAGAGTAGACCTCTAGAACTCACAGGGGACATGGCACCACTAGAGTAGACCTCTAGAACTCACAGGGGACATGACGCCACTAGGGTAGACCTCTAGAACTCACAGGGGACATGACACCACTAGAGTAGACCTCTAGAACTCACAGGGGACATGGCACCACTAGGGTAGACCTCTAAAACTCACAGGGGACATGGCACCACTAGGGTAAACCTCTAGAACTCACAGGGGCCATGGCACCACTAGGGCAGACCTCTAGAACTCACAGGGGACATTACACCACTAGAGTAGACCTCTAGAACTCACAGGGGACATGACACCACTAGAGTAGACCTCTAGAACTCACAGGGGACATGGCACCACTAGGGTAGACCTCTAGAACTCACAGGGGACATGACACCACTAGAGTAGACCTCTAGAACTCACAGGGGACATGACACCACTAGAGTAGACCTCTAGAACTCACAGGGGACATGGCACCACTAGGGTAGACCTCTAGAACTCACAGGGGACATGACACCACTAGAGTAGACCTCTAGAACTCACAGGGGACATGGCAAGGCACCACTAGGGTACATCTTTAGAACTCACAGGGAACATGGCTGGTGGCAGAGGGATTAACTGCACACACGCATCTTGGAAACCGGAGGGAAAGAGGGTGAAAGATAGAGGAAGGAGAGAAGGAGGAAGGGAGGGAGGCACAGTTGATTGTTGGAGGGAGGGAGAGGGGGAGACAGTAATTTTATGCAAGTGTCACATAAGCTGGCTAGAGCAAGGGAAGGATAGTGGAAGGGTGAGAGAGAGGAAGCGAGTGAGAGGGAGTGAGGGATGAAGAGAGAGGGAGGAAGAGTAAGAGAGAGGGCGGGAGGGAGGGAGAGACAATGAGGGAGAGAAGGGGGAGGCAAGGAGAGGGAGAGATAGATAGAGGGAGGGAGAGAGAGAGAGAAAGGAGGGAGGGAAGAAGGGAGGGAGGGAGGAAGGAAGGTGGAGAAAGAGAGAGAGAGGAAAAAGGAAGGGAAGACACTACTTGTATTGCTAGCAGCATAGAAATGGGACGAAGGAGGGAGGGAGCGGGGAGGAGGCAGAAGGAGAGTGAGGAAGAGAGAGTGACCTGGGCGCAGGCGTCGTAGAAGTTGGCGAGAGAGTCGAGGGCGCGGCCCTTGGTGTAGAAGCTGATGATGTTCTTCATGATGTCCGGGTCCTTGCGCCAGTCCAGCGACTGCAGATAGTGGGCCGCCATCACGTAGATCTCCTTCTGGCGCGACACACCCGCGAAGAAGATGATCTTCTCCGTATCTCCAGACTTCAGTAGAGCCTTCATTGCCTGAACATAAACACATCACTCCAGTAATGCCTTCTTCAACTAAACACACACACCATTCAAGTAATGCCTTCTTCAACTAAACACACACACCATTCAAGTAATGCCTTCTTCAACTAAACACACACACCATTCAAGTAATGCCTTCTTCAACTAAACACACAATATTCAAGTAATGCCTTCTTCAAGTAAACACACATATCATTCCAGTAATGCCTTCTTCATCTAAACACACACACCATTCAAGTAATGGCTTCTTCAACTAAACACACAATATTCAAATAATGCCTTTGTCAACTAAACACACACATATCATTCCAGTAATGCCTTCTTCAACTAAACACACACACACCATTCCAGTAATGCCTTCATCAACTAAACACACACACACACACACGCACGCACGCACGCACGCACGCACGCACGCCCGCCCGCCCTCACGCCCGCCCTCACGCACGCACGCACGCACGCACGCACGCACGCACGCACACACACACACCATTCCGGTAATGCCTTCTTCAACTAAACACACAATATTCAAATAATGCCTTTGTCAACTAAACACACACACATCATTCCAGTAATGCCTTCTTCAACTAAACACACACACACACACACACACCATTCCAGTAATGCCTTCGTCAATTAAACACACACACACACACCATTCCAGTAATGCCTTCGTCAATTAAACACACACCATTCTAGTAATGCCTTCTTCAACTAAACACACACCCACCATTCCAGTAATGCCCTCGTCAACTAAACACACACCATTCTAGTAATGCCTTCGTCAATTAAACACATACACACACCATTCCAGTAATGTCTTCATCAATTAAACACACACACACACACACACACACACCATTCTAGTAATGCTTTCATCAACTAAACACACACACCATTCTAGTAATGCCTTCTTCAACTAAACACACACACCATTCTAGTAATGCCTTCTTCAACTAAACACACACACCATTCTAGTAATGCCTTCTTCAACTAAACACACACACCATTCAAGTAATGCCTTCTTCAACTAAACACACACACCATTCTAATAATGCCTTCTTCAACTAAACACAGACACCATTCTAGTAATGCCTTCTTCAACTAAACACACACACCATTCTAGTAATTCCTTCTTCAATTAAACACACTAAAGACTGTCCTGCTGGTTGTACTTGTACAGAGCCACAGAGCAGGTGGGGTATGGCTGGTGCCCTCACCTTGACCTTGTTGCCGGCCTGGGTGTACTTCTTCGTGGCCAGGTGGTACTGTCCCTGCTGCATGCACACCTCCGCGATGCCGTCGAGGATCTTGATGCGTTCCTCCGGGTCCGTCTCTGCCATCTCCTTTGGTGGAGTCAACTTCTCCACCAGGTCCTCCGTCATCAACACGTGCTGCTCCATGCAGATCTTCAGGGCCTCCCAGTACTGCAACAACAATAGGGCTTGATGTCATCACAGCATCCCAGTACTGCAACAACAACAGGGGGCTTTATGTCATCACATCTCCGGGTACTGCAACAACAATGTTTGTTTATGTCATCACAGCCCCCAGTACTGTAACAACAACGGGGCTTGATGTCATCACAGCCCCCAGTACTGTAACAACAACGGGGGGCTTTATGTCATCACTGCCCCCAGTACTGCAACAACAACAACTCCGGGGGCTTCATGTCATCATAGCCCCTAGTACTGCAACAACAACAACGGGAGTCTTTATGTCATCACAACCCCTGGAACTGCAACAACATGGGGCTTTATGTAATCACTGCCCCCAGTACTGCAACAACATCAGGGGGTTTTCTGTCATCACAGCCTCCCAGTACTGCAACAACAAAATAACAATAACACCCACAACAACAAACCACAGTACACCTAGAACATGGCTGTTGGATACAAATTTAAATAGATGTAACAGAAAATAACTACGTGCATTCGTGGTCATCTAAACACATGGTCAAGGGAACACACGACGTGACACGGTCAACTTTACCTTCTTTCCCACAGCGAGCAGGTCCACCGCGCGGTCAAACTGACCATTGTCAATGAAGAAGTCGGCACACTTGCGCAGTAGTTCGGGGTCTGTCTTCTCGTCCAAGTCCTCAGACACCACCTGGAGGGCCGCAAACTGCTTCGTCTCAAACGCCAGGTCCAGGGCCTTCGAGAAGTGACCAGCCTGTACAGAGAACTCATGGATGACATCATCGAAAAACATGACATCATCCTGTACAACGACCTTCAAGGTTTTATTGCAGGTCTCACTGGGTCAATCAACATTTGTTTTCACTTATCGCATCATTTTCAAAATTTGTACAATAGCCTATCAAGCACTCTCATCTACACAACCAGTATATCTAAATTCAATGCTAACTCCAGCAAGAAATTCCCGACAGCTACGCTCAACCAGTAGTAACTCTCTTTACATCCCTCAGGTGAAAATGAAAGCTGGAACCTGACCTTTCTCGGTTGCCGCACCAACGGTGTGGCAACCGAGAAAGGCTGCCTATCCTCCTTAGCCTCCTAGCTTCTTCATCCATCCATTGACGACTCACACATAGTTTTCGATGACGAATTTGCTTAATCCCTTGGTTTTGTCGAGCCACTGAGCTTGATTTTCAAGAATATTGGTGCCAAAGAAGTTATTATTATTATGTTGTAAATATAGATTCTATGAACGTTGTGTGTTTGAACATAAGTTGTATGTTGTATGGGTGATCCGAATAAGTTGTTCTTCTTCTTCATAAAAAGAATACAAATTCAATCATTAAACAAACATGAATTCAACCATCACAACTGTTGCAATGCAGAACCACAGGCTAAAGCGAAACATAGAGACAATACTATGTTCACATTTCAGTGACACTCACTCACAACAAGCACCAGAAGGAGAAGACAGCTGCAAAGATGTCTACTGTAAACAATCATTTCTACAAACCTGACATTTCTATTTCAGATAATTTGAAATTTAAATAAAACAATAAAAAAATCTCAACTATCAGTAGTGGCGTTAGAAGTGCCAGTTAATAAGAGCAACAGACACTGCAGTAATGTTTGACTGTAGTGAGACAGAGTCAGTGTATGACTCAGTCGTCACCGGTGGCCCCACCTTGTGGTAGAGGGTGACGGCCTTGTCCTGGGACCCAGGTTTGAACTCGTAATACCTCGCCGCCTCCACCATGTCCTCAGGACGACTCAGGAAGGCCAAGTTGATGAGTTGGTCCTCCATACCATTGTCCTGAAAGCAGCAGCCTCGTAGATCACAACCAATCACTCAGGCCCATGTGGAATGATTCACTCATAAGTCAATCACTCTCTAACTTGTTGATAGAGTCATTCAAATAGTCAACTAATCAGTCACTTGTTCAATGTAACCAGCCAGTCAGAAGCACAACCGCAAATGTATGAATTGTGCATGTGTGTGTGTCAGTGTGCATGGCCCAGTAGTGCAGTGGTGCTGTGGTGCTGTGGTGCAGTGGGTACAGCTTCAAAGTCTCGATTAAGAAAACCCGGGTTCGAATCTTTTGCTGCTGTGTCAAACCTGGGACAAGTTGTTTCATTCTAAATCGCTCCAGCTCATGAAAGAATACCTGGCTGGCTATAGACAGTGGTGGGTATGTGGGTATTTATGTATGAATAGTCTTCATGCATTAAATGCAGCATGGCTGGATGCTTCCCAGAGAAGACAAGATGGCGTCTGACTGAACAGGTCTGCCTGGGAGTAAAGTGTGAAGCGCTTTGAGCAATCTCAGGATTGTATTCTGCATTATACAAGAACTTACCTTTTTTGTCTATATGCTTGTGTGTGTGTGTGTGTGTGTGTGTGTGTGTGTGTGTGTGTGTGTGTGTGTGTGTGTGTGTGTGTGTGTGTTTAGTTGAAGAAGGCATTACTTGAATGGTGTGCATGCGTGCATGTGTGTGTGCTTATGTAAGTGTGCCGGCGTGTGTATGCATGTGTGTCCACCTGCCCACATGTCCATGCCCACCTTGCACAGTCTGATGGCGCTACCGTAGGCTCCGGCTCGTGTGAAGAAGTGAACGGCCTCCCGAATCTGATTGTTGCCTTCGTACTGTCTCGCCAGGTGGTAGCACGCGGCCCTGTCCCCCGTCTCGTTACAGATCTCTGCCGCCTGCTCACAACACACACACTGGTCTTTAGCGAACTAGAACATTTTGTACTGTCTATATTTAGATAACACTATTTTATCCATTTAAAAGTACATACTTACAAAAACAAACATGGCTGCTAGTTATACAGAATCCTTCAAGATTTGTTTGGGATTTACATCATAACATCTAAGGCAGCTAACATTACACTTGACCAGAAGTGAGTTCCCCAGTGACCGTGTACCTGTCCCTGTCCCTGTCCCTGTCCCTGTGAGTGTGTGTACCTTCTCCATGTTGTTGCAGTAGCAGTATACGCGGACGAGAGACAGGATGTCCTGGGCGGCCTGGTAGAACTGCAGCGCTGTCTCCATCTCAGCTGTACTCTCCATGAACTGAGCCCACCACTTCTTCAACGCTCTACAACACAGGGCGTTTGGAATTGTCACTGAACTGACCTGTCCATTACATGACCAGTTGAGGTGAGGGGGTGGTGTGGGGTGGACATATGAGAGAGTTGATCAATCACTAGGCTGGTGGTCACCTGACCTATGTGGAGTGGCTGGTTGGTCTGACTCATGAGGCACTGAGTGTGTGAGTCATTTGATGTGAATATGTAGTATGTGAGTGAGTGAGTGAACGACTAAATGTATAGGTGAATGGGTGAGTGGGTGGGTGGGTGAGTGGGTGGGTGGGTGAGTGGGTGGGTGGGTGGGTGGGTGAGTGAGTGAGTGAGTGAGTGAGTGAGTGAGTGAGTGAGTGAGTGAGTGAGTGAGTGAGTGAGTGAGTGAGTGAGTGAGTACAACTGTGCATGATGCATGCTTGAGTGACTGAGTAAGTGTACGTGTGCATGCATGAGTGACTGATTGGGTGACTAAGTGACTGTGTGAATGACTGGGTGTGTGAGTGGTTGAGTGACTGAGGTAATGAGTGAGGTACTGAGAGTGACAGAGTGAGTGGTGTGATGTAGCTGACTTACTTGTCCTTAGTCTTCATGACGTAGCCCTCCAGTGAGGCCGGGTCGTCCACCAACATCCGTGGCACCTCAAACCTGTGGGTGTCTGACTTCTCATAGCTGCAACAGACAGACACGCCTCAGTGCACAGCGCTGGCAACACCGGGCCTTCTACATGTATGCATCTGTGTACACATGAGCCAAACTTGTCTTGCAATAAGCATGAAGAAAATATGACATCAAAATATGATATGACTCCTACAAACTGACAACTAATTGTGACTCCAGTAACAGTGACGGCAGCAGTAGTAACTCTAGAACCCACACTGAGGACATGTCTGTGGGGACTCACTTGAGTATGGCACTGTTGAAGTCGCCCTGACTCTCCAGGTACTTGGCGTAGTTGTGGTAGGTCGTCCGTAGGTGGACGCGATCGTACATCTCGGCCGTTTCCAGGGCCTACAACACACAACACTTGTAGACTTAGACAGGGCCTACAACACAACACAACACTTGTACACTTACACAGGGCCTACAACACACAACATTTGTAGACTTACACAGGGCCTACAACACACAACACTTGTAGACTTACACAGGGCCTACAACACACAACACTTGTAGACTTACACAGGGCCTACAACACACAACACTTGTAGACTTACACAGGGCCTACAACACTTGTAGACTTACACAGGGCCTACAACACACAACACTTGTAGACTTACACAGGGCCTACAACACACAACACTTGTAGACTTACACAGGGCCTACAACACACAACACTTGTAGACTTACACAGGGCCTACAACACACAACACTTGTAGACTTACACAGGGCCTACAACACACAACACTTGTAGACTTACACAGGGCCTACAACACAACACTTGTAGATTTACACAGGGCCTACAACACACAACACTTGTAGACTTACACAGGGCCTACAACACAACACTTGTAGACTTACACAGGGCCTACAACACAACACTTGTAGACTTACACAGGGCCTACAACACAACACTTGTAGACTTACACAGGGCCTACAACACAACACTTGTAGACTTACACAGGGCCTACAACACACAGCACTTGTAGACTTACACAGGGCCTACAACACAACACTTGTAGACTTACACAGGGCCTACAACACAACACTTGTAGACTTACACAGGGCCTACAACACAACACTTGTAGACTTACACAGGGCCTACAACACAACACTTGTAGACTTACACAGGGCCTACAACACAACACTTATAGACTTACACAGGGCCTACAACACAACACTTATAGAATTACACAGGGCCTACAACACAACACTTATAGACTTAAACAGGGCCTACAACACAACACTTATAGACTTACACAGGGCCTACAACACAACACATATAGACTTACACAGGGCCTACAACACAACACTTCTAGACTTACACAGGGCCTACAACACACAACACTTGTACACTTACACAGGGCCTACAACACAACACTTGTAGACTTACACGGGGCCTACAATACCACACTTATAGACTTGCACAGGGCCTACAACACAACACTTATAGACTTACACAGGGACTACAACACAACACTTATAGACTTACACAGGGCCTACAACACAACACATATAGACTTACACAGGGCCTACAACACAACACTTACAGATTTACACAGTGCCTACAATACAACACTTATAGACTTACACAGGGCCTACAACACAACACTTATAGACTTACACAGGGCTTACAACACAACACTTATAGACTTACACAGGGCCTACAATACAACACTTATAGACTTACACAGGGCCTACAACACAACACTTATAGACTTACACAGGGCCTACAATACAACACTTATAGACTTACACAGGGCCTACAACACAACACTTATAGACTTACACAGGGCCTACAACACAACACTTATAGACTTACACAGGGCCTACAACACAACACTTACAGACTTACACAGGGCCTACAACACAACACTTATAGACTTACACAGGGCCTACAACACAACACATATAGACTTACACAGGGACACTCAACTTGCCCTGACACTGGTAGTTACACGTGACACTCACACTGACACTGGTAGTGACATGTGACACTCACCTTGTTCCACTCGCCCTGACACTGGTAGTGACATGTGACACTCACCTTGTTTCACTCGCCCTGACACTGATAGTGACATGTGACACTCACCTTGTTCCACTCGCCCTGACATTGGTAGTGACACGTGACACTCACCTTGTTCCACTCGCCCTGACACTGGTAGTGACATGTGACACTTACCTTGTTCCACTCGCCCTGACACTGGTAGTGACATGTGACACTCGCCTTGTTCCACTCGCCCTGACACTGGTAGTGACACGTGATACTCACCTTGCCCTGACACTGGTAGTTACACGTGACACTCACCTTGTTCCACTCGCCCTGACATTGGTAGTAGTTGTTGAGTAGGTCGTATCTCTTGCAGTTCTTAAACAGCCTCTCTGCATCGTCCTACATGCAACAATATCAAACTAAACCACGTGAAAAGTTGATAAGTGCCATACTATCTACAGATGGCATACAGTTTTAGTTTAAGAATTAAAAAGTTACAGAAAAAAAAAATTAATAAACAGAAACTACAGAGAAACAAACTAAACTTCACAACATTTTAAGTGATAATACATCCTCAGTTTATGGATATCATAAACTAACTTGCACTAATGTAATTTATTAGATTCACGATGCTTCAAGATTCAACAGCTTTATTTTAAACAGTGCATTAAAAATGGAATATTCCCTTTATATACACAATGCAACGCAAGTAAAATGATTGGTAAACTACAAAAATTAGCTAAAACATTATGACAATACTGAAATGTAATAAATGCATCACAAAGAGTGCTAAAAATAAAAAAAGTCATCAATAAATAAAAATATAATAGAGTACAATGAAACATTCAATTGTTTCCATCAACATCTCGTAAACTAGCTGACCGTCCACTCCTACGACTTGACCAGAGCAGACACTCGTCTACTCCTCAGCCCACTTACGTTGAGTCCCAGCTGCATGGCGAGCACGCCGACCCTGGCGTCTAACTCGGGCTCCTTGAGGGCCTCTCTGAGGGCCTTCGCTCCCCGCGCGTGCCTCATGTTGCCCAAACACACCGCAGCCACGTCCAGCCTTCGTGTCTTCACACACATCTTGGCCATGTTCTCCCACACCGACTCACTGCACACACACAACAGGTCAATGTCACTTACACGCACAGGTCAATGTCACTTACATGCACAGTTCAATGTCACTTACATGTACAGTTCAATGTCACTTACACACAGTGCAATGTCACTTACACACACAGTTCAGTGTCACATGCACAGTTCAATGTCATTTACACGCACAGGTCAGTGTCACTTACACACACAGTTCAATGTCACTTACACCCACAGTTCAATGTCACTTACACGCTCAGTTCAATGTCACTTACACGCACAGTTCGATGTCACTTACACACAGTTCAATGTCACTTACATGCACAGTTCAATGTCACCTACACACAGTTCAATGTCACTTACACACACAGTTCAGTGTCACTTACACACACAGTTCGATGTCATTTACACGCACAGTTCAATATCACTTACACGCACAGTTCAATGTCACTTACATGCACAGTTCAATGTCACTTACACACACTAACTAAGGAACATATATTGAAGACCATACAGTTCAATTCACATGTTCTACGTGGAGTCCCTGCACATACAGTTCAGTTAACTTTTAAAAGTAAACTAAAGGGTACATTCTTATATAACACAGTACTCAATCTCCAGGATCCCTTTACTACCTGGCAGAACTGTTTAATTCAACACCACCTTTGAAGCACCCAGCTATGCTGCAATTAATGCACAAAGACTATTCGTACACAAATATCCACCACTGTCAGATACTCATTCAGATAGCTGAGTGAACTGGAGCAATGTAGTGTAAAAACCTTGCCTACGGTTTTATATGGTAGCACAAGGTTCGAACCTGGGTTCAAAAATCTGAATCTCTAACCAGTGTGGAACAATGAATCAGCATACATAGAGAGTTCAATTGATATTTAAACACCTCACCATACAGCAAACAGTTCAGTAAACATATAACCAGTCTCACTATACACAAAACAATTCAGTCAACATATACACAAACTGTCTACAAGCTAAACGCCAACACTGTGTATATACCTCTTGATGAGTTTGATCGCTTTGAAGGCCTCGTCCATGTTTCCTATGGTCAGGTAGTAGCTGAAGTTCATCATGGCCTCTCGCACGAGTTTGTCTGCGGTCTCGAGGCCGACAAAGTCACGCATGAGTCGCCGGGACACCATCGCATGCGGGTCGATGTCGGGCACCAGTAGTGACGGCGTCGACAGGAGGTTAGTCGCGTGACTACCCAAATGACTGTCCTGTTTCATCATGTCCGCCTAGACAGGTGTCAATGAAGTGACGCTGTAGCGCTTGCATTTTTCCGGCGTTAAAAACGGTATAAATACGTATAAAATGGTATAAATACAACGGGTTGTTCGTTAGGATGTACATAACCTCTCAGCAAAGTTATTTGTTGCAAATTAAAACGAGGCAAACAAGTTTTGAGGCATGTTTTGATAGCAAGCGTAAATCTCGTGACAGAAATGCGCCATAATCTGTGACAGTGATTTATAAAAAACTTAATATTTTATTGCATTGAAGACATTTTAAGAAACTCTTCACAGTAATCACCACAGGAGAGTTAACGAACAGCTCGTGGCATTTATACTGAAAATGCTTCGTTATTTCGCTGGGCATTGATGATTTTACATTTCTTGTACATGCGCAGAAACGTCAATTGGAACGTTTTTAACGACCGGAAAAATGTAAGCGCGACAACGCATTGCTACACTCAACTACACCAAGGCAGTGAAGTGTCTACATAGCACCCTGGGGGGTTCATTACCCTTACACATGGGTATTGGGTATTGTGTGCAGCAGCAAGTCACATACGCCTACTGAGGGCATTCAATATCAAAAAGAATACCCTTGATTTAAGGACCAATTTAAGAATGGCAGTTTTAAAATAATTTCCAGTAAAAACTGCCCAGAAATATATACGCAATACGCAACTGTGAATGTTCCTATAAAATCACAGCCTTGTTCTAGGGAGAGTTCCTCCAAAATTATACCCTTGTCTTGGGAACTTCTATACTTCTGTATATAGTTGACCATTGTTCTAGGTGGCTCATTTATATGGCACAAACTAGGACAAAATAAAATTACTTGGTGGCTCATTTATATGGCACAAACTAGGACAAAATTAAATTACTTGGTGGCTCATTTATATGGCACAAACTAAGGCAAGGAGGAACTACTTGGTGGATCATTTATATGGCACAAACCGAGGCAAGGTGGAATGAACAAAACTGCCCAAGCTTTGAAAATTAGTCAATATTAAAATGTAGCAGAAATAAAGTGTTGTCAGCATTTACAAAACATACACTTCTATTATTATGAAAAATATTCGAGAACCAACATACAGGATCTTTCCACACACACGGCAGCTGTAAGTGGGCTTACCCTCTTGGCAAAGAAGAAGTATGGCACTTGGACGGCGAGCAGGGCGCTGTGATACTGGTTGAGAGGGAAGTTGTCTTGGATGAGGACTCCACTCTCTGGCGTCACAAACAGTGACACAACCATCTCCTCAATCTGATGACACAAACAGTGACACAACCATCTCCTCAATCTGATGACACAAACAGTGACACAACCATCTCCTCTATCTGATGACACAAACAGTGACACAACTGTCTACTCCATCTGATGACACAAACAGTGACACAACAATCTCCTCAATCTGATGACACAAACAGTGACACAACTGTCTACTCTATCTGATGACACAAACAGTGACACAACTATCTACTCCATCTGATGACACAAACAGTGACACAACTGTCTACTCCATCTGATGACACAAACAGTGACACAACTATCTACTCCATCTGATGACACAAACAGTAACACAACTGTCTACTCCATCTGATGATACAAACAGTGACACAACCATCTCCTCTATCTGATGACACAAACAGTGACACAACCATCTCCTCTATCTGATGACACAAACAGTGACACAACTGTCTACTCCATCTGATGACACAAAACAGTGACACAACCATCTCCTCAATCTGATGACACAAACAGTGACACAACCATCTCTTCTATCTGATGACACAAACAGTGACACAACCATCTCCTCAATCTGATGACACAAACAGCGACACAATCATCTCTTCTATCTGATGTCACAAACAGTGACACAACCATCTCCTCAATCTGATGACACAAACAGTGACATAAACATCTCTACCTGATGACACTATCACCAAGAATTATAATACAATATATACACAATCAAGCATCCGTAGACAGATTTTAACCAAGACAGGCATATACCTGCCTAAGTATGTGTTCAAAAGTTGTTCTTTGATATGGAAAAAAGCAACACAAATTAAATAATACTCATAAGCTTTCACATATAACAAAAAAGAATGAGATATGTTGACAGATGTTCTCTTTGTTATGCTTCCTGTTAGTGTACACAGCTATAAGGTAAAGCAAAACTTTGTGAGATATGTTGATTTTCTTTTTATACTATTGGTGGACGATTACGCAGAAATACACAAGACGTTCGTAATAGGTGTCCGAAAATTACAGTAACTTATCTTTGTATAGTTTGAGGGTGTCCAAAGGCTTAGAGTATTTGAATAGTCACATTCATTAAGTGGGTATAACATCTATAATACTGAATAAACTCAATACATTAAACACTTCTCTTATGGCCGTTACAGAGGAGGTGGAAGGTACAAGTGACACTTTTAATGACATCCGCTCTTAAAACTTCCTCAATGACAGGCTTCGTGAGACTATACTTACAACTTCCTCAATGACAGGCTTCGTGAGACTATACTTACAACTTCCTCAATGACAGGCTTCGTGAGACTATACTTACAACTTCCTCAATGACAGGCTTCGTGAGACTATACTTACAACTTCCTCAATGACATGCTTTGTGAGACTATACTTACAACTTCCTCAATGACAGGCTTCGTGAGACTATACTTACAACTTCCTCAATGACAGGCTTCGTGAGACTATACTTACAACTTCCTCAATGACAGGCTTCGTGAGACTATACTTACAACTTCCTCAATGACAGGCTTCGTGAGACTATACTTACAACTTCCTCAATGACAGGCTTCGTGAGACTATACTTACAACTTCCTCAATGACAGGCTTCGTGAGACTATACTTACAACTTCCTCAATGACAGGCTTCGTGAGACTATACTTACAACTTCCTCAATGACAGGCTTCGTGAGACTATACTTACAACTTCCTCAATGACAGGCTTCGTGAGACTATACTTACAACTTCCTCAATGACAGGCTTCGTGAGACTATACTTACAACTTCCTCAATGACAGGCTTCGTGAGACTATACTTACAACTTCCTCAATGACAGGCTTCGTGAGACTATACTTACAACTTCCTCAATGACATGCTTCGTGAGACTATACTTACAACTTCCTCAATGACAGGCTTTGTGAGCCCGTAGTTCCAGCTCTGACCCTCTGTGGCAGGCTTTGTGTCAGTCGTTGGCTTCAGCTTCGTCTCACACACGAGCAGTTTCACTTCCTCCGCGTCCCAGTGGTGGGAGGTGGGGAACCGGCCCGCGATGTCCTTCGCTGCCTGGTTCTTTCCCCTGACACACACAGCAACACCTGATCACTGCATTCTCCCGCAGAAGTAGCCCCACAGTGTGCTTTGGAGGATCATACACTTAGTAGAAGAGATTGTGCACAAGGTCTGCGTAAACCACTTTATATTTCCCCAGGTAGAGCCATTCATAAACATCTATGGAAAGCATTCAGTCACAGTGAATTTACTGTCCAAAAACTCGGTTCACAAATATTTACCACAGTCCATAGGCATACCATGGTATTGTGGAGGAGTGAATGAACCTGAGTAAGCATTGAAGTGGCAGCAAAAAGGATTTTAATACAGAATCCCTCAACTGAGTCTCCACGTCCTACTTTATTATTACACACATTATTATCACACATTTCAAGAACTGTAAGAAACTAGAATGTTACGGATGGATCCCATACTAAAAATATAATTTGAAGGATATTGTCTCTACTAAAAAACATCTAGCCTAGCTTTTACGCAACAGCATCAATAACTACGAAGGTTACCATAGCAACAGGTTATAGATAATGATAAAGGTGAACACAGGTGTATGTTTAAGATATTCTACACGCTAGATGTACACGTTTGTGTCTCATGTATCAGTTTTACACTGCTCAATAAACACAGTGACTGTGCATCGAACACTGTGGTGATGGTCGACCCCTGAATCAGTTGTGGCAAAAATTAAAAATATGTTGCCAATAACTGTATTTGTTCATTACATCTCTCCACAATATAGTTACATATATTGTTATGCATTTAAATGACAATTTTCCATGATACTTTACGTGGTTTACATAATGTTTTAGTTTTTCGTTGTTTTCTTGAAATGTGATTTTTGGATATTTGGCAAGTTTACGAAAATTATTCCAGAAAAACTACCACCAAAGATAGAGACCTGAAATTTTCATCAGTTGTTCCCACATGTATATCCTGTTAGATAAGGCTGTTTTTAATACTGTGGCTTAATACTGAACCTTTGCAGCCAATTTCCAGTAAATAGATGTGTTAGGTGAAAAAGCTCGAACCGGACATCTCATCTCACAGCATTCATGTACATCAGATATATTAGCTGTAAATTACCTTATCTGATAAATGAACATTCATATTAATAATTCTAGACAACTACGCACTCATACATATGTTTTGTGGCTTGGAATAATTTTCATGGTCGTGCACCCCTCTTCTCAAAACAAACTGCCATTTCCATGAAAATACACAGGCAAACGAAGCCAACTTCTACACATCATGCACTGTCCATACAACTAAATAACACACCAAATTTGGTTAAGATATGTTCAATAGTATTTGAGATACAACATATAGTAGCTGGGCCCCTTATATCTTGAATTAAATGTTCACAACAACCTAACAAACATGGCTGTCTTTCTTCTCCAAATGCGAATTCCAATTTTCCACCTACCTTTCAGCAGCTGTGATGTCATTTTCTGAGTCTCCTGTGTCGGCGATGTATTCATCCTGTTCGCTGCGACCCGTCTCAAAGTTGAAGAACTGAACCATGTCTGTATCAATGTCCCAGATATAAATCTTGGGATTCATGTTTCCATCAGCCTACACAAACAGTGCATGTCTTAACACATCCGCGGAATATTAACAATAAACGTTCTTTAATCACGATAAACCTGATAAAATATACATTTTATCTTCATAAGAGTCATAAACACACAGGTAAATATAATGCTGTTAAGAAATAATTATAACAGAATATTGTATTATGCAGTAAAGATAGATATAAAAACAATTGATTCCAATACATTTCTATTAAAAATATGTGCATAACTGATATGGGAATAATATATTAATAATATGAATAATATGTTAATATATATATTAACATATACCATCAGTAAATTAACTAAAATAGTCCTTAAATTGTTACTTCATTATATATTGCCTCACTTCAAAATAACAATATTTAATTCTTTAAAAAATCATGCTAAGTTGGCCTAGACAAAAATCTAAACTATACGTTGGTTGCTTGAAACTTCATTATGCACGGCCAGAAGCTAAGTAATCAACAGGCATTCAACAGACGTACGTATTTGCCGATGATGCTGACTTTGCTTCCAGTGCAGTTGCACTTGGCAGATACGATACCGCCAAAGTTGTCCATGATGTCTGAGACACATTTGGGACTGCCACACAGCTTTGCCTCTCTGCAACCAATACGATGTGATTATTTATCTAGAGCACGCATGAGTTTAATTTTGATAAAGGTGACTAAACATTACAAGAACTGCAACTGTGAATGTTCTCTGTCTGAGATGGATTGGTTACACAACTCTGACCAGTGGTGTGTAGTGTAGATTGCATTTGACTTTCTGACACGACTTATAAATAAGTAAAAAGAGAAATGACTTAAATGCTTCAAGATATTTTATTTCTATTTTTAGAACCAAAACTTGGTGGGAATTATCTCTGTGGGTTAAAATACATATAGTAAGTAGAATTTATATGTTTTGATATGTGTGTACCTTGGAAATGGGAGCTATTTATTTTTGGACCCTTTTTCATGCACAAAATCAAAAACAATGCATGGTGCTACAACATGCTAAATAGGCTACATGTATTGTACATACTTTAGTTCTTTAGCATTAAACAAAAAAAATAATGTTGAGGCACTTGTCGCTTTAATACATAAAAGTCTTATAAGTAATGTAGTTGTTGTTAAACAAAGCGCATCAAACAGCTGACAGAGTACACAGTGAGGGGAGTGATTACTACAGAGAACAGCTGACAGAGTACACAGTGAGGGGAGTGATTACTACAGAGAACAGCTGACAGAGTACACAGTGAGGGGAGTGATTACTACAGAGAACAGCTGACAGAGTACACAGTGAGGGGAGTGATTACCACAGAGAACAGCTGACAGAGTACACAGTGAGGGGAGTGATTACCACAGAGAACAGCTGACAGAGTACACAGTGAGGGGAGTGATTACTACAGAGAACAGCTGACAGAGTACACAGTGAGGGGAGTGATTACTACAGAGAACAGCTGACAGAGTACACAGTGAGGGGAGTGATTACTACAGAGAACAGCTGACAGAGTACACAGTGAGGGGAGTGATTACCACAGAGAACAGCTGACAGAGTACACAGTGAGGGGAGTGATTACCACAGAGAACAGCTGACAGAGTACACAGTGAGGGGAGTGATTACCACAGAGAACAGCTGACAGAGTACACAGTGAGGGGAGTGATTACCACAGAGAACAGCTGACAGGGTACACAGTGAGGGGAGTGATTACCACAGAGAACAGCTGACAGAGTACACAGTGAGGGGAGTGATTACCACAGAGAACAGCTGACAGGGTACACAGTGAGGGGAGTGATTACCACAGAGAACAGCTGACAGGGTACACAGTGAGGGGAGTGATTACCACAGAGAACAGCTGACAGAGTACACAGTGAGGGGAGTGATTACCACAGAGAACAGCGGACAGAGTACACAGTGAGGGGAGTGATTACCACAGAGAACAGCGGACAGAGTACACAGTGAGGGGAGTGATTACCACAGAGAACAGCTGACAGAGTACACAGTGAGGGGAGTGATTACTACAGAGAACAGCTGACAGAGTACACAGTGAGGGGAGTGATTACTACAGAGAACAGCTGACAGAGTACACAGTGAGGGGAGTGATTACCACAGAGAACAGCTGACAGAGTACACAGTGAGGGGAGTGATTACCACAGAGAACAGCTGACAGAGTACACAGTGAGGGGAGTGATTACCACAGAGAACAGCTGACAGAGTACACAGTGAGGGGAGTGATTACTACAGAGAACAGCTGACAGAGTACACAGTGAGGGGAGTGATTACCACAGAGAACAGCTGACAGAGTACACAGTGAGGGGAGTGATTACCACAGAGAACAGCTGACAGAGTACACAGTGAGGGGAGTGATTACCACAGAGAACAGCTGACAGAGTACACAGTGAGGGGAGTGATTACCACAGAGAACAGCTGACAGAGTACACAGTGAGGGGAGTGATTACTACAGAGAACAGCTGACAGAGTACACAGTGAGGGGAGTGATTACTACAGAGAACAGCTGACAGAGTACACAGTGAGGGGAGTGATTACCACAGAGAACAGCTGACAGGGTACACAGTGAGGGGAGTTATTACTACAGAGAACAGCTGACAGGGTACACAGTGAGGGGAGTGATTACCACAGAGAACAGCTGACAGAGTACACAGTGAGGGGAGTGATTACCACAGAGAACAGCTGACAGAGTACACAGTGAGGGGAGTGATTACCACAGAGAACAGCTGACAGAGTACACAGTGAGGGGAGTGATTACCACAGAGAACAGCTGACAGAGTACACAGTGAGGGGAGTGATTACCACAGAGAACAGCTGACAGAGTACACAGTGAGGGGAGTGATTACCACAGAGAACAGCTGACAGAGTACACAGTGAGGGGAGTGATTACCACAGAGAACAGCTGACAGAGTACACAGTGAGGGGAGTGATTACTACAGAGAACAGCTGACAGAGTACACAGTGAGGGGAGTGATTACCACAGAGAACAGCTGACAGAGTACACAGTGAGGGGAGTGATTACCACAGAGAACAGCTGACAGAGTACACAGTGAGGGGAGTGATTACCACAGAGAACAGCTGACAGAGTACACAGTGAGGGGAGTGATTACCACAGAGAACAGCTGCACTGACTGTGGAAGGAGGGAAGAGGAACATGTGGAAGACCTCAACACAGATAGGAAATCTAGGAAGATTTTGTGGGATTTGGATGGGGTTAGAGAGAGAGAAACGTTGGGAGAAGGGAGATGGGTAACAGAATGTATGATGGAAGGAAAATAAGAACGGACGACCAGACCAAGGCTGGCCTCACTCGGACTACAGGGGCTGAGAGAGCAACGTGAGGTGTGGCACTGTCCACTGACCGTCTGGACAGGTCAAACATCTTCACGTAGCCGTTGCTGGTGCCCACCACGAGGAAGTTACCGCACACGTCCATGCTGACGGGCTCCCCCTCCGACTCACTCATGCTCAGGAGCTGCTTCACTGTGCCCTACAACAACAGCAGACAACAACAATGTACAACAACCCACTGTCACAGCTGCTTCACTGTGCCCTACAACAACAGCAGAAAACAACAATGTATAACAACCCACTGTTACAGCTGCTTCACTGTGCCCTACAACAACAGCAGACAACAACAATGTACAACAACCCACTGTTACAGCTGCTTCACTGTGCCCTACAACAACAGCAGACAACAACAATGTACAACAACCCACTGTTACAGCTGCTTCACTGTGCCCTACAACAACAGCAGAAAACAACAATGTATAACAACCCACTGTCACAGCTGCTTCACTGTGCCCTACAACAACAGCAGACAACAACAATGTACAACAACCCACTGTCACAGCTGCTTCACTGTGCCCTACAACAACAGCAGACAACAACAATTTACAACAACCCACTGTTACAGCTGCTTCACTGTGCCCTACAACAAAAACATACAACAACAATGTACAACAACCCACTGTCACAGCTGCTTCACTGTGCCTTACAACAACAGCAGACAACAACAATGTACAACAACCCACTGTTAAAGCTGCTTTACTGTGCCTTACAACAACTGCAGACAACAACAATGTACAACAACCCACTGTCACAGCTGCTTCACTGTGCCCTGCAACAACAGCAGACAACAACAATGTACAACAACCGACTATTACAGCTGCTTCACTTTACCCTACAACAACAGCAGACAACAACAGTGTACAACAACATATTGTTGCAGCTGCTTCACTGTGCCCTACAACAACAGCAGGCAACAACAATGTACAACAACCCACTGTCACAGCTGCTTCATTGTTATTGCACTTCGTGAAATAACCTTTTGATTCTTCAGCTGACAAAATGCTGCAGCTGCATCAAATATGTAAATGTCTCTAGTCATTTCAACCCCTGTCACAGCTGCGTGTAGTCAGTGTCTGTTAGTGCACTGAGTGTCACTGCTGCATGTAGTTAGTGTCTGTTAGTGCACTGAGTGTCACTGCTGCATGTAGTTAGTGTCTGTTAGTGCACTGAGTGTCACTGCTGTGTGTAGTTAGTGTCTGTTAGTGCACTGAGTGTCACTGCTGCATGTAGTCAGTGTCTGTTAGTGCACTGAGTATCACTGCTGCATGTAGTTAGTGTCTGTTAGTGCACTGAGTGTCACTGCTGCGTGTAGTTAGTGTCTGTTAGTGCACTGAGTGTCACTGCTGCATGTAGTTAGTGTCTGTTAGTGCACTGAGTGTCACTGCTGCATGTAGTTAGTGTCTGTTAGTGCACTGAGTGTCACTGCTGCGTGTAGTTAGTGTATGTTAGTGCACTGAGTGTCACTGCTGTGTGTAGTAGTGTCTGTTAGTGCACTGAGTGTCACTGCTGCATGTAGTCAGTGTCTGTTAGTGCACTGAGTGTCACTGCTGCATGTAGTTAGTGTCTGTTAGTGCACTGAGTGTCACTGCTGCGTGTAGTTAGTGTCTGTTAGTGCACTGAGTGTCACTGCTGCATGTAGTTAGTGTCTGTTAGTGCACTGAGTGTCACTGCTGCATGTAGTTAGTGTCTGTTAGTGCACTG
The DNA here is from genome assembly GCA_964017155.1 of Oasisia sp. SBJ-2009. Taxonomy (NCBI): domain Eukaryota; kingdom Metazoa; phylum Annelida; class Polychaeta; order Sabellida; family Siboglinidae; genus Oasisia; species Oasisia sp. SBJ-2009. The sequence goes on from OZ024858.1 coordinate 40,825,310, forward strand.
AGTGTCACTGCTGTGTGTCGTTAGTGTCTGTTACTGCACTGAGTGTCACATGCTGTGGTGACAGACTGACCTGGAAGTTGCGCACTTGGACCTTGCCTGGCTCCAGCGTGTACACATTCTGTTCATACAGACACACCAGCGGCGAACCACTGCTGAACGTACCTGCAGATACACAACACACCCTTGTCTTATGATCAGTACACACTCTCCACATAACAACACACTTCTTACACGATCACTACACACTCTCACGGCATGGTGACACTAACACACCCTTGCTACAAATATAACACATTCTTATCAAATTATCACAACACACCCTCATCACACGATCACAAAATACCCTCATCACATGATCAGAATACACCCTCATCATATGATCACAACACACCCTTATGACATGATCACAACACACCCCATCACATGATCACAACACGCCCTTATGACATGATCACAACACACCCCCATCGCATGATCACAACACATCCTCATTACATGACCACAACACGCCCTTATGACATGATCACAACACACCCCAATCGCATGATCACTACACACCCTAATTATGACCACAACTATACCGCTCATGTGTTTGGTGTAGTAAATGTGACCACAAGTCACACAAATATCATTGCGCATTCTCTCACCAGCCGACTTGATCATTGACGCATCAGCAGGAATCTCGTAAACAACCAGCTTCTTGCTGTCCCAGATGGCTATGGACTCCTGAAACAACACAGCAGAAGAGTTCTGGAACTTCAAAGACAGATCCACATTTATATTGGACAGCAAAACAATCAATAAGACAATGTTATAATAGTATATTTTAAATGACAACAAAACTATAATATATATATATATATATATATATACATACATACATACATACATACATCAACAGATGTAATTTTAAGAGGCTGCAAATTCAAAACATTCAGCAAGGCTACAACAGAAAGCCGTAGTAACAATACTGGTATTAATTGTAGGAACAAAACATACATTTGTAGAGCGCAGTGGCTCAGGGGTAGAGCTTCGGACTCTCGACTACGGGAACCCGGGTTCGAATCCTGGCTGCGGCGTTAAAACCTTGGGCAAGTTTTTTCACTCTACATTGCTCCAGTTCACTCAGCTGTTTAAATGAGTACCTGACTATAGACAGTGGTGGATATGTGTACGAGCAGCCTTCGCGCATTAATTGTAGCATATGGCTGGATGCTTCCCAGAGAAGCCGAGATGGTATTTGAGTGAACAGGTCTGTCAGGGAAGTAAAGTGTAAAGCGCTTTTGAGCGGTCCTGAGGACTGGATACTGCGCTATATAAGAACTGCCTTTACATAGCCGCATAGACTTCCTTACAAGAGTAAACAGTGCATGTAAAATTCTTTTGTAAACCTGCTGCTCACATGAAAGTGCAGATGAATTCTTACCCTCGTTGTATAAATGCCTTTGATCTGTATGTCAGCCTTGAGGTCACTGTGTTTGGAGATCGCAAACATGTCGACAGACAGCTGCATGGGTCCTGTCTGTACCACGCCCGTCTGTGGACCAAAACGACCAATCACACAGTCAGTCTGGCCAAGAACACTCATACTGTATCAGTACCACAATGAATTCTTAGTAATAATTAAATCATTATTTTAGCAATGGAAATCAATTCGAAAAATCAGCTACATTTCTATATGTACAGGAACTGTTTTTAGACAGCCACACCATTACTTTTACATTTTGTGGTTTTTATCTAGTTTCACTAATAAAAAAGATGTAAATGTAATACTGAATATGACATTGAACATAGCACAATCACCACAATCATAAGACATCAGGAGACTGCAATATGTCCCTACTTACCTGTTGGGAGCAGTGGGAACTCATGAGTTGTTCACACAGCACATACACCTCATCGACTGTGTTCACAGCCAGCAGGTTCTGACTCGACCCCCACTGCAAGACCAACACATATTCAACAGTCAACAATGCTCGTAACCTTGCTGTGGGTCTGGGTGCTACAGGAAGAATGCAGGCCCAGTGATGTCATTACATCAACGTTACATTTGACACTGTCACTACCTGGATCTGGTGGTTATCATGTACATGCATGTTATCATATTGACAACGTTAAATAAATCACAAGCACATAACATCTGAATGTCAGCTACTATATTACAGTAATGTATTACAATAATGTATTACAATAATGTATTACAATAATGTATTACAGTAATGTATAACAGTAATGTATAACAGTAATGTATAACAGTAATGTATAACAGTAATGTATTACAGTAATGTATTACAGTAATGTATTACAGTAATGTATTACAGTAATGTATAACAGTGATGTATAACAGTGATGTATTACAGTAATACATAACAGTAATGCATAACAGTAATATATTACAGTAATGTATTAGAGTAATGCATTACAGAAATGTTTTACAGTAATGTATTACAGAAATGTTTTACAGTAATGCGACACGTTTACAGGCGTAACCCTGTGTGTCTGTGAAAGGTTATGAGGCGCTTTCTAGAGAGGTCCTGAGGTACTTACAGCAAGGTCAGAGACACGTCACGCCGTGCGTTCTACAGAGGTTCCGAGGTACTTACAGCGAGGTCAGAGACAGGACCGGCGACATCGGAGGGAGGTTGTAGCTTCCACCTGTCCTCTGGTTCCTGTTTGTTCCCCGCGGCCCCCAGGGCTGGGGCGTACTTCCACACTGCTATGTGCCCCGAGCCAGTCCCCCCGGCCAACAACTCTGGAGGGAACAAGGAAGACAGGGTTTGGATCATGGGAGAACAAAGTCAGGCGCTTCACTCGAGGAACACATTTTCGTTGCATCTCATTCTTCCCTCACTAAGAAAATATCTTAGGGAAATTATGTAATACTTCCAATGTCATACTACTTCTTGTTTCATTAAATTAAAACATATAGACTACAACTTGCTTTTTATTTGGCTTATATAAAATCATCTTGAATTTCTTGGTTAATTTAATCTAATCAAAAACATGCTGTATCTACAATATGTTGTTGTTCAAATGACATGCAAATTAAACCATCTCGACCAGGCATGAAATGAGAAAACGCTGCGGAGTAACTCTCACCAGATGTCATCTATGATGTCAAAACGACAACAGAAGTGTACATACTTTTGCTCGGACAGAAGCTGATGCAGGTGATGCTCTCCGTCCGGTCGTAGCTCGGGTTCACGTCCAGGTTGAGGATGTAGTTCTCCTCCTTATCCAGATCCCACATCCTACAATCAGGGATAACACGGGCGGTCACATGACTGTCACATGACTCACACTACTCCACACGAGTTGAATTGGTAAAACAACTTATACAAGATTCAATAACTTTATGGTCCGTTCAAAACAATTTAAAACTGGAAAGGTACACCGCTTGAACTATAGTCCCTTAGATGAGATGATGAACTGCTTTATTATATTACTTTTTTAATCATATAGAATTCATAGAAATTGTTTTTGCTGTACTCTTTCAGTTTCCTTTATTTATTTATTATTTTATCTCTCAAGCTGCCAATCACCACAACAGAATTTCCCGTGAGGTATGTAAATAAATAAATAAATTATAAATAAATAAACAATAAATCAATAAATATAACAACACATCAGACAATATTTCATGCTTTCATATTTCATGTTCTGTTTTAAACTGTTTACTACAACATTCACTATATAGAGCAGCATCTGTCCGCTGCATGACTGTCTGTTCATATTGATGGCATTTTAATAGAAGTCTTGCATCAGTAAATCGTATTAGGTTTGATGATTGTGTAACAGTTCTGTGGGAAAGACAAACATATATATATACGACATCTAACGACAAATGTGGAATGTCACGATACCCAGAAATAGCCCAAACAGGCTTACCTGAGAACACACTCGTTTGTGCAAGTGGCGAGAATGCCTTTGCCAGCCCATATGATGTCAGCATGCTCAGATTTGCCACTCAACTTCACCTAGACACCAACACGTACATATGCATGGACAAACTCAGACAACTAGTTATCTTGCTTACTAGTTTCTTTTTCTGACTTCCTCATGCAAGCTAAAAGTGTCATCATAAGATATCTTTGGAAATATAAAATGAATAGTTAATGTTTCTTTGTCATAGGAACTCAATTTATTAGTTATCAACATTTGTATGATGAAACGACGAACAACAAATTTTCATTTCGTTTCTGTACTAACAATCATCACAGGTTATAAATTGTTACTGAAAAATACTCTACACCTGACGTTTTCAAAGGAATTATTTTTTAAAAAGACAAAAATTAAAGTGTTTTACAGACATCAGATTCCGATGTGACCCCACTGACCTTGAGCATCTCGCGTGTTTCGCCGTCATGTGACACACTGTGCTGTGTCAGCATCATGTTGGTGGTGACGGTGACAAGAATGTTTTTCTCCTGGTAGTACAACAACTTTCTGACAGCGCCGTCGGCTGTGAACTGCTTCACCATGGCTCCATTTTCGCTCAAGTAATAAACACTCCCTGCGAATGTAGGTCAATTGATTAGCAAGCACTATTCATCATATTATTTATGTAAAAATAATATTTAACTTTTATATAAACAGTGATAACAACTTCACTTAATATCAAGCAAGGCAGGTTTTGTTTTACTAATGTTACTAGGGTTTTATAATCACCAGAAGCCAAGTACTCATTCATTATTCATTCTTTCAGTTGCAACATCAACACATGCTAAGAACTGGTTTGCAATTTAATAATGTCAGTGTTAAATACAATACCATAGAATTTAAATTTATGTAATCAAATTGTACTGTGGTATACAACAGAAGTGTGTGTCATTATTTACTGTCTTCAAAACACTGACAAATGTCAGGTTTTCTTGAAACAAGACTCCCACCAATGCTGTATTGCCAACTTCCCGGCACTCACCATTCTTCCCCCCAACGAAGAATGTGAGGGCTTCGGAGGTTCCCATCCCCGCTCCCGTCATGCGCATGTTGTTCTTCCCCTTCTTCCAGTTGAACATGTCCAGGGCCGACTCGTCTCCACTCACAGCCGCCCGGGCCAGACTCGCAATGTCTCTGTCAACAAACAGACACGTGTCACACACGTTGTCATGACAACCAACAGACACATGTCATACAGTTGTCATGACAACCAACAGCTGTCTGAGCGACTTCGATTGAGCTACGCGAGTAACTCTTGTAACCCGAGTCCCAATCGAACAACCAAGATCACTCGAGCACGTGACAATTTTTGACCTAGATTAGCAAGGTGAATCTTCAAGGCCGCTACTCGAGGCAATCGCAAATTTTACAGGATTCACTCGATTAACTGGCGTCATTAGCAGTGACTGCCAATAGGGAACGTAGGCCTCTATGGCATAAGAATTTAATTAAACATTACATGACACAATCATTTCAGTATGGATTAAAGTCACCACATTCTATGAATCATAATTTAAGACCAAGAAGATGAACGTCACAATTTACACACTAAACTGAATACTTTTTTTTATTTAATTTTATTTATTTACATAAGGGGTTTATGTCCGTCATCACGATTATCAGTGTTCAGTTTAATTATGCGTGTAGTACTGCACGCGCAATGTAAATTATCATAAACCGGATACCAACGTTGGGGTTATGCAAGTAACTCGAGTAGCTCAATCGAAGTTGGTCTTTGTGTCACACACAAGTGTCTTGTCAACAGTGTAAAAGTTTCACATAACAAGCTATCAAACCACAACACAAGTCATGGGATATATGGGCTCTGGTGATTTCAGAATGTCCACCATACAGGTCATGAGATCTGTTTAGGCCTGAAGTTTCAAACCACAACATCTCATGGGATCTACGGGGGCCTAAAGGTTTCAGAACAGTGAGAACACAGGACACTTACGTCATGGGATCTACGGCGGCCTGAGGTTTCAGAACAGTGAGAACACAGGACACTTACGTCATGGGATCTACGGGGGCCTGAGGTTTCAGAATGGCCTCTGTGAGCTGTTCTTGTAGATTCTGCTGACTCAGCGGCTGCTGTTGTAGGCGGCCTCTGGTGTCAGCCTTCCACACCACCAACATACCCGTCTGGAGCAATGCAGATGAACATTTTAAAAGTTTCTGGTGACAAAAATCTACATAAATGTTATGAACAAGAAAACTAACAATTGAACTTTTTTCACCTATCAGTGTCTAAATAAAAAATATCTCATCTACAAAGTTCACTTCCTAACATTACATTTTGTCCTCCAGTCTTTTATCTAGAATATTTACTCAAAAATACTATTAAAATGTTTCGATAATGAGATCTTTCCAGGGAATATCTAGAAAATTTACTCAGAAAATACTATTAAAATGTTTCGATAACCACATATCTCCAGGGAATGTTTAGTAAGAACAACAAACACTGCTATCAATATCCTGATAACCAGATATGTCCTACCGCGTCCCCCGAGAGCAGTCTGGTTCCATTTGACGTCCAGTGCAGGATGGTGATCTCAGACTTGTGCAGGCAGTCTGGCGCCTCGAACTTCTCATGTTCCTGCTCGTTCAGGATGGTTAGTTCTCCCGTCTCCCACCCGACGGCCAGGATCTTCCTGGTCGGGTGCCATGCCAACACGGAGGCCGGGCGGGACTTCCTCAGTTCTCCCTCTTGCACATATTCACCCTGAAAGTAGTTGTGTTTGTCTTTAAAACATGTTTACAAGCATTTAATTTTAAAAACATTATCCTATGTGTGACGCTTATTGTCTGGGTTCTGCTCTAAGCAATTGATACAGTGTACACACTCTAATGACACCCATCTTTTGTTTGGCATTTTGCATTTCTATTCTTTGACACCCTTTTACATTTTTAAATATGTGTCTGATACGTAGTGTTATGTACTATATTTCATTTATTGTACACAGGACCATGAGTTGTATGACGAATATCCTTCTAAGGAAAATAAAATGAACTCAAGTAGTTCCTGATTGGTTAAATTTAACAGAATGAACCATACATTACATTGTATTATATGTATTGTACTTTTCATATTTTTTAATTGTATTTTATGTATATATATATGGACGACGTCTTGTCTGAAATAAACTTTATTATTATTATTATTAATAGTTGCAAGTAATGTCACACAATAATGAACCAAATGATCAAACATATCTAAATGTTTTCAGAATTTGTGCAAAAGAAAATTATTTGTAGATAAAATATTTAAACATCATCTATGATATTTCACTGTTAATTATTTCATGTGAAAATGCAGCATACGTGCCATCCAGGTCACCGTGTGAGGGAAACTTGTCAATTAAACAGTTCTGCACATCAGTTATGTAGTACTTGTTCATCAATGTTTTATAAACAAGATGATAATGTGCATCAAATAAAAATACAATTGTGTGTGTGGACACACAAGGACACAAACATGTGCACACAAACACTTAGTAGTAATAGTAACTGTAACACTTCTACAGCTCCGATATCCTTGAAAATTCAAGCTCAGAGTTGCAACAGGCAAAATCCTTGTGCATGATGATAAACGAGGGCAGGCAAGAGTCATCATTGGCCTAAGAGACCGCAACAACAGATAATAATATAAATTTTTAATTAGCAAAAAAATTTAATTATTCAAACATCTCATTAACATAACTCATAATTAAATATTGACCTCTTCCCGGTAGAGATTCACACTGCCCCCTGTGCTGCTGCTCTGTGAGGCGACGGCCAGCAGTGGCGCCGTCTTGTGCCACTGGATGTCAGTATTCTGTCCCGGATGTGGAGCCTGGGCTCGGTGGTCAAAGTAGACGGCCATCACACTTCTGAGTTAAAAGACAGAAACATTAGAAGTCATGTAGGAGAATGTAGACTGATGGTAGTGTTGATTATTCAAACCATGGAATAGTTTCCCTGGTAAGGTGGTAACAGCTAAATTCCTAGAATAATTTAAAACCTGACTAGACCAATTATGGTATACCCATGATATTGTGCATGACTTTGAAGTATCGATAAGAATAATTAACAACAGAACTGGAACATGTCATCTCATATTAATTAACTAATTATGAAAACAAAGAGCTGATCATCAAGATGCTAATATAAAATTATTTTCCATGCAGTATTCATAAATAACTCTTGTTATGACATAAATGCGGAATAGTTTTCCATGTTAACGTAAGTAATGAAGAACATTCCGACCCAACTTGGTTGGAATCGATGGAAAAAATGCATGTTACATTATATATGCGATAAATTTATGTTTAATACAAGATATCATGACAGTGTGGTGATTATCACATCCACTTGGCATGCCAACGTTATGAGTTCAAAACTTGGATTAACATGACATTATTTTGTTTAAAAACCTGGCTGTCAACATTGGGAACTGTATATGATCTCATGTGATTCATAGATCAGGTTAATGTCGATTCAATCTTAATTTTAGACATACAAGAAACTCCCCACTGAGTACGGCGTACCATACAGAGTCAACGACCAAGAACGCATGTCACATGAAGTGATGCCGGCCGGTCAGCATTTACTTGCGTTAGGCTGGCTGACAGGCTGAGTGTAATGTATGGAAAGAGTCCTAGGAAACCAACTACAAATTGACTAATATTTAACCTTACCTTTAATGTATTTGGACGACAAACTACACTTTATGTAAATAAAACAGCATCGATACAACGACGCTCTTTTAATGATATCCGTAGCAACGATTTTACACAGATCTTAAAATACATTGCACGATCTCTGACGAAGCTAAACAAACTCCACCATGTTGGCTTGCAGGAATTTGCATGCCCGTATGTAGGTCAATGGCATCGTTTATTTTCGTAAAGTTCTTGATGTTCCAAATTAGTGGGTTTAATTGCTTATCAAATGAATGTCTGTTACATGTCTTTCCACTCAAGTATAGCAGTAGTTATATAGCTTAAATTTGATTTTCAATGATGACAACATGTTCATTCGTGCCCTTCCGTAATAACGGAAATGACCCCACATCGCCCCATTTCAACTCTCGCTGTTGCCGCACGAGATTTCGATGGAAATGACGCTGTAAATTTCCGGTTTCGGAAGGTAAAATGCCGCAACCCGTTCAAAATGCCCAGTCTGGAATATTCCAGGTAAGTTAGCATACCGCTTGGATTATCTGTCCAACCCGCCTGTCAATCTGATGACCATTTTCTCCAGCTTTACCCATGTTCTTTTGGTAATCTGTTCCCAGGGAACGAGTTTCGATGTTCAGTCTTCGTTCTCAGGCTAGGATCTACTGCTATCCTCTTCGGCAATTCTTTACGCCAGTGTCTCATTCTTTCTTTAGCATTTTGACTATCTTTGGTGATTGCAGATTATCATAAGCTTTACACAAAATGTATGTAGCTAGTGAACAGGAACTCAACGCTGTGTTTAGTTTGATAGGAGGAAATACTAACAGATATTAGTTACAAGAAAATTGCACTGTTTGGCAACCCTGGACGTGGACGCAGTGACCAGTGACAGTGTCACGCACGCCTGTCAGTGTCAGTTGACAGACTTCCTGCATCACTCATATTTGAAATTACGTTTACAGTGGTTCTTTCAAGTTTCTTCCATGATTTTACCTTATATTGGTTAAATGAGAAGACGCCGCCATCTAATGTAAATGCTACTCTTATACTGCCATATTATAAAGTAATAAAGGCCTCCGCATTATAAACGTTAAAACGAACTGGATTGCAGCCAAATGTGTCAAATTTAATACGGAGTAATAATATAAGGTGGCAAATCAAACAAATCAGAAACCGTCACCAGCCCATTTGAACTACATAACTCATAATAACTCTTCTTTTTGTGAGGCGCTGTGCACATCATGCAAGAGTAATGGTGTTTTAGCTAGATAGGAGGTGGACAGACCTGTAAAAAAACAAGGAGCAAACGAATTCATAGATAGTGTCAGTTATGCTTTGAAAATGTATTTGTAGTTGATTTTAGGTCTTAATCGCACATCTCCATTGGCTTGTGTGAGTTAACCTGCACATAGTTACCCAATTTTTTTTATCCTGCATAGCATAGCTTTATGTAGAGACCTGTTCGCCCATCATTTGGACGGGTAAAAACGAATATGGACGGGTAGAAATATGGGTGGATGGGTAACAAAATGGAGGAGCAAAAAAGGTCTTCCAAAACCATAGATATTGTTAGTTATGCCTTGAAAGTGAGTGTAAATGGTGTCGTGTGTGTTTGTAGCCCATTTCAGGTCTTCAGGCACATTTGAAAGTTTGTAAATTAGCTTAACAGTTAACATCCATGTGTCCACCAAAACATGTGTGACTGGCAATAATTTTATCCTGCATAGAGCACTAGTTTTAGGTAACAATATACTGTGTACTGATTCACCTACTCAAACAATAGAAATCTGACTCAAATCAGATCAATATCTACAATTGTCGGAAGCCGGATTGTTGTTATGAATGATGCTAATGTTGCCATAAGATAGTGCTACTTGACACATAGTGAGCAATAAATTGCTTTGTGGATTGCTTTGAACAACAAGAAAAAACAATCTTATATGTTCTGCTGCTGAATTTTTAAATCTAATATAGCGTGGCTTTTTCAAGCAGTGAATAAGGCCATTTTATTAACTACTGCCATACAGATATACATTTTGGAAGTTCTGTGTACAAATACTAGACATCCCAATTGTACATGTGATATTTATATTGTACCCTGTTTTTAATAATAATTTTTAACACTGTTTTACCTGGAGGGTTTGTTGACCAAACATTTGAACTCTGATTATTTCATGTTACACAGTTTGTAATGTAGTAATATTCTGAGTTAGATACCAATTTACTAATTTGATACTACACTTGCAGGGGCCTGCCGAACCAATGCAAGTGGATGCAGTGCCTGAAGAGAACGAAAATGTGGAGGAAGAATTTCACATTATAGAAAATACCACTTTGGTAGGTTGTAGTTGACACAAATTGCAAGGTCACATTTTAGTTTTTGTAGTTTAAAGAAATTATGTTTGATATGTGATACCCATCTATTTAACTGAACACTGTGTACTGTAGATTTGCTCATGTACATGCCTTCAGGAAGTTCAAGAGTGTTTGTGTGCATAAGTGAAAGAATGTGAATTCAACCATGTGGTATCATCCCACTAGCCCTGACTTCTCTAGTCCCAGTAACCCCCTGAGGTGTGAGAATTGAGTGCCAGTAGCCCTCTGTTCAGTATGCTGTTAGTTTACCACACCCCCTCTTTGTCAATGGAGTTAATAATTTAAAGCTACTTGTGACTTTCACACATCTATTGTATGGTGTCGAAAGCTCACTGTGTGAGATAAGTAAAGTAAAGTAAATCCTCTACATAAAACTATTTAAGGTGAGCAAAACCAAATTTGACACTCGCCAGTTTCAAACAGCGACTTACTTTTGTATTTCATATTAGTGAAATTCAACATGAACATTAATTTATTACTAAATTGTTTATTACTATTATCATAATATATCATTACATAATATATATATTTATTTATTACTATTATTATTACGTAATTATTTTATTTTAAAAATAAATATATAAAATAATTTTACCGATAATGGTGAAGTGAAGAATCTATCGATTGCGGTTTTTACGGTTTCCCTTCAGTCAAAAAGTCTGACATTCCTTGAATGTGCATCGGATGTATGACTATTTTTTCATTTAAAATCAAGTACCTAAATTTAAGGTGAGCCAGATCATTAAATGGAACAGCCAAGTGGTGTTAGTACAGTAGAACCCCTCTGATTAACGACCACTTGCTTTTTACAACCATTTTTCCACTGCTGTTCTATGCTGTATAACAGTTCCCTTGTGAACGACCGCCCAGGAGATGTGACCAGCGACCACAGCAATTTGAATTTTACCTCTGACAAACAAGCACCCAATAAGTGGCCAGCACATTTTTTAACATAAATCTTGCAACAAACTCTCATTAAACGCATGAGTAATGGGGTACGGATGCGTATAAAAGCAATGATTCACGTGATGACGACCATTAATTTTGGTGATCTGACTGATCTCTTAGACCGAACTATGAGAATGACGATTGACAGCCGCCAAACTTTCCTCACATATCTATTTACATATACACACAATATGTTATAAAATTAAATCACATTGTTGAAACAAATAAAAATCACAAAACAAACTTGCGCAAAACTCGCTGGCAAGACATATCATCAGCGGACATGGACAGTGGCTCTGTGATTACTGTAATATCCGTATTGTGTATGATTCAAGTTTAGGATTTAGACTAAGGTTTAGGTTAGTATAGGATAAAACCGGAATTTCTGACGCTCATTTATGTAGCGACACTGCGATGAAATATAAACATTACACCACTTAATCTATGGCCTGCACGTAACCACTCTGATGCTGAACAGAAGTTTAGTATAATTTAGATTTGTGAATTTTATTCTTTACATGAATTTAAGTGATATTATTTTATAACCTAGTGTGTGTGTATGTAAAATAAGTTATGAAAGAGGAAGTTTGGCAGCTGTAAGAGGTTGTTTTCATGGTTAGGCCAGAAAGCAAAAGATCGTTTTGCGCCGCTGGAAAGATAAAGAAAATGGCAACTACATGCGATTACCCAGATTCCGTAATTTTTAGCCCCTCAGACTGAATTTGAAATAACAAATTAAATAAGGATACTATTCAAATTAAATAAGGATACTATTCAAAATTAAACTTACACTGAAACATGTCACACACAAAACAAACAGAAAAGGAAAATTTTCTTTGTTAATGTGGGCACCTGTAGTCTAATTTTTGTTCTACTTTTTACTTTTGTATTTTACTACTTTACTACTTTATTTTACTACGTTTGTTTAATCAAAAGCATACATGCTATATGGATATTATTCATCATCATCATGCTGTCAGTCGCGAAGGATATTATTATGATATGCATAAATGTATGAATTAATCCAAGACATCAAAATAACCAGACCACCCCTCTTTTAAGACCGATCCACTCCAATTTGGGGGTGGTCTTAAATGAGGGGGTTCAACTGTAAAAGGGGCTAGCAAGAATGTGTGTGAATATTTTCCTGTTGGTTTAGACCATATATATTATATATATATTCATAATATATATATATATATATATATATATATATATATATATATATATATATATATATATATATATATTGATTGTCTATATAATAAAACAGTAAGGTATTTGTCATTTTGTAAGTATGTGTGCTTACAGAGTATATCTCTGTTTATGCATGTGTACATGTCTGAGTAAATCTCCATCAGTTTTGCACGTATGGGTATGTGACAGTTTTTTTGGTGGACTAGCAAGCCAGTTGATGTGGAAGTGCTACATTGTAGCTTGGAATTATGTAGTAACAATATACAAGTACTGATGAAACGTTCCTTCTTACTAAGCAAGCCTAATGATTAGAATGTGAAATTTATGAGAGCTATGTCAAGCAAATGTGCCCCTGGAATGTGAATTTGCAATGTACTGATCTTTTGTTAATTAAGAAAACGTGACTGATATTGCTCTCGCCATGCAATTTGTGGGCGTGTCTGGCAATCTGTTCTTGGTACAAAATTACAAATGCTGCAATCAAATCACAAGTATTGTTTGAATGGAACAGGACCTAGAGACCTACGCGACACAGTACAAGGGCCTGGCCAAGCTATACAGACTGACCTACATCGCTGACCACTGTCCACCGCTCAGGGTTGAGGCACTGCGCATGGCCCTCACCTATGTCATGACAACGTACAACACCAATCTGTACCAGCAGATCAACAAGAAGTTACAAGAAGCCCTTACTAGGTAACACAGTCGCTTTCATCTTTAGATGTAGGGCCAACAGTCATTTTAGAACAAGAAACTCAAAGTTTAAAACATTGTATTACTTTAACATGATTTGATGGCAGGAAAATATGCATGAAAAGTATTTAAGTGGTATTTTTCAGATAGATTAAAAATAATCTTTGAAATATGTATTTCTTATTACAAATCAGTTGTATTTGTATGGAGATGTATTTTGTTATGAAATTCTTCACAAACAAGTGCAGAATATTTTTATGTATTAATCTTCCTCTTTCAGATATTACGGAAATCGCTGCTTCTTGGTAATGGCCCACTGGTATTTAATAACTGTTACTGCATTTCTGTTTTGTGTATGTCTTGTGTTGTGTTCACACACTGAGTTGAGTAGTTTCTGCTCTTGCAGTCAGTCGCTGCTCCCTGACGCCATCGCTGGGGTCGTACACAACGTCCCTGCCCTCGACACTCAATGGATCGAGACTACAGCGAAGAAGGCCGCGCTGAAGCTGGAGAAACTCGACACAGACCTGAAGAACTACAAGAGCAACTCAATCAAGGAGAGCATCCGGTGAATAAACACTGCTCTTTCTCGCTCTCTCTCTCCTCTCTCTCCCTCTCTCCTCTCTCTCTCTCTCGCCTCGCTCTCCTTTCTCTCTCTGTCTCCCTCTCTCTCACTCTCTCTCACTCTCTCTCACTCTCTCTCCTCTCCCTCTCTCTCCTCTGTCTCTCACCCTTGCTCCCTCTATCTCCTCCCTCTACCTCGCCCTGTCCCTCCCTCTTTCTCTCGCTCTCTCACGCTCTCTCTTTCTCTCTCCACTCCCTTCTCTTTGTTTCTGTGATATAATGTTTACTGTAAAGTTTTAACTAGTCGTGGTAAATAAATAAAATAATAATCAAGGTTGTGGGAAACAAGTACCACAATGAAATACTACAACAATGTTCTTCTTCTATGTGAACCTTTAAAACTACTGCAAATCAAAGATGTTATATTTACACATGAACACAGCAGTGTAAGTAAATAGTTAAAAAGAAGATTTACTGATGCAGCGATGTGAGCTACTAATTCTTCCATAGAATTATTTACACTGTTCTGTCCCATGAATTAATATCAGTTATTCCAGAAATATATTATGTTATCAGTGCATGTTTAATCTGAATCATTTCAAAACAAAATCTTGCATTTTAGGAGGCAAAGTAATCCTACTGACATTTACTGCTGCAGAATCGCAAGTTGTCATTGACCTGTGCTTGTGACACTGCAGCATTTGGCTGTGGTTTCTTGGTGACGTGGTGACCTGACCTTGGTTTGTAGGCGAGGTCACGATGACCTGGGAGACCACTACTTGGACTGTGGGGATCTTAGCAATGCGCTCAAGTGCTACTCGCGAGCACGTGACTATTGCACTAGTGCGAAACATGTTGTCAATATGTGTCTCAATGTCATTAAGGTATGCTGCCTCTGAGGAGTTTTTTCTTGTCATAAAGCTGATAAATGTTCTTATCCTTATTTATTTGTAAATGAAACAATACAGAACCTGGTTAAATTCAGTAATTAATGGCCAAATGTTGTCACAAATGACTAAGTTACTAATAGATTTATATATTTATTTTAAGTTTGTTATGTTATAATATACTATGTAAGCTATTCTATATATATTCAACACAACACTACTGCCTTTGGAATGTTGATTATAGTTCATTCAACCATGCATTCCGTAACCAAGATTTAGTTTTAATTCTCAGGATATGTATTTGTGACCTGGTTTAGATTTTATGAGCTGCCGACACATCGGTGCAGAAGGGTGTCCTCCAGACTTCCAGTGAACAGCATTTGTTACAATGCAAACTTGTAACTATTTGTTGCATTGTCATAGATAAAAAATACCTGTTACTTTTCTTCCGGTGGATTATATATGTATATTAATTCTTGAAAGTTTGTCGTCCAGGTTACAAGTCATCTTAGATGAACACATTTATACATGCGTCTGATCTTTGAAAGCCTCCTCTGTGAAGGATGCAGATGGGTGGCAGGATAGACTCAGTACAGTTTTGATTTGTTTCTAGTGATAGACTGATAGTACAGTTTTGCATTGTGTCTTGTCCAGGTCAGTGTGTATCTACAAAACTGGTCACATGTCATCAGTTATGTAAACAAAGCTGAAGCAACTCCTCACATAACTGAGGTAAGTCAATGGAGAACCCACTGAGATGTTTACAAATGACAGTTTTAACTACTGCATGTATACTACTACTACTACTACTACTACTACTACTACTACATAAAAGAAGAAGAAATCATCATTAAACAGAGTCCACTGTAATATTTAAGGTGGTCAAAGGTAGTCAGAAATCACAAAATTATTGTTTTGTGTTTAGACATTCTGTGTTCTACTATGTAAGTTATATATCTCCTAATTATAAATTTCATTCATAATACCGATAACTGTCCTGTTAAACGTAAGTTCCAATAATTGATTTTGATTTTAACTTTACGTATCATGGAAGTAATGTTATCAGTTCCTAAGAATGTCAGTGAAATGGATTACTGAACTTCTCTGGACTGTGTCAATAAGTAGAAATAACGTGTGCCTTATGTCACAATCCTGAATACTGTCTGGTGCGCCTACGTGTTTTCTTTCCTGTACTTGCAGCAAACGGGTAAAGACAGTGCATTGGTGGTGACGACAAAGTTAAAATGTGCGGCCGGTCTCGCTGAGCTGACCACTAGCAAATACAAGTCAGCCGCGAGATACTTCCTTCTAACTAACTTCGATCACTGTGATTTTCCCAATGTAAGTGTGCTTTCTGTAATAACATGCTTTTTTTTATTTACATTCCATGTTATAATGCCACTGTGATTCACCAAAATACGTATACATGTAGTCCAAAAGACTTCAAGACCCCTTGGTCCTTGCACTGCCATAGGATGCTAACACTAAGAAGGCTCTCTACCCTCGAAAGAGCTAAGCCATTGCCCAGGTTTTGCACAAGTCACTGAAAGTCTTGAATATTTTAAATTTTGTTTTTCATTAGAGTACCCTCAAGTGTAATAGTTCCATAAAAATCCAAGCACATTGTTGAAGAGTTATTCAATAAAGTACTGTTTACTCGCAAAAAAAGTTACATGAAAAATTTGCAAATCACAGTTTTTTAAACACACCCAGCCAGTTCAGAGTGTAACTGACGATGTCTTCTGTTTTTCAGTTAATTTCACCAAACAATGTAGCCACCTATGGAGCCTTATG
>OZ024858.1:40844865-40887365 GCA_964017155.1 Oasisia sp. SBJ-2009
TACATCAACACTAACATGTACTGCCACCATCTACTGAATGGATGCTTAACTACTCCATTATTTGACCATAGTGGCCGTCACGTATGTCATATTTACCCATTACAATTGCAGTATTTCAGTCCGTATCTGTCAGCGGATATGACGAAGATGGCGTCGGCGTTCAACACGACAGTGATGGCCCTAGAGGAGGAGCTCATGCAACTGATCCTCGATGGTCAGATCAACGCTCGCATCGACTCACACAACAAGGTCAGGTCAAGGTCGCTTTCAGTCAACATGGTTTTCAAACAAGACCTAATGAAAACGATCTTGACATTGAGCAGAAACGCAATTTTATTTATATACCTTTGCACCTTTCGGAATGTTCTTTTCATATTCAGTGTTTGTTCTTTTTACTTGATTGTTGATATATGTATACCTACATATCCCTGTCTGTTACCCAATACTCTCTACTGTCAATGACATTATTTCCAACTAGTGATGCACTCATGATCATTACTTCAGAAATTAATTAAGAAACATTTTACATTTACTATCACATTCATACCATTTGATTGGTTTCAATAAGACATCGCTTTCACTTTCACTCTGTTTGTCTACATTCAGTGCTGTTGCTTGTACAGATCCTGTATGCAAAGGACGTAGATCAACGCAGCGCCACCTATGCAAAGTCCCTCGCAATGGGTGAAGACTTCCAGCGACGAACAAAAGTAGGTCACGCACCACTGCGGTAATACCTAAACAAGGCCTATATCTATATACATATATATATATATATAATATATATATATATACATTATATATACAGTGTATATGTATATATATATACACACACATATATATATATATACACATATGTATATATATATATACACACATATATATATATACATGTACCAACAAACTTTTGATCCTCATTTCCAGTACTCTAGAGATTTCCACTGTATATGCCATGCCCATGGCTAAAATATCCCACAATTATTCAGTCCCTTTTACTCACTTCTTTTATAGCATTTTGTACTTTCTCTTTCTCTTCTATGCTTATGTTTGGACTTTGATAAACTAACCCAACAGTTAATGTTGAGTTTCCTGTAACTATGTTACACCAGACAGCTTCTTTGTATTCTGCTTCTTTTTCTAATTTGATTTCACAGGCCTGGATGGATCCTTTAATATATAAAATAACTCCATCTCCCCGTGTACCTATTCTATCTTTCCTAAACATTACATATCCTGTCATTCCTTAGTCAGCATCTGCTCTATCAGTGGTGGGCCTAGATTCAGTTACACCTATTATGTGAGGGTCAATTTCTTCTACCATAATATTTAGTTAATTTCTTTTGTTTACTGTGCTTCTTGCATTTATAATTTTAAATAAACACAGTTATAACCAAATTCAGAAGAATTATCCAGACTGTTCTTTGCTGAATTCTTTGTGCTGTCTTTATCTATGCCTCCATATTTGGCTTCTCTGTTCCACTGTCCATAGATTGAAGCAGGTTCGCAGAGAACACTGCTGTGCCTTTTCCACTTAGATGGAGGCCATCTCTCATGTACAGGTCTTCTTTCTCAACAAAGTGTCTCCACAGCTGTGAACTCCTTCTTCACACATCTGCTCTACTAGAGTGTTGATTGCCATCCTCTTGCAGTGTCTATATGTTGCTCCCCTTCCTCCCATTACTGGCAAGATTCCTGAGAGAATAATCTGTTCAACTCTTGTCTTCTTCAGTTTCCTTACCAACTCTTTGTATCCTTCACTATCCTAGTTATCCCATCCCTCTCTTTTATTCGTCCCTACACATACTAATATAGATCCTCCTTGGCCATGCCGTTCAGTCACATGCTCTGTCCTAGCGCCTGGAAAACAACATCATCTTCTCCCTTGCTTACTGTCTTATCTATATTTTGCAAAATGGAGTTTATTTTGCAAAATGGAGTCACCCAGAAACTTTCTATTCTCGATGCACCTCAATCACTCCCTCAGGCTCAGAGTAGTTCCTCTGGTTTGCGTCTACCTGGTTGTTGAATTTTCTCCCTCCCACCTTCTCTGTTGTTCCTTTCTTTCCTGCCTTTTTTTCCTGTCATCATCCCTGTTATTGACTTCCCTTTTGTCACATCTACTCTCACTTCCTTTCTTCCCTTCGTCTTTCCTCCTGTCACTGGGTATGCCCCTCCTCTCCTGTCCCCTTGTCCCTCCCTCCTTCTCTGCTGTCACTTTCTCCCATGTCACCTTCCTGCATGTTATATTTTCTGTTGACCTTTCTCCATTTGTTTTCCTTGTAATCATCCTCCGTCCTCTCAGTGTCCTTTCCTCATCCTTCGTTTCACTACATTGCTCCTTCCTACCTCTCTCCCTGTCATTGCTCTCTATTCCATCTATCTCTTTGGTCATTCTCATCTCATCCCCTTCACAATTTCAGTTAGCTTAGCTATCTCTGCTGTTAGACAGTCCACCTTCCAACACCCCATTCACTGGAACGTAAACCCTTCCTCCATTGTCTCTGCCCAAGACTTTCTGCATCCAGACAAGGTAAAATCTACCAAGTTGTGGCAGTGGTCACACCAAATGTCTCCTTGCCTTCACTTGCCACTTGCAAGGTGCCATATTAGTATTACTCAAAATTAACTTAATGGGTATACTAATTTAGTCGTTAGAAAGACTGTTTATTGTGTACAACAGCTGCAGCACACTTTATGTTATACACAACTGACTACGTACACTACCATCAACTCTAACTTTACTAGCGGATACAATGGACATTATTACCTACACAAACCAACTAGAGTTTCCCTGCTAAAAACTTGCGTATTTGTAGATTTCCCTGCTAAACAAACTTGCCTATTTTTAGTAACAATGCTGCCTAATCAAACTATATAATAAGTACTGGAGTATGAATATCATTTATTATTTTATGTATGTAGCTGTTATGCTTATTGCTCTATCTGTTATATATTCTATTAATAATCAGGTTTGTTCTATCTTGTCAAAGGCTAGATTACCCTATTATCATCAACTATACTAATCTGCTCAAAAATACTGGTAACTAACAAACTTTAACCAAAACTACTACTCAGCATGTCTTTACTACTTTATAATTATAATAACCTTAACATACAGATAATACTTATCAATCAATATTTCCTTTTTTCCAACTTTTATTACACCACCAATTTCAACGATCTACACCCACCAGTGTTCCCGCCAATCCAGTTATCTTGTGTTGGTTTGTCCTGTATTCTACTAAATGTGTTTGTGTTGTAGGCCCTCATACTCAGATCAGCCATGCTCAAGAACCAGATACACGTCAAGGTTGGTGCTCATCATTACTGTCATACATTGCATCCATAAACATCTACAGTCAACTCTGCCATGGCTCAACAAATCCCGATCAAGTTAAATCCAATTTAATAACCAAGTTGACAGTAAATACTTTGTTGGGACTACCTGAAAACAGATAGTTCACAGGTGACACACCAGCACACACACCAGGGAGATCATGAACTAATCCTATGCAATTGCTGCATATTGTGCAAATATGAAACATGTTCTGTGCAGTAAAAAAATGCTGAAGTTACGATGGTGACACTTGCAGGTGACAGGATTTACAGCTGGCAGTATGTATGTGTTGCACTGAAGTATGCATGTGGAAATTGTCTCGCTTTCGGTAACTGTCCAGTTTTCTTTTCTATACATGGCTCGCTGTAACACTGCCCACTTTGTTTTCAGAGTCCACCACGAGATGGCAGCACAGGCAGCGAAATGTCAATAGCCCCAGCAAGTACCGCATCGTCTCGTATCTGAGTGAGTTCACACAGCTAGTCCGTGTGCTACGAACGCACCCCAGACTACCCCCTGTACTGCTGCTACAGCCCTCGCTCGAGGTCACATGACCCACTGCAGGGTCCGGTGATGGTGGACACGTAGCGTCATCCTACGGTGGTGCCCCCTGCCAGGTGTCTGGAAGTGGACTTCGGCGGTAAATGTAATATTATTGGAGTTGTTGCGTTCGCTGTTCGCCTTGCGAAAGCACGTGAACAGTTTGGTTTTCCCATTGGTGGATGATCGCGTGTGAGAGCAGGGCAAGAGAGCGACGCGACGAATGATGTCACTTCCTGCCTTGCACGCTGCTTTCAAGTGCTTTAGTTCCATCCGATATTGATTGCCAGTGACATTACATCAGTGACATGAACCTTCTGCTGGCACCTAACTCGTTTCAGACTACCGGTGAAATCTCAAGTTACGTGAATTTTATGAACGAGTAAGAATGATATCAATCAACGCTTCCGACTAGTAAGGATATGTCACTTCATACGGTGTTGCCGTTTTACTTAGTTATAACATCAAACAAGCCACCGGTCTGTTATTTAGAAATGTACCCACTAAGCACCACTGTCCTGTATTATATTTGGTAGAAATGTTGGCCGTTCAACCGATCACCACAACACATGTTTATCTGCTTATGACGTGGTCTGTTTCTACTACAAGTGTGCAGCAGTGCCTGCAAATAAATAGTTGATGAAACATCTTGTATTTAGGAGACTGGTTTGTGGCGGTTACTTATGCAAAGCATTTGCAACGTGCCATGAAAAAATATAATTATTTCAACAACATCAATTTGTGAGCTCTCGTTGTATTCATTAGAGCAAAAGATCCAGTTGTATTTGTTATTAAATACTTATATTATTTATTCCTAAATACTACAGCTAAATGTTACTGCATCAGGGATGTTACAAAAATATAAATATTATTTGTCACCGTTGTAGCTCAGGTTATTGTTGCTACAGGCATGTCACATGACACAGGATCATGTGACACCAGGTACTTGTTACATAGCCACGTATAGAGTAACCAGATTGATTATGCTAGGAAAATGTTGATCAGAATCCCTCTCTGATCATGCCTGGCTTACATTAGGGTCACATACATAACGTGACAACTGAGTTTAGTCCCTTGTAGACCCTGTAATGTCGTCAGATTGTTCCGTTCAGCACTGGTGAACTAGCAGCCTGTGTCAACTTCTGCCTCATTCCTTTCCAACGTTTACCTTCAATCTAAAGCGACGTCAACTGGGACCAAAGTAAGTAAGTAAACGAGAATGTTCATTCCAATTTTATTTATATAAAACGAGTGCTGTCTCATATTCGCTCCCCACAACTCAGGGTTTGGTAGTTCTCAAAACAAGCGTCGTCCCCTCCCGTCCCCTCCTGTCGCAAGTATCAAAGTACAAACTGGTCCGTCGGAGGCTGCTAAAGTCACTACCGATTGTTGTCATCTGCGTACGTACGTATTCTCTGTTTTTGTTGCTTCCGGTGCAGTCCCTAAGTGAAAATACATACATAGCAAAAATATAAATGTGTGCTACATGGGCTGAAGACAAATAGATAGTTATACCACAGCTGATTCATGACAGGAGATTTTGGTAGCTGCGGTCCACGAAACTTGCTAGGTTCACACAAAATAAACAACGAAATATAAAACCACCTAACCAGCTTAGCTGCAACCACTTCCTGTCTGATTCCATCGCTGTCTCGGTCATGTGTTTGCTAAACGTTTCAATTATGTACAAAACATGGTCCGATCCACACTGCCACGTACACTAGATTACTAAAGCTTAAATCGTACATATGTAAATGTTCTGTAACGTAATATTTCTATTTTTTATTTTGTTCCAGTCATGCTGATGACTTAGCGGCACATATGATCACAATTTATGTTGCATAAAATACAAATTTTGATTCATAAACATCCTCTTTGATGAACACGTTTGATTTTAAATGTTTTAATTGTGTTTGCATACAGCATCTAATGGTAAAATCCATGTAGATCTCGGCTTTCTCAGCCAAAAAAGTGTTGACTTAAAATTGTAATTCAATGCAATCTAACATTATACGCAGTAAACATTAATCAAAATTGTAAAGAATTTTTTTAGACAGTATTGTTTACATGTGTAAATTATTACAACAGTTACAAACTCAACAGAAAGTTTATAAAAAGGGCATAGCAATTCCCCCATGTGAGTAAAAAATTTGATTCAAATACGCATTTGATTCAAGTATGGTTTGTTATTTGTAATTAACTACAAATTGCAACCATTTTGGATCATCACAAATCACCATGGAAACCAAACATAATTGGTCGCTGTGTAGAAATAATTTAGAAGTTGTATAAATAACTTTAAAATGGACATCCACTGATGTAGTAAGTAACCTCCAATATGCTATAGATACAAGCCACTAAGCTACTACCTATGTGGTCTATGAATGTACAGCCCATCCACAGGTTTTGTTGACATAAACATCTTATATACAACTCTCACAGTTGCAGACCGTGACGGTATTCCAGTTACACGTTGCCAGCACATTACATGTGGTTTGTTGCCAAGTTGGATTCCTAGTTTCACTGCAACCAATACTCTTACCGATGTGTTCTTAGTCGAGAACGTGCAACAACGGCTAATGTGCCATCAACGTGTCACTGGACACCAAGGCTTGCACACAGATCGTCATCGTAGACAACACATAGTGCTCACTTTACACATGTTCATTTACATAATAGTAATAATATTCATACTCATTTACATATCGTTACACCTTTACATTTGTCTGCTATCACAGAATCCAGTGAAATTCCCGGAACGTAGTCTTCTGTTTATATCCTCGGAGCAGTTTCGCAATGCATTTTGGCAATTTCTATAGATACGCCAGGTGTACACTGGTGACAACACTCTCCGTGTCGTGTCCAGGAGCTGTCGTGGTCACCAGTAGCCCAGATGTACTGACACCTGCGTCATTAGGCACGCCTTGTTTAGTAGCTGTACAAGAGGAACGCTTTCTGTTAACAATTAACACGGGATATGTCGGTTGAGAAAGCATTCTGTTCAGTTCCTACCTATCATCCGTCTCTCTTGATGTAATCCGATTTGAGCTTGCCAACAGTTTATCAAGTCAACGTAACTTCAATGCCAGCAATGTACAACATGTGGCGGGTGATTGACACCTGTCAATCAAACAAACAATTACAACCAGCAGTTTGTCACTGGCAGCCGAGGCAGCTGTCAGACAATGTCCTCTGCATCTTTAACGTGTCCGTTTCCATTAGTCGAGGGCATTTCACCGAGAATGATCAGCGTCGGTGTGTCATCGTCAAACGTCCGTGACAGCCTCTGAGGGTGTGCGACACATCGTGCGCCATCATCGTCGTCATCTGGAATGTCAAGTGTCACTAGTGACGTGTCGCCGTTGTCGGTGGCACACTGTAACGAGTCCGTGTTGAGGGACGACGCCGCAAGGGAGCTGCTGGAGCACCTGATGTGAAGCTGTGGCGTGTCACTACTGACACAACGACGCGGCGGGGGTGTGCATTGTACAGAACACTGGAGATCAAGAGAACCATCGGTGGCGATGGGGTAGTAGGATGGGGGTGGCCAGGGCGCCCCGTCTTGTTCCGTGTCGCCCCGGAACACGTCACTGTCCACCGACGCCACCCTATTGTCCCCGTTGACGCTCTCGCCACGAGGTGGCAGCACTGACGAGTGTGGTGCGATGACGCTGACACACGGCGTCGGTGAGAAGTCCGCCGTGGCTCCGGTGCACACGCTCTGGATCGGCTCCTCGCACGACGCGCTCCTCTCGTACGTACACGTCTGCAGGGGCAGGTCCAGGTACTTCCTCTTGGACGTGTCGAGCCCGCCCGCGCTCCGGCAGTGGCCTCTAGGGGGCGCCACGTCGGTGCTACTGTTCGAGGACGAGAAGCGGTGGCGCAGCTGCATCGACCCCGGCAGGACGACCCCGTCACTCTCCGTGCTAGTCCGAATATTTGGCACGCTCACCATCTGGCTCCGGCGTCTCACCGCACAGCTCTCCTTGTGCTCCTCCAGGCTCTCCGGCAGAGAGCACTCGTGTCTCCACGCGCTGCCGGCGGGGGAGCCCAGCGAGCAGGTGCACTTGAGCTCGGGCAGAGAGCGGCGGGAAAACATGCTAATGGGGGGCACGCGGAGCAGTTCAAGGTCACGGTCCCCGGAGCCCCCGGAGCCCCTGGCTGGGGAGTTGGCTACATCGGGCTGACTGGACTGGGAGACTGAAAGAACAAGACACGCTGAACAACTGGCACAGGCTCAGGCACAGGGGACTTGGGGAACATCTCATGGCTGCTCAGAGTAAGTTGTGATTATCACGACACAAGGAATATAGCATAACAACATGTATTCGTCAATTGTTTCGCATATGTAAAGAATGAACTTACATAGCCGAAATATACATAGCCGTATGTAATGCATGAGTGTATATAATGGGGGTGTGTGTGTGTGTGTGTATTATGGGTGCGTGTGTGTGTATTATGGGTACATGTGTGTATTATGGGTACATGTGTCTGTATTATGGGTACATGCGTCTGTATTATGGGTACATGTGTGTGTGTGTATATATAATTATATATATATATATACAAATGTATATACATACATACAACATAATATAACCACACATATATATTATATATAGCATATATAGCATATATACATACACACCAAATTGTATTAAAGTTTTACCCAATCAACTTTTGTAACATTACACCTTAAATGTTTATGATCAATTAAGCAATCTATTTCTCATACTGAACAGTTCCTGAGTAACTCAATAAACAGCAGGCTTCTTTATAAATCACAAACACACTGAAAATATACAGTATTACTTTAAGCGAACATCAAACATTATTTTCTGAAAAATACGCAATGATCATTATACAAAATCATCAAACAAACATAGTTATACATAAGGTGCTTGGGGAAAAGCTCTACCGGTTGCACACAAAGTGACCAAACGTGTTCCGTAATCAAACATTCGAGTGACAAGTGCTATGGGAACGAGAGAAAACGTGATGTGTGCTAGAGGAAGCCACTAGTTGCGTGGAACGGTGCGGATACGGTGCAGTGTATCGTGGATGCCCTGTCGAAGCAGTACACGTGAACGGTGCAAAGCTCTAGTGACACGCGTGGTGCACGTCTAGTCGTCTACTCCAGCCCACTCGACTGTAACTGGAGCTACAGCTGACTCGGTGCTCGCAAGCCACAACACCCGTTGGTGGACCGGACCAAACACGCACACTTCAAAGCAAGCTGTTCCCGGGAAGAAATACCTCAACCAGACACACGCTAACATGCACGCACACTCATGCCTGTCCTGTGTCTCTGGTGACGTTTGCTTCACTTTGATCGGTTTGAAACCGCAATCAGAATTTTTGCGTTCTGAAGTTGGGAGCTGATCAGGGCCATCGTAAACATGAGCTATGTGTCTACAGGGTAGCTTACGAAATCCATGCTGCGTCTCTTGTTGAGAAATATCACATTAGATTACTTCCACTGTTGTGGAGGCTGTCACAGTTGTTTATAACTATTAATGACATTGTGCTCATTGTACGTATTTCCCAAGCCTTGTGAAATAATCTGAATTTATAACAGCGATGATACATAGCCATATTTTTTAACCAATCTTGCATAACATTTTATTTTAACTTCCAGGTATGTAATAACCTTTATTTGAAATATATATCATAACTCTTAACATCAAACTGTATCATTTCAATCATTTTACACTGCACATTTTCCCAACACCACATTATTAACATGTCACTGGATTTAAATATAATAGTATTAATTAAATATATTTCTTCATGGTAGACAATAAATATTTTAATAACACTTTTTTCTTGGTCCTGAGCCAAGGTGGAGAGACACGGTGACTGAGCGTCATTACAGATAACACCATGAGAGGTGACTGACAGACGGACGGATGTATGGACTGACGGACGAATGGACGGAGACGACACTGGCTGTAGGGTGGCGGAGTGGATTACCTGGACAGTACTCGTTGGCTGCGTCGCCATGCTTGCGCAGGTTAACATCGACGGCAGGGCTGGGTGCACGCAAATTAAACGTGAAGTTAGGTGGAAGAGAGGTTTGCTTGCAGATACCTTGGTGCAACTTTGCGATGGCCTCGTCGTAGGTCCGGTCCGCCTCCAGCCTCGCCTGCAACCGACCAATCAACACTCGCCACTGCCATGCGAGACTACGGCACATCAGCGCATGGTGTGCCCAGTACTCAGCTACGTTAATACTTATTAACTGACAAGTCTGTATATATTATGGTTACACTGTTATATCTTACGAGGTCTCAGTGAACTAGTCAGTCTTTTCCAGAACAGCTATGCCAAACCAATCTGTCTGTGCTGGCACTGAGGGTGGTCACTGACAGGGTGTTTGTTGTGCTCAGTCGTTCTATTGCGTCCCACACTGAGATGAGAGTGACAGTAACATGATCTCTCAGTGACAACAGAAGTAGTGTGAATTTGTTCACAGCATCAATCAGAGTTGGGAAAATATTTCATTCAAATATTCATGCATTTATGAAAATATTGAAAAATGTCAGAAAAAACACAAAGTTATTGAGTCAGAAGGTTCTGGTGCTCCTTGGTTACTGAGTAATGTTGAGATAAAACCATGATGAATTTGTTATCACAACTGCCTTAGTTGTGAGTGGCAGACATTTGTCAGACTTCAAACCGATCTTAAGTTAATTTCTTCTTTTTAACAACATTAGCATAAAGCAGAAAAATTAGCACTTACATTTGTTTAGAGAAGCACAGTACAATATACAGTATGTAATACATCAAATGGAATCACAACAATATTATATGTGTGTGTGTATATATATATATATATATATATATATATATATATAGCATTAGAATTGTCACAGTTCTGGTGACCACTTGAAGTGTCATTGGACATTAATGATTACAAATCAGAAATAATATATACAGACTGGTTCAAGAACGTGAATTTAAATGCAACGTTGCCCAAAGCCTAAACTAATCACTGTTGGACTATTTGTTGTTCTATTGCAAGTTCACATTTAGAAAATGCATCCTGCATAGACAAAGACAACCGCTGGTGGTGAACGAACAGCTTAGAGGAAGAAATGCTCCCTATCCCCACCAGCTGCAGGCACAAGATCGTGTTGAGAGGACCTGAGTTGACCGGT
Organism: Oasisia sp. SBJ-2009; assembly: GCA_964017155.1. Lineage (NCBI taxonomy): Eukaryota > Metazoa > Annelida > Polychaeta > Sabellida > Siboglinidae > Oasisia > Oasisia sp. SBJ-2009. The sequence continues at coordinate 40,855,903 of OZ024858.1, forward strand.
CTCTACTCTACCTCTTTGTCCTTCTGCTCGTTGTTGTTGTTTCTCGCTTCCTCCGTCAGTTCTCTCTCGATCTCTTCATCCATCGCCTCCTCATCATCCATCACCTTGTTGGAGTCCTACAACACAACGGAGGCTGAGACACGCACAGACACACACACACAAATGTTGTGGAAACATGTAAAATTTGAATTTTTAATTCACGTAAACAGAACATTTTGGGGGGAAATTAATGCATAAATCCACAAGAGAAGGTACAACCATAATATTGAATGGTCATAAAGATACTGATGCAGTATCTGTCTCAAACTGAAGGAAGGCAGAAATAGTAGAACACATTGGTTTATCTTAGTAATAGAAGGGTCAATATTTCAAAAGGCTGTGTGTGGACTGTATCTATGTTACTGGATCTATGAAAAACATTGGATACATTTTTATTATTGGTATTTTTAAATCATGAAAGCCTAACCCTGCAACAACATGCCACATATTAGTGTTTTGTTGCATCTTGCGCTTGAGTGCATGACCTATTTCTAGGACACACTCCGACAATGACACAGAATTTTCAAACGCCATTTTGCCCAAGAGAGTATCGCCGGGTAACTCGGCTAGTTGGAACAATAGAACAGAACAGCATCCAATATCTGACGTGAACATTGAGAGGAGAAGATATCTCACCTGGAGGTGTTTCATGAGGACAGCGACAACGACGTTGACCAGGACAAACTGCGCCATCAGGACAAAGACCACGAAGAAGACAGGCGCGATGAACGAACTGACACAACAGTTGTGTACACAGTTGTCTGACGGGTCACAGTCCTCTCTCAGAGTGTCCTACAACACGTGACACAATGACACTAATGACACAATGAAGTCTAATTGTCACTGCTGTGACAGTCCTAGTTAAACCTACAAGTTCTCTTATGACATTACTTAAATTTAAAGGCAGTTAAAAAAGTTATTACAAAATAACATTTCACTTTATGAAATATAATAAGTCAATGTAATTTTTAATTCTATGTTGACATCTTGTTTAAAATTCTATCATTATGATAACCATAATTAATTCAATATTGCAAATATGAATATATGAGAACTTTTAATATTTAAACAAGTTGTATGAAAACAAGTAGCATGTTGGTACCCAAACTTCTGATGCAGTTATTGTGCGTAGACAATAAATGCAATGCCTCCATTGCAAATTGGATTTTTGTATCGGGTAATAAGATAATTTAACTAGCAGTTTCAGATTTGTTTAAACAATAACTTTTATTTACTTGTCATCTTTAAGTTATGCTCAAAGACAGAACTGACAAAGGAGAGAAAGAGAGATGTGTCACATGTGTACTTGCCTTCATGATGCCGTTCCAGTTATCCCCGGTGGCTATTCGGAATAGGGTTAGGAAGGCCATCCCAAAGTTCTGGAAGTGGGCGTGTTTACTGAGGCCCTCGCAGGGGTGGACTGGGGAACACTCTGAGGGGACACAAACAGGGCACATTAACACAAACAGGGCACATTAACACAAACAGGGCACATTAACACAAACAGGGCACATTAACACAAACAGGGCACATTAACACAAACAGGGCACATTAACACAAACAGGGCACATTAACACAAACAGACACATCATGTCACGCACGGTGTCACATGGCTGAGGGGTTGTAATGTGTAGTTATATAGTAAAGACAAACACATCTCATAAAAGACTACACAATTCGCCCTTTGAGAAACAAGGTTATAAGTGACATTTATAGACATATGCAGTAACAATATTTCAGGCAAATTTGTTATGTTTTTGTTAATCCTGGTACAGTGACACCCTAATTATACCAAAATTAACAAAAAAGGAAATTTACTTGTTTTATTTAATATGTCAGTACAATATTCAGTAATTCAGTAAAATTAAACATACAACTTAAAATGTTAAAGGTCTAAGCAAGATTGTCACTGGCAACAAATCGAGTACGATCTGAGGTTCTCAATCACTACTGCACAATTACAAAAAAGTCCTTTAACACATGCTTACATTGTGTCACTTCACAGCCCCTTCCTGCTGTCAACAAAGATACACAAATACGGTGGAAAATGCAAACTGAGAAGTGGCAATGTTTGCGATACCTAGACGGCCGAAGAGTTCGACTCCGAGGGCAGCGAAGATGAAGAAGAGGAGGAAGAAGAGGAGACCGAGGTTGCCGATCTGAGGCAGGGCCTGCATGACGGTGTCGAGCAGGGAGCGGATGCCCTTCGCCATCTTCAGCAGCTTCAGCACTGCAGTAAATTAGTTTTATTTACTTATTGGTTCATTTATTTTACTCATCGTCGTTAATTCTATATAATATTTAACTAACAGTTTCAATATGAATAATTTAACCTTTCTACATTTTTCAACTGAAAGTTAATTTTACAGTCGTATTTATTATTATTAATATTAATTTTAACACATAATAAATAGATTTATATTTTATTGTACAGCGCTTTGAGCATATTTGGATATTGCGCTTTGCAAATAATAAATATTATTATTATTTAACAAGGATATACGGAGTTGAGAAGACAATAACACCAGCAAGACTACCTAAAATTTAAAGTATCTAAGTGAGATCCTTGCTAGCAACAACCTGAGGAAAGTCTGGATTTCTCTCAAAAACAAAGGTGGCATCGGTTACAGAAAATCTCCTGTAAGACATGGATGGCACGTGATGGAACTGATATAATATGTTGTTTTCACAAATCAATGTCAGGCCCTGGTGAAAAGGGGGTGTACACTAATTAGGGCATGTGCGTTTAATAGAACAAATACGGTATTTCACTCTTCTGACACAGACAGGAGAAAGACGATACCTCTGGCTATGCGCATCACTCTCATCACCCTGATGATGGTGGGGTTGATGGGTATGACCTTTGACTTCATCTCTTCGAGCACGATGCCAACAATCGAGAGGATGACAATGCCAACGTCAAGTTGATTCCACCTGAGGCAACAAGTGCGGTGTGTTTCAGTGGGTTTTAACTACAATTGTAATATCTAATACAGCGTGCTGCAGAATCATTTCATATAGTCAAGACAGTCTACTATTACAATGACTATGTTTATGTGTTACTTCGCACGAACCCGAAAGTCGTTACGCCAGTAAAACATGTTTTAATGACACACATTTACAAAAACAATCTTGATTTACAAGTCAGCCTGTGTCCAGTGCATCCATAATACACAGTGTTTACAGAGTGACAGTAGTTCATCAGGTCATGCTGTATGGCACCGTGTTTTACATCTGGATAAACAATTCTCCTCTGATCTCATGAAACTGGTCAGTGCAGCCAATTTCTTGCTGCAATTGTGTCGCAGAATCAGGGCTAGATACAACTGAATGAGGCTGAGTTTTGATGTAACGACTAACACATGGCCATCAGACTCTACACCGGTTGTCACTGTCAACATATGTGACTGCCGTGAGCCAACTCAACTGACCACACTCACTGAGAAGCAGCTAATGCCAGTGCATATCCACTTACTTGTCTGTACATAGTTGTGTTCTAACCACTGACAGGGTCTCACAAAATGCCCTTTGATTTGGCAGTTCAAACCGTCACATATTTTAAAGAAATGTTACAAATACAGTATGCTTACCATTGCAGACTTGATTATTTTGTATTTATCACACATGCATTTCTCTTTATTTACTTATTATAAGAATACATTTATCACCATTAGTATTCTTAACAACTTGTAATTATCCTTATACACATGTTCATTCATTTTCTGACACAATGTAGTTGATTTAGTAATAACAATTAATAATTGCGTATTTTGCACACCGGTATCTTAAAATAAGTATGGGTTTATCTTATTATTAACATACTTGTAATACACACAAATTGCCCCAGATCGATGAGGTTCTATACAACTACTTTCTGACAAGACCCAGGTTCTACCTCACCTGTCCCTCATGTAGACCATAACACCCAGAGCCACGATCTTCACAATGGCTTCTAGGATGAAGACAGACGTGAAGAAGTAGTTGAAGATTTTCAACGCAAACTTCAGCTCCTGACACAGATGAATGTTACTTTAGATGTTTCAAAGATGCTACGTTTACTTTGGATTAAGCAAAACAATACTTTGTCTTGGTTTGAGATTGCAACATTTTAATGCTTTGATACGAGACACATGAATACTTATGTTTTATATTTTTATATATACCTAAAAATGTATCAGACAGATTAAGTTTCTTTGAATGAATTTATAACAAATCTGTTATTATTTAATAAACTGGTAACATCTAATTCATCTAGCCTTGTGGTAGTATCATTTAAAAAGCCTTATCAATCTTCAACTTCCTTGCGTATACCACTTGATGGCAATCGCCTACCTGTGGCATCATGTAATACTCTGTTGCCATGGTGACGACATTGAACCCGATGACACCAGCAATGGCAAGGTCAAAGTATTTGCTGCTGATGATGGTGTGTAGAAAGAGGCGTGGCTTTGAGTAGTCTCGCCAGTAGGGAAGTTCTGCCAACTCTATGAACATTGTGCACAGCCGACATTAATGGATGACAAGCAAAACTTTATCTGAATTAGGTTTACCTCCCAAGAAATGTATTTTATATTTTGAAGAATCTGTTGCCTTCACTGGCAAAACTTAAATATTTTGCAGAAACACTCAAAGAGAGAATTACATATTTCTTGAGAAATAAACTATTCAGAATTACATTTACAATTACAATTGTATTACAAGAAATTGGAAAATCTGTTGACTTAAAATGACACGTCTTAGGACTGCAACACATATAAGCACACATGTGTGCATGTAAATATTTACTCCAGCAAAACCTTAATGATTAGAAAGCCTGTATTTCAAAAAATTGCACGTAGAAACCAACAACATTTTAACAGGAAATATTCGAGACACAGACTCGAGCAAGAAGATGAAGTTCACAAAAATGTTCAAATGGTGCAGAAGATGAATCATCAAGCAAGAATAAACAATAAATAATTTAGTAAATAGATTACAAAACACAAGTTATATGTCTATAACACCAGCAAGCAGCCAGTAAACACAGTACAACGTATGTCTATATATGTCTATACGATGCAAAGTTATTACAGAAAATGTTATGAAAGTTATACCCCAATCCCCTGGCATTTTAAATAATAACATCAGTGATCCTGACTGTTCGAGGACGTCTGGCATGACTCAGTTAACTTTACTGAGTCTGGCTTGGCACTTGACAACAGAGATCTCTACTGGGGTGGGAGCATGGGGTGTACGAGGGCATGGGGTGTACGAGGGCATGGGGCACACGGTGACTAGTACAACATGGGGTTGTTATGGCAACAGGGAACGCAATTAGCACATAACCTTAATTGATACACAAAGTTTATCAGTCAAACACAAACCATATTTTTGGTGAATCCTGAAAGCGTTAAACCACTTTTGTTTGTAGCTCTTACATATAATACAATATAGTAATTTTATTAAACAGGTTACTCTATTTAAATAAACTAATAAGGCAACGCATACTTTGGTGTATGTAAGACACTATAAAATAATATAGTTTCTTTCATAACAGAATACCTAACTGTAAATCAAACAAGCTTAGAAGATTATAAATCCCCACAACACTAACATGTATTTTTAAGAATAATCCCTGCTTAAAATATATAATCAACTTGGTGTTTCTTAACGGCAAGCATCTATCACAAATGTTGAATAAATAACCCAGATATCTAATGGTATACATTACTGCCATAAATAAAGTATAAGGTATATAAAATCTGTACAAATTACTGATCCCAAATTATTCATGAATTACTTCCGATTTATGTTATATAACTAATTTAAATACATAAATTTGCCATGGAGTGGAAATCAAAGTTTACATTATGATGGTACTTTCAATAAATTATTTGTTCCTAAAGTTGCTGTTTTCCACTGCCTGTGTGCACATTTCTGAGATATTCAATATAACCACAAATAACCTGCATTAATTGTGTTTTAACTGCTCGTGTCTTTTAGGTCAACAACTGGTGCATAATAGTTGTTAACCTAAGACATTTGCAACTAAAACATTTAATGCAAGTTATTCGTGGTTATGTTCAATAGATAAGTATTATGCACACATGCAATGAAAAACAGCCACTATTGAAAACAACAAATTTGTTGGAAGTACTGTCATAAAGTAAACCTTGATGTCCACACCATGGCAAAGTATTGTATTTAAATTAGCCGTATGGTTAACAAATGACACTTGTTAGTAACACAATAGATCTATCACTGAGAACGTAACAAAGAAAGCAAAGCAAGCCGAGAGGTAGAACACATGCAAACTATTTAGGCTATTAATGTTGAGTATAAATCATTAGTCCATCACCACTATTCAGTAACTACCCCATGCAGGGGTACTATGGGTTAGTAGATGAAAAGCTCCTTCCAAATAAAAATTCATCAAATTACATAATAACCAAATTCAGGTTCTATATATCCAGAACAACATGCAGATATCTGAAAACATTAACCCATTTTATCATGGCTTTTGTCATTTTTATCAAGGAAATGCTTTAGACGATTAAACTGTAGTGGTGTTAGTATCTCTTGTCTTCATTCCCACACTCTGTGTAATTACCAGACTAATACTGTTCACTTATCTATTAACACAAAAGCGGGCAACATGCACTAGTTAACGAGAGAAAACCAGGATAACTTACAACATACGAATTTTATAAATGTTCAAAAAAAATTAAAATATCTGGCTTAAGGTTGTAGAAGATATGGTCGATATCACGCGCCAAGGTTCACGTTACATTTGATTATGACTTGGATTCTGAAGAGGCCATTTGAAGTGAAATCCTATAACTTTCTCATGCTGCCAATAGTCTATACTATCTGGGGCATGACTGACACAACATTGGGATAAAATGGGTTAATGAGCACACGTGTCCACAACACACAGTGGAAACCTCCACCTCCACGACCTTACCTCCCTCACACAAACCAACGTACAACACAACGTCTCAAACTTGGAAAGAGCCGGCAAACCCAGCGCGAGAATGAGAGAAGACGATAAGACGAACAAACCACACGCCGCAGAAAGGACGTGAAGCCTCGGAGCATGCAGCCAGACCCAGTAAAGACGCAATACGAACCGTCGTCCGCCTCACTTCCCTTCCCCGCTCCCAGAAGGGACACATCATAGCCCTCCTGCATACTTCGGCGCTTCTTATCCATCTTCTTCGCCCTCTTCTCCGCCCGCTTCACCTTCTCCTCCGCCTCCTGGCTCTCCCGGCACTTGTGGAAGTTCTCCACGACCACGCCCACGAACATGTTGAGGACGAAGAAGCCGACGAGAAGGAGGAACGAGATGAAGTAGAAGAGTCGCCACTCGCTGTAGTTCTCCACCGGCTGTGTGAATGTTAGTGTATCGTCACATGTCAACGTTGACAACGATAAGACACAAACCCACCAGTGTTACACCTTTACGTTAGAGGACATTGGTACAGGATTATGGTCACATGCATTTGAACTTTGCTTTATGGTTGCCACATAATTACAGCGACACCAGAATTAAGGTCACCTCAGAATTAAGGTCACCTCAAAATTAAGGTCACATCAGTAATAGAGCCACCTCAGAATTAAGGTCACACCAGTATTACAACCATCTATTAAGGTCACCTCAGTAATATAGCCACCTCACGATTAAGTTTGCCCCATGCCAGATGATTTCCAAGACTGTAAAGTATAGGACATTAGTTCCACTTGCCATTCACCTCATCTTTGCCCAATGCCAAGTGTAAGTGACCTCAGCAGTGCACTTCCACCGTATATTATCATTTTTTTAATATTTGTGTAATTTTTTTTTTAAATAACAGTGTAATGGAATACTGCTTTCATTGCATTATGATAAAATGATTGAAATACATGTGTTGACTTTATAAAACCCCATGTATTTACCAAGGCAGTATTACATATAGTAAGATTAAAAAACCATTTAAGTATTTTTGGTCAGACCGTTATTCTGGTGCATATTCTACAAGGTAAAAGTTTAATCGTTCACACAAAAGAATTCAATATACTTCTAAACAATGAAGTCGGATTTAGTCTAAACTGCTCTCAACTACTTCAAGAGGTCAATGTATGTGACTGTCACCCGTCACTGGTCCCGACAAAGTAACTGTCTGTCCAGCATGGTGACAACCCCACCTGTTGGTCAATGCCGACCGCGTCCAGTCCAGTATACATCAGATGTACCCAGCCGTCCTTGGACGCGAGAACAAAGAGTGACATCAGAGCCTACAATGACAATGACACGTACATAAAACATGCACACCAGGCATATAACACATTATGACTTACTTAAACACTGTAAGCTTAAAGCACTTTATATTTCACCCCCGGACAGACCTGTTCCATTGAACACCATCTCAACTTCTCTCAGAAGCACTCAGCCATGCTGCAATTAATGTACAACCGCTATCTGTACAAACACATCCACCACTGTCTATAACCAGGTACTCATTCATGCAGTAAGGTGAACTGGAGTAACGTTGAGTGAAAAAGCTCATCCAAGGCTTGATACAGCAGCATAGGATTTGAACCCGGGGTCTCTTAGTTTGAAGCTCTAGCCACTGTGCCACTGTGCCACTGTGCCACTGTGCCACAATGACACTCACACACCTTATTTAAGCAATGACATCAGAAGGTTCAGTATGCCAGTCAACTGTTGAGCTCTCACCTGTCCGAGGTTGTCGAAGTTGTACTTCCGGTTGACCCAGCGGAAGGGGGGCCCCTTGTTGATGCAGTCCGTCTTGTTCTTCACGTCCGACACGTCTGGTCCATCGCAGTAGTAGAACGTGCCCTTGAACAGCTGCACAAGACACGCGGACATCTCACAACAGTGAGGAAACATTCCGGGATATATTGTGAGATGTTTCACAGTGTTCCCTACTTACAAGCCAGATTGTGGGTGTGAAAGGTGATTATAAAATAATTAATAAAACGTTACAACTGTTTTAATAACAATATTATTAAATGCCTAAATGTTTAGGAGCCTGAGAACAAACATACAACAAATCAATACAGATAAACGTGTCAAGTCCTAAACAGTTATCATCAGACTGAGCACTGCCAGGCTTTAGAACACTGCTGAAGAGAAACAAATTATTCTGATTTCACTATCATCATCCATTGTCCTGGGTATCTGAAACAACACAAAGGAATACAAGACAAATACCTATACACTTACTATGTTGATGCACAGGATGTAACACATGTCTGTTACTTACCTGAACCCCAAGTATGCCAAAGATTATGAAGAACGTGCAGCAAATAAGCACGATATTTCCTATAGGTCTGAGAGATGACAGCAATGTTTGTACGACGAGCTTTAGGCCCGGTGCGCGGCTGATCACTCTGAAACAACATACCAATGTTTGTACCACCAGCGTCTACCCCTGCTAGGGCACAGATGACGTTTTCTGAACATTGACAGGAGGAGCAATGACAACACATGTCACCGTGGGTAACTGTATCAACAAGTGTATGCACACACCACTACAAACTAATGTTCTCTCACAACTATACTTATACTATCAGTAAATTCGACCGGGGGTTGTTGAGTGGGCAAATGTAGCTAGTCCTGTTTTACAAAGGTTTGACCAAAAATAGCAGGGGTACTGACACAACAAGGAGGGTTTTTACAGGAGAGCATAGGTTCGCAGGATGAGTTGCACTGGAGGCAATGACACGGGCGGAAGGTTCACAGGAGGAGAGAAGGTACGGGGCACTGACCTAAGAGGACAGAGGGTACACAGGAGACTGTGTGGGAGCACTGACCAGACATGGTGGGGCTTCACAGAAGGGGCAGAGTACTGACCTGAGGGGCAGGGCTTCACAGGACAGGGGCGTGGGGTATTGACCTGAGGGTGTGGGGTACTGACCTGAGGGGGCGGGGTACTGATCTGAGGGGGGTGGGGTACTTACCTGAGGGGGCGGGATACTGACCTGAGGGGGCGTGGCATACTGACCTGAGTGGGCGGGGTACTGACCTGAGAGGGCGGGGTACTGACCTGAGGGGGTGTGGCGTACTGACCTGAGGGGGCGGGGTACTGACCTGAGGGGGCGGGGTACTGACCTGAGGGGGTGGGGTACTGACCTGAGGGGGCGGAGTGTTCTGAGGAGGCGGAACACGCGCAGGATGCCAAAGATGCGGGGACTGCTGGAGGCTGAGAGGGAGATGGTGATGTCGATGAGGGAGATGGCCACCAGGAAGCCGTCCATGATGTTCCAGCCACTCTTCAGGTAACACCGCTTGCCACAGATGAAGCCCTGGGCTATCACCTGAGGACACACACACAGACATGGCAGTGACATCACGGATGTGACAGACATTAACTGTTGGACACAGTTAGGTGTCACATGTCAACATTATTCACAGACAGTATTATTAAATGTAAGCATCAACTCAATTATTGAATGTAAAAATCCACCATTAAATATTGACTATCATACTTTTAGCAAAATATTAAATGTCAAATTTATTAATAAATACCAATTATCATTAAACTTCTTAATAACAGCAATAGTAATCAAACTTCTGTGCTAGGAATTAAATTTTAAACAGCAATGTTAAACAGGTCACTCATCATAAGCATCATATGTGCTGCACAATAAATAAATGTTTGTTCTGTTGCATGTACTTCAAATTAATATTTTAGTTTTCCAAAATAATTGTTTTAACATGACCACGTACGGTCAATAATACATTACCGATGTCAATTATCTGAGAAAAGTAAAGATTTTTATGCTAATTCAGATTACAAAAGTACTCCTTACCGAGCGCCGACTCCAGAGTACACATCATGTGACACACCACATGACACACGTGCAGATAACATAGGAACATTAATGCAGCCCACACCAAACAGCTAGCACCTCTCTATGGCTACAAGAAACACACCGTGCATGTAACGACAAACCAAGCCTTCTCACTAGGTGGCGTGACTGTCTCTTTTCAATGGGTCCAATTTAATTCCGATGGATATATAGTGGCGTTTTATATTGCTTAGAAAATCAGAGGAACCATGAGGTTCCTTTGATCAGGATGGGCCTAAATTATACATAATAACTATTGTGTGTTATTTTAGTCATAATACTGTCAAATGGCCACCACCTTGTAGTTATATTTAGACAACATTGGGGTTATTTTATTCATAATGCCCTTAAGATGCACAAGGCTTCCACTCCCTTGGGAAACAACAGCTTAGAAGTAACTGTCCCGCCACCTGGTGAGTAAACAATCCAACAACAGCAAACAACACCAGAGGTCACCACTGGTATCACACACTGGGCTAGGGTGCCATCTGGTTTAAGGTGTACATTTGTATCACCTGGACACAAATGTGCTCAGTGAGTGTTGAAAGAAAATCCTACAATGAACTACACAACAACGAAACAGTACAGAACTCATACTTTGACAGATCAAAACATTTTAAATAAAAGCAAACCAATTACAATGATAAATATCACAAATATCGCCGTGATGACAACATATTGCAGATAGCTGAATTAATTAAGCCCAGTCCCAGTTTCTGAAAATTGTCCATCAGAAAAATTTAAACCATTTGATTTCTTTGGACAATTTACAGATTGTTACTGTCAGGTTTTGTACCAAGTTTGTGTGTGTGTGTGTGTGTGTGTGTGTGTGTGTGTGTGTGTGTGTGTGTGTGTGTGTGTGTGTGTGTGTGTGTGTGTGTGTGTGTGTGTGTGTGTGTGTGTGTGTGTGTGTGTGTGTGTGTGTGTGTGTGTGTGTGTGTGTGTGTGTGTGTGTGTGTGTGTGTGTGTGTGTGTGTGTGTGTGTGTGTGTGTGTGTGTGTGTGTGTGTGTGTGTGTGTGTGTGTGTGTGTGTGTGTGTGTGTGTGTGTACTACGTAAATGTATTTGATTTCCACAGCGACAATATACCCATGTGAAAATAAGACAAACAGTGATCACACCCATAAGTCATGGCACACAACGTCAAGATGGGAGAATTACACTGAAACCAGCACCAAACTCAGGCAGAACAATGTACTTATTAACTGAAACCACGAGGGATACAAATACCACACAGTGCGAGACAACGGGACATGCAGAGTATGGCTGGAACACGACTTACTTTGATCATCATTTCAAATGTGAAGCACACTGTGAAGACATAGTTGGCAACACTCAGGAATTTCCTCTCCTACAACAGATGTCATCGTATGCCATCATATGTCATCATATGTCATCGTATGTCATCACATGGGAGTCGCCAGTTATAAAGCTTTTTAGTATGACTAAGATAGTACAACTTTTGCATCACTTATCTTCAGGATGCAAGCTCACCAATGTGATAATACTATCAATACGTTCAGTATAGTTTAAGTATACTAGGTGCATTTTGCCTAGAAATAATGCAGTCAGTACTAAATATTAATGCACAATTTGTTTCTCTGAATGTATGCTGTGCGGAAGTCTTAAAAATATACACTAGATTTTGTTGTTCGGAATGTTCTTTTGCAGGCCATTTGTGTCATATACTGTTCCAACGCCATTGATAACACTACAAAATCAGACCACTGTCTTTATTGCTAGACAACTAACATTTAGAAATCACTAGTTTGGCTGACCAGACCCTGTGAGGGGTCAAGCCAGTGCGTTGACCTACCATGCTGTGTCCAGGGATTCCCGGCCGCTCCATGGCCAGAGTGATACAGTTGACCGCAATGAGCAGAAGGACGCCATAGTCAAACGACTGCTGTGAGATGAGCCACTGGCAGGCCAGTCGCATCCTGACACACACCAATATCACACCAGTCTTTAAAGTTTCTGATTAAAATGTTTAAATTCATCATTAAAAAGTGTACTTTCAGGCTTCAGAATAAGACCAATTGAAAACATGCCTCCAGTACGTATTCATGTAAGAATTATGAAGAAAAAAGATTACATGACAGAATTAATATATTTCCACTTAGGTTATGCCACCATGACTGCTGTGATCAACACATTCCAGTCTTTCTTCTTTCAGGTCTTCTGTGCTTTTCAACGTTAACATAAGTTTGTTAAAAATTAAACACTACTGAGCTGACCTCAGCATTAAAGCAGTCCCTCACTCCTTGCAACAAACACTGACAGAAACTGAACCATCGCATCAAATTGTATCTGGGTATTCCGCACCATCCATCACTATAGCAGTTCCCAGTCCTTCATTTACAATCAACTCATTTACGTCTCACACACAAACAACAATATTAATCAAACATACTTAAACAGTACTCGATCAACTGAAGACTGCTCTCGGGCACATTACAACCTTACGAATATACACAAAAAAGATGTACAAACTATGAAATAAACAGACAAAAACATAGCGTTACCTTAAATGGAATTATTAAAACAATAAAATTAGAGATCAGGAACAAATTGTATAAACGAGGACATTTACTAGGACATTCTTTATAAAAAATACTTTAGATACAGTAATTTAATCGAGATGATTAACCACAGAAGTGCTAAGTATAAAACAAAACCAATGTATCCAAAGAAAGTACACAAGAAGGCACAGGGGAGCCGTCTGTAAAGAGGGTGAAGGGCGTACTTGTTGCCGGGCGACCAGATGTAGAGGGCGTAGGAGTCCCTCTCGAGGAAGCACCCCGTCTTCTGGGGGCAGCACCGACACGGGGCGAGCTGTGACAGAGATGACAAGAGTCACATGCTGACACTCAACTGTGTCACCGAGTGTGACAAGTCTCTAAGCCGACTCCACCAAACACAGCATGCACAACAGCACCAGAAATTCACTCTTAAATTAAAGTTTCATAATTTTTCATTAAAGATTATTAAACACAATCATTTGCAAAAGTGATTTTTCGAATTATAGCCGCCGATGGTGGTCGAAACGTAGAAGTAAGTTGAACATTGCTAGTTGTGTAATTATGAAATTTGTTTCGAATATATTTTATATCATTCACTTATAGAAAATATACACCAGACTGTGTTTGTGTACAGGAACATCAACAAATGTTGTAACATTTACAGCTACGATAGTCTGTTGTAATATCTGTTATCTGACTGTGTTGTGCAATGTCTGTTTCTGAACTCAGACATTCCCTGCCTTTTCACCTTATCAACTGATGTGTCCCACCCAGCGTTCTTCCACAGATACAAATAACATAACTTTCAACACTGCCATCAAAGATCAAGAGAGGGTCCTTCATGCCTGTGACATTTATCTATTCAAGGAGAGCACACTAAATTCCCTTTTTACATTGGTATGCAAATTACATATAACGACAACAGTAGTGTGCAAAGCATTGATTTACAATTGCCATGATTAGGTAACTATTTGTGGATCAACAATTATTATTACCCTTTTTCTATGCTTTGAACAAATAACTCTCAAAAATGTTTAATAACACTAACACGCATTCTTGTTATTCTATTAAATAACTGACCTTGTTATCATCCTCCTCTGTCCCCGTAGTCGTTGCCATGGCGTCGACCTTCTTCTCGTCCGTGCTGCTAGCGTTGACCTCCGTTGACCCCATCAGGTTGTTCTGTTTGCCCGTACCCCCGCTGCCCACGCTGTTCTGTGATTGGCTGTTGAGGGAGTTTTGCCGACTGAGACTGAAAGAGTTTTGTCTGCTGCACCCGTGACTGCTGAGAGAGTTCTGTCGGCTCATGCTCTTCTCGCTCTTGATGGAGTTCTTTGGACTCAGGGCCTGGTAGCTCTTGATCGAGTTCTGTGGACTCAGCGTCCGCTGGTTGTTCAGTGGAGTGTGGCCGTTGCACTCGCTGAAACAGTCATCTCTCGTTGTGTACAACTTAGTCACATCGTTGACATCTCGTCTGTCTGTATGTGTGTCTTCAATTCTGTTCATATTTGGGTGATACAAAGCATTAAAACAATCTGATCCAGTCTGTCTCCTGTAATGTTTTGTTATGCATAATTATACAAAAATGCATCCCATTTAATGAAAAGGATTAAATAAAAAATATAAATATCTATTCACAAACTTTATAATCTATAGAAATTTGCAATTTATGTTTGAAAACATGTTCACTACAGTAAATTACACCACACAAGACTAACAGTCGTACCGGAGTAGGCAATGTTTCCAAAAACTGGATGATTGATAACTGGATAAAGACAAAAGAAGACAAGCACAGACATTGATAAAATGGCTTATATCTGGGACGCACAAACATGCTGGAAAAGTGAAGGTTTCTTTCTCTAACTATCAGCTACCTGGAATGCAACCATTAGTTCTAGCAACAATGTTGTGTGTGATTAAGTGACATTCTCACCCGGGGTGTGTTGGAACAAACTGGAACAAAGTAGACCCTCCCTAGCCATGTGTCATGATTTGTGGCTAGTCACGTAACAATGATAACATCCTGGTGCTGTATTCGTTTCATGTTATCGAGATATGCCTTAGAGAAAATAGCTTTCTCTGTGCTGGTAGCGGAATTGTATTAAAAACACATACATGAGATATACCTGGAGAGACAGTACAGTTTATTTGTGTGTGTGTGTGCGTGTGCGCGCGCGCGCGCGCGCGCGCGCGTGCCTGTGCATGTATTTGTGTGTGGTGTGGTGTGTGTAAGTATGTCTTTATGTGTATGTGGTGTGTGTATGTATGTGTTTGTGTGTAATTTTCTGTGTATGTGGTGTGGTGTGTGTTTGTGTGTGTATGTGGTATGCTGTGTGTATGTATGTGTTTGTATGTGTTCATATGTGTATGTGGTGTGATGTGTATATGTGTATGTAGTGTGCTGTGTGTATATGTGTATGTGTGAGTGTGTGTGGTGTGCTGTGTGTATATATGTGTGTATGTGTGTGTATATGGTGTGGTGTGTGTTTGTGTGTGTATGTATGTGCTTGTGTGTGTATGTGGTGTACTGTGTGTGTATGTGTTTGGGTGTATGTGGTGTGTGTATGTATGTGTTTGTATGAGTGTGTTTGTGTGTGTATTCTGTGTATGTATGTGTGTGTCTGTGTGTGTGTATGTGGTGTCGTGTGTGTATGTATGTGTTTGAGTGCTGTCAGAAAACAACATATTCTTGGTTTACAATGAGCAGATGTGACAAGTGACAAGTAGAGGGACACACAGGGAGGTGGTACCAAGTCATCACTGAATGCATTCACCAAGAGATGAAAGTCATGCAGACAAATATAGCATATCACATGACATGCCCAATGATTGAAAGCGAAAGTGAAGAAAGAAGAGTATGAAGTATCCAGGATAATAAACATCATATGTGGCTTCACTTAAAGCCTAATGGGTGTTGTATATATTTCACACAACTAACAGGTCTGCATTCATTCAAATATGTATACAAAACCACAAATGTACAAAGACATGACTTCACACATGCACACATGCATTTGAATACCATCACGAGGACAAAATAAAATCGTATTTCAAGATTATTATTCAAAGATTGCATTTAATGTCTAGTTTTTTCTACACCTTTCACCCTTTTATATTTTTATTTATTTATTTTTAATCAGTTCAACTGGCATGTCATTAAAATTATTTATTAATGAATAGTTTACAACCTTACATACAATTGTACTGCAGCCAAACAGTTATGTTGAGTCAAACATCACCATCAACATAACTGTTATGATTAATGGACAATACTCATTCAACTGTCTTTAATAAAGCTTTCCATAACTGAGAATTGACCAATCAACAATAAATTACAACATTTAAATGGTATTCTAGGCTGACAAAAATAAGTTTAATTAATTGATCAATAACGACATGTACCCCGGTAGCTGGCTAATTATTATATCAAAACATCATAAGAAATTAATTTGAGGAACTGATCATTGCTCTAATTGACTACAGACTTTTCCAGATTCCCCATAACAGTTTATGATCATTATATTTTTTCATTTTAGTTTTGCAATGTATAGTTTTACTTCAGATCTTAATGTAGGAACAAAGTATTTTTATTTATTATACACACCAAGGTGCCATGCATATACAGAACAAGTAAAGACCAGACGACGACGACGACACAGACATCAAGTAGAAAGAGACGCATTTCTGCAGCTATACCTATGTGGCGGGCTAGGACACGTCAGTGGCTGATTAATGCGAAAATGAAGTGGGGAATAACGGAACGCGAGTCTACGCGCGCTAGCCGAGTTTAGATTGGACAAGTCGAGCCACGACGGCCGGGTGGAGGGTTTCTCACTGTCGGAAGAAACATCACAGAACTGAACATGTGACACATACACAGCCAAAACAGGTAGACAATGTCACTGCTGGTGGCTGTAGTACTATGATGTTAGTGTTGTAATACTATGATGTTAGTGTTGTAATACTATGATGTTAATGTTGTCATACTATGATGTTAATGTTGTAATACTAATACTAATACTAGTGGCATGATGCTAGTAAACATTATGATTGCTAGTTAAGCATTCAGTAGATGTGCAAATGAAGTTAATAATCTAACACACAATTACATTGTTTTAAGTTGTAATGTTAAGTATTTCTTTGCTGATGTAACTGCATTTTAAATACTGTGTAATTGCCATTTTTTGTAAAAGTAGAGCTTTTATTATGTGATTACATTATATTATTAGATATCTAAATCCGGAAAAAAATCACTCATGAAACACATACCGACACGTTGGATTACGAGAGTAACATAAAAACATGTCCAACATGATTAATACACATGTAGGTTAGGAGACTTTGGAGACGTCACAAACATGCCATCATATGGAGGACACTGACAACCCTGAACTAGTAGCTTAATATAACAGATATGTATTACATCTAGGCCCTAAATGTGTGCTGCAATGCTACATTGCACCCTCTAGTTCTATGGACATCTATAAGTTTAAAAACCACTCGTAACAATTGCATAACATTTCTGTTAGGTCTCATCTAACTTTCTTTCTCAAAACAGTAGAACCTGTCTTGGGCATGCCATCACCCCTTGTGCACAGGACAATCACCCCTTCTCAACAAGGTAATCACCCCTTCTGTAGAGGACAATGACCCTTTCTGCAGAGGGCGATCACCCCTTCTACACAGGGTAATCACCCCTTCTGTAGAGGACAATGACCCTTTCTGCAGAGGGCGATCACCCCTTCTACACAGGGTAATCACCCCTTCTGTAGAGGACAATGACCCTTTCTGCAGAGGGCGATCACCCCTTCTACACAGGGTAATCACCCCTTCTGTAGAGGACAATGACCCCTTCTGCAGAGGGCGATCACCCCTTCTACACAGGGTAATCACCCCTTCTGTAGAGGACAATGACCCCTTCTGCAGAGGGCGATCACCCCTTCTACACAGGGTAATCACCCCTTCTGTAGAGGACAATGACCCCTTCTGCAGAGGGCGATCACCCCTTCTACACAGGACAATCATCCCTTCTGCACAGGGCAATCACCCCTTCTGTAGAGGACAATCACCCCTTCTGCACAGGGCAATCAATCCTTTTGCAGAGGGCAATTACCAATTACCAAACTGTCTCATAATATAGACCCCATCAATGGTAGACACACAACAAGCACATTATCTGTGTCCAGAAGACAATATATATATAATTATGTTTGAAGTTTCCTAACAGTACAATCCTAGCTGTTTTCATGGGCAAACAAAACTACCTCGAGATATTGGGAAACAGTTGTCATCGATTCTTTTCGCCCATCACGAAAATGTCTATAAATTAGGCTAGCCAGACTTAACATACACACCCATTGACCTGGTGACATGGACAAGGGAATATATGAGGTGAGAAAGGTTAGTGAAAGCAGATATCATACCTGAAAACATAGGTGACAGATGAATAGCTACAATAAAAAGAAGCCGTGCAGATTATTAGCGTGGCACACGTCTAGGTCAGAGCAGCTTCAAGCGAGGCCTGATGTTTGTCCACACTCATCAGCAGCAGTCCAGCCACAGCTGAAGTTAGCCAGCCCGCCTAACTAACTACAGCCATTCTAGGACAAACAATGCTAGATCCCATCATCTACATCTGTTGAACTGCACAGGAACTAGGCATTACACATTTAAATGCAAAGAAGCTACTAGCGTTTATAGAACTAAATGTAAACATAATCACATTGATAACGACGCAGCAGCCAGCGCAATGGCATTAAGAACTAGTCAACAAATTAAGGTAGGCTTGTGTATGTTTGCTAAGAGCAAATTAAGACTATCACGTTCATGTCTACCAAATTAAACAGCAAATCAAGTTAAATTAAGTGCTGTGTAACAATTAATTATGAACACGACATGGCAAAGAAAAGCAAAGCACTCTACAAACAATCATGGTAACTCAGTGAGTGAAGGTGGCTTTGTGAGTGAAGGTGACTCAATTAGTGATGGTGTTTCAGTAAGTAGAAGCGATTCAATGAGTGAAGGTGACTTAATAAATAAAGGAGAATCAGTTAGACTTATTGAGTGATGAACATTTAATAAATGGCAGTCACTCAAATAGTGAAGGAAAGTCAGAGTGAAAGTGACTCAATGAGCAAAGTTAACTAATTAAGTGAAGCTGACTCAACAAGACAAACTGATTGAATGAGTGAAAGTAACTCAACCAGTGATGGAGACCCAATGAGTGAAGGTTACTAAATAAGTCCAGGTGAACGTGACTCGAAGAGTGAAGGTGAACTGAGACAAAAAAATGATGTAGACTCAATGCACAAAGGTGACTCAATGAGTGAAAGATATTGAATGATGGGGACTGAATGAATGAAAGAGACTCAATGAGTGACTGAGCCTCAACGTGTTACCGAGCCTCAATGACTGATACTAACTCAATCGGTGCTGACTCGACAAGTGACGTGTAAACTCAACAAGTGATGATGACTCAATGACTAGGACCCACTCAGCGGGTCAGTGACTGTACCTGTAGTTGTTGGGGGTGTGGTGTGAGGGGTTCAGACAGCCGTCCCCAGGCATGTCGTCGCCGCTGTCTGACTGGCTGTCGGAGATGGTTGGCTGGCGGAACTCTGTCCGTCGCCGCAATCTCTTGCTCAGCTTGCGACTGTCACGCCGTGACAGCTGGGGGGCGAGGCGGGGCGAACTCGTCACGCTCAGAGAACTCGACTGAAACAATGCACGTGTGTTTCTGTTACTGGAGTTAAACTTTGAAATTGCCTCGATAATTCACTGATTAATTGTAAAAATATTCATCCTTTCAAAAAGCGTTATACAGATAGTATGTTGAATAGTTATGTGTTAGAGTGCTAGATTATTTTGCCAACATAAATTAGATAACTAAATTAAACATTCAGATTGTTTATTGTTATAAAGGGTTTTCTTCAATAAATGTCACAATATCTTTTTTGATTAAATGTGGTATGGTTACACATGTAAATAGTGTTTTCACACCTTATATTGCACTGTTTAGGTGCTTTATGTATGTAACTAAGCAATTATAAGGGTAAACATGATAAGTATTGTACTTATTTTGCAGTTTTTTCAACAATTTTTATTATATGCACTCTATGTATAATGTAGTAGTAGTTGTTGTTGAAATAAATAATTTAAATTCAATTCAATTCAAAAATTCAATCCAAAACAACAAGTCCGTGTGAAATAGTTTTGATAGATACCATCATGTTAGATTTCCGTTACACCAGATAATTACCATTGGAAACAATGAAGTGAATCGTCAATACCATTTCTAGCGTCAACTACACAATGCCACCTGCTGACTGGGTGAAACAAAACACAAAAGCATTCTCCCATCATGCATCTGGTTCTGCCTCTCATTTCTATTCTCATGATTATCTAAGGCATGGTACACCCAGTCAGCTGAGTGTTGTCGTGTGATCACTGACAGCCATTACATTTCAGTCTACACAAAGTCATAACAAGAAAACTAATTTTTTTTAATAAAAACAAAACCTGCATTTTAAAAAGAAATTTTCATTTAATGTGGCAATATTAAAACTAAGCAACACGTCAACCTTCCACTTCAATTGATGTTTTTACAAAATGCACTACAACTTCCCTTTAACAGTGCTGAACAGATCAAGCGTTGTAGCCCCGTCCCAAGGGGGTAAAGAGGGGAGAACAAACCACCCCACAAGGGGTCGTGGGAGAACAAAAAGTCATGCTTTCCCATCATAATCACTGGAATGATGTGAGATACGTACAGACGCCTTGTCAGGGGACTCCAGTGAGTACGCGTTCAGGTTGAAGGCGTGCAACATAGCCAGGTTGTTCTTCTCGTCATTTGTGATCATAGACGCCCCATTGGGGGAGCCCTGTGGGGTTGGCATGGGGGTGGCTGCAGTGTGGGTGATGATGGGTGGGGTTCGTACACCCGGCTGGTCTGACGTGGGTGGGGCAGAGCCGGGTTCTTCTTTTGTGACGGACACAGACGGCGGGAGTCCCAACATCTTCTTCTCTGTAAGTACACAGGAGATAAATTACGTTTATTTAAGGTGGCTTCCTACAGGAGTTTCACATGTGTATGTGTATATATATATATGTCACATTTCTAACATATTCTTTTCAATGTTTCAAATTCTAATTATATATCAGTAATACGTTTGTGCTAAGAGTTACTTGTTGTCGCAATAGTGTTGTTATAATCAAGACAGTGTCTTGTTTCACTTTACTGTGATTGATTCTCTTAGCTCCCTCGTGTCTTGTGTAAGCCAGTACTTGGATGGGTTCACCAGAATATCAAAGTGTGTTTTTTTACTTAATAATGGTAACATCTTAAGCACTTTTTTGTAGAAAAACAACCCACTCCAAAGGAGTTTCCACGGTAAACAAACCAGATACAGCACTATCATCATGACACCGTCTCGAGTGGTGAGTTCCGACAGTTGTACCTTTCTCCTTGTTGTTCTTCAGGTGGTCCTCGTTCAACGTACACTTGCACGACTTGGACATGAGCTCCTCCAACTTGTTGATGTCCTTCTCCTTCTTCTTCCTCTCAGCCTCCTCCCGGTCCTCATCATCACTCTTCTCTGACTTACTCGACTACAACAGCACAACACAACCAGTGTACTCAGTCAGTCAGTCAGTCAGTCAGTCAGTCAGTCAGTCAGTCAGTCACTCATTCGCTCACTCACTCTGTCACTCAGTCACTCACTCACTCACTAACTCTGTCACTCACTCAATCACTCACTCACTCAGTCACTCACTCAGTCACTCACTCACTCACTCACTCACTCACTCACTCAGTCACTCACTCAGTCACTCACTCAGTCAGTCACTCAGTCAGTCACTCAGTCAGTCACTCAGTCAGTCACTCAGTCACTCACTCACTCACTCACTCAGTCACTCACTCACTCACTCACTCACTCACTCACTCACTCACTCACTCACTCACTCACTCAAACCAACCAACCAACCAACCATCCAACCATCCAACCATCCAACCATCCAACCATCCAACCATCCAACCATCCATCCAACCCCCCCAGACACACACATACATACAATCACTCAATCATTCAATCACCCACCCAAACAGCAGATAGGAACTACTCATATGTACGTAATATGTAGTTTTATGATTCTAGTTTGCTGTTGCCAGACATCGTAGGATTACACACATATCATGAGGAAGAAGAAAAGACTCACATCATTGGTAGAGAAGCCTTCGACTAGGATGGCTACCAGAAGGTTGAAGAGGACGTAGTTGCCAAATGTCATGAGCGCTATGAAGTAGAGGGAGGCCCAGGCCGATGTCTTCGCCATGCCGTTGTACAACACTTCATTCCAGTCTTCCTGGGTCAGGATCTGATACAACAAATCACGCAGCTTCACCATGTGTTACAAGAAATAGTTGTTATTCGTGTAGTCTGCAAGTTGTAAACTTGCTGCTAATTTATGTTTTTGCTTATCTGATTTCAGAATCATACAACACAAAAAGACATGCTTGTAGTATGCATGGACATACAAACTATTCTGTTCAAATGAGTTTAGTTTACAATAGCATAATGCAAACTATCAAATTACTTAAGGTATATGACTAGTTAGATCCAACAATTCTCAGCAAGGAATGTGAAAACTCAAGTCATACCTTAAAAAATCATTCACACATTATGACACTTCCCTGCCTGACGGCCAATCTTTCGATGACTACTAGATTTTTTACTTAGTGACACTAGGAGTTTAAAATCACTCACTTTTTCTGTTGTGTTTTAACATTTTATGATTAAATTTACCGAACTGCCATCAAAAGTTTAAAATGCAACGATAACCCAAAGCAAATAGGATTTGGATAAATACATTTGTGTATCGTTTGTTACAATTTCTATCCAGTATAAATCAAACACAATGGCGCTAAAAAATGAAATGCTTCATGGTGGAAACAAATTGTGAACAAAATAATGATGACACTGTGTGAAAATTTGCAATACTTATAATGCATGTGCCCAGTGGACAATTCTACTTGACTAAAATTTACTTCAGTTACCAGATTAATCATAACAATCACGGTAAGACACTAGTAAGTTTACCTTGACGTTTACCTGTAAAATGGTTGCTAAGGGCCAGAGAAGGGGATAAAAATACCTGTAAGTTTACCTGGAAGACAGTAACTAGGGACCAGAGTAGGGGGTAAAATACCTGTATGTTTACCTGGAAGACAGTAACTAGGGACCAGAGTAGGGGGTAAAATACCTGTATGTTTACCTGGAAGACAGTAACTAGGGACCAGAGTAGGGGGTAAAATACCTGTATGTTTACCTGGAAGACAGTAACTAGGGACCAGAGTAGGGGGTAAAATACCTGTATGTTTACCTGGAAGATGGTCGCTAGGGACCAGAGTAGGGGTGAAAATACCTGTACATTTACCTGGAAGACAGTAACTAGGGACCAGAATAGGGGGTAAAATACCTGTATGTTTACCTGGAAGACAGTAACTAGGGACCAGAGTAGGGGGTAAAATACCTGTATGTTTACCTGGAAGACAGTAACTAGGGACCAGAGTAGGGGGTAAAATACCTGTATGTTTACCTGGAAGATGGTCGCTAGGGACCAGAGTAGGGGGTAAAAATACCTGTATGTTTACCTGGAAGACAGTAACTAGGGACCAGAGTAGGGGGTAAAAATACCTGTATGTTTACCTGGAAGACAGTAACTAGGGACCAGAGTAGGGGGTAAAAATACCTGTATGTTTACCTGGAAGACAGTAACTAGGGACCAGAGTAGGGGGTAAAAATACCTGTATGTTTACCTGGAAGACAGTAACTAGGGACCAGAGTAGGGGGTAAAAATACCTGTATGTTTACCTGGAAGACAGTAACTAGGGACCAGAGTAGGGGGTAAAATACCTGTATGTTTACCTGGAAGACAGTAACTAGGGACCAGAGTAGGGGGTAAAAATACCTGTATGTTTACCTGGCAGACAGTAACTAGGGACCAGAGTAGGGGGTAAAATACCTGTATGTTTACCTGGTAGACAGTAACTAGGGACCAGAGTAGGGGGTAAAAATACCTGTAAGTTTACCTGGAAGACGGTCACTAGTGACCAGAGCAGTGAGTCAAAGTTCTTGCGCGCACACTTGCATGCTACGTCTGGACTGTTGATCTCGGCGCATGTGCAAGCCCTCTTCTCGGTGGGGTGGTTACAGAACTTACCCCCGAACAGGGTCATACCGAGTACACTAGAGGCGGTGAGGGTGGCGGGTGAAGAACAGAAGCAAGTTGTGTCAGCCCAGCAGAACAGAACATTCAATTGTGCACAAGCAATCACCAGCAAACACACTGTAGACTCACCACAAGGGTGTACCATACAGGTGACACAAGGGTCATTCACAATTGTTGACATTTTCCTATCATCAGAGAGTAATTATTTCAAGTATCTCATATTTGAATAACTATTTAAAATATGGATCAGTGAGTGTTTTATCAAGCTTGAGATGGGACAAACATTATGCAACATCTTCCTCTCTGTTGTATGTTTGGCAGGAACAGGAAAACATTAACCGCTGTGAAAGACCCAGATCATGTGACACAGGTGCCATACAGTGGCAGCGTGAAGTCAGTGGGCTACACAAACCTGTTGAAAAGAAACTGTGTTAAATTTTGCAGATTCTTAATAAATTTATGTTATAGACATAGTCTTCTCATATCAATTGAAACACTTGACATGCACAAACTTGTATATCTATATTTGCAGTAGATGGAAATGACATACTGGCTTATTGAGATATTGCTTGGCTGAAGAATTCCACTTGTAAGCAGGCCATATGTTGGCCACTCAAATGTTTCGAGTTATTTTATCTCTAAACCAATAACAGCAAAAACACATATTTTCTATCAAATCATACCTCATTTCTTCAACTGAACAACATATAAATTGTTCTATGGATAATCCTCCGTAATCACTACTGAAGTAAGTATCCAATGTTCTGTTTTAAAAAAAACAAGCATCTTCTCAATGAAACTATAATTTTTTCTAGCTCTTTGGTTTTACGTAATTATCTTTATAAAAGCAGAAACGAAAATGTTGATACAAAAATGAACAGCGTGTTAGTGTAGTGTAAGACACTGCATCCGATGGACAAACACCACCAATGGCAACAAGGCTGAAAACGTACACTGAAAACTGAACAGCAACATTTTGAACAATCGAGCAACTCAACGGAATGTGACAGTTGCAAACAGAAGGCAACCATGCAGACAGTAGGGATACCTGAAAGACAGTTATTGTGGCCCATAACAGGGAGTCAAAGTTCTTGCGGTTGCAGCGTCGCACTCCGTTAGGTGTTATCTTGCAAAACTTGCATCCAAACAAGTTCATTCCCAGAATGCTAGAGGAAGGGGAAGTTAAAGAGATATGTGGTAGCAACAGCAAGGACTCCTATGATGCAACAACTACACACAGACACCATTGTCCTATCACATGTAAGAACACAGCCGTTGTAGTCATCTACAAATCAGTAGTATTCTGTCGAATAGCAAATGCATTTTACAATAATTATTATTTTGCAACAACTGCGCATTTATTTACTCCCAGTGACCATCTAGGAATTCACCCATTTGTTTACGCCAACACTCCCTCCCACTAATTCTTAAAAATCAACTACACTAAATGAGCTGCTACAAAACACAAACAAACATTTGTCCTGCTCACATCAGTGGTCATCTCCGATGCAAATGCAAATCAAACCTTTTAATATAAAACTATCCACCAGAGGGCACCACTCTTCATTGGCGATTACACATTTAAACACAGAAAAAGAATGCACTCGTCTGGCCAGGGTTGAGCCTGACGCTGCAGGAGGGAAGAGCGAGCGAGACTCACCTGAATATGAAGATGAAGAGGATGAGGAGGGAGAAGAAGGTGGCGACGTTGTCCATGGTCTTGAGCATGATGAGCAGCTGGTAGCGCAGGGCCGGCATGAAGCGCACCAGCTTGAGGATACGCAGCAGGCGGAATGTGCGGAGAACAGACAGGCCCCCAGTGCCACCCTGCAGGATCTCCACAGCACTAAAACATGACAGTTCAAATACAGACAGGCCCCCAGTGCCACCCTGCAGGATCTCCACAGCACTAAAACATGACAGTTCAAATACATACAGATCCCAGTGCCACCCTGCAGGATCTCCACAGCACTGAAACATGACAGTTCAAATACAGACAGGCCCCCAGTGCCACCCTGCAGCATCTCCACAGCACTAAAACATGACAGTTCAAATACAGACAGGCCACCAGTGCCACCCTGCAGGCCCCCAGTGCCACCTTGCAGGATCTCCACAGCACTAAAACATGACAGTTCAAATACAGACAGACCCCCAGTGCCACCCTGCAGGATCTCCACAGCACTGAAACATGACAGTTCAAATACAGACAGGCCCCCAGTGCCACCCTGCAGGATCTCCACAGCACTAAAACATGACAGTTCAAATACAGACAGGCCCCCAGTGACACCCTGCAGGATCTCCACAGCACTGAAACATGACAGTTCAAATACAGACAGGCCCCCAGTGCCACCCTGCAGGATCTCCACAGCACTAAAACATGACAGTTCAAATACAGACAGGCCCCCAGTGCCACCCTGTAGGATCTCCACAGCACTGAAACATGACAGTTCAAATACAGACAGGCCCCCAGTGCCACCCTGCAGGATCTCCACAGCACTAAAACATGACAGTTCAAATACATACAGATCCCCAGTGCCACCCTGCAGGATCTCCACAGCACTGAAACATGACAGTTCAAATACAGACAGGCCCCCAGTGCCACCCTGCAGCATCTCCACAGCACTGAAAGATGACACGGTTCAAATACAGACATAACCCCAGTGCCACCCTGCAGGATCTCCACAGCACTAAAACATGACAGTTCAAATACAGACAGGCCCCCAGTGCCACCCTGCAGGATCTCCACAGCACTGAAAGATGACACGGTTCAAATACAGACATAACCCCAGTGCCACCCTGCAGGATCTCCACAGCACTGAAAGATGACACGGTTCAAATACAGACATAACCCCAGTGCCACCCTGCAGGATCTCCACAGCACTAAAACATGACAGTTCAAATACAGACAGGCCCCCAGTGCCACCCTGCAGCATCTCCACAGCACTGAAAGATGACACGGTTCAAATACAGACATAACCCCAGTGCCACCCTGCAGGATCTCCACAGCACTAAAACATGACAGTTCAAATACAGACAGGCCCCCAGTGCCACCCTGCAGCATCTCCACAGCACTGAAAGATGACACGGTTCAAATACAGACATAACCCCAGTGCCACCCTGCAGGATCTCCACAGCACTAAAACATGACAGTTCAAATACAGACAGGCCCCCAGTGACACCCTGCAGGATCTCCACAGCACTGAAAGATGACACGGTTCAAATACAGACAGAACCCCAGTGCCACCCTGCAGGATCTCCACAGCACTAAAACATGACAGTTCAAATACAAACAGAACCCCAGTGCCACCCTGCAGGATCTCCACAGCACTGAAAGATGACACGGTTCAAATACAGACATAACCCCAGTGCCACCCTGCAGGATCTCCACAGCACTAAAACATGACAGTTCAAATACAGACAGGCCCCCAGTGCCACCCTGCAGGATCTCCACAGCACTAAAACATGACAGTTCAAATACAGACAGGCCCCAGTGCCACCCTGCAGGCCCCCAGTGCCACCCTGCAGGATCTCCACAGCACTCAAACATGACAGTTCAAATACAGACAGACCCCCAGTGCCACCCTGCAGGCCCCCAGTGCCACCCTGCAGGCCCCCAGTGCCACCCTGCAGGATCTCCACAGCACTAAAACATGACAGTTCAAATACAGACAGATCCCCAGTGCCACCCTGCAGGCCCCCAGTGCCACCCTGCAGGATCTCCACAGCACTAAAACATGACAGTTCAAATACAGACAGATCCCCAGTGCCACCCTGCAGGCCCCCAGTGCCATCCTGCAGGATCTCCACAGCACTGAAACATGACACGGTTCAAGTTCAGGCATGATCCCAATGCCACCCATTAAGCCCCTATATATAGTGCCATTCTGCAGGTCCTCAATGCCACCCTGCAAGCCTCCAGTGCCACCCTACAGGACTCCATAGCACAAACATATAACACGGTTCAAGCTCAGGCATGATTTCAGTGCTGTCCCACAAGCCTCCAGTGCCACCCTGCAGGGCCCCAGTGCCACCCTGCAGGGAATCTATAGATCTATGCCATGACCTAGTTCAAGTGCACACAGCAGTCAGTACACAGTTCAACTACAACACTGCTAAACGGAACTATTCATGCAGTAGGATTTTGTCATTTACCGCTAGCCTGAGTCTGATATTGAGCTCAATAAATGCAGGCACCATGCAATGACCACTAATCCAATACAAACAACATGTTTTCCCACACTGTAGCAGCAGCGTGATTGCAAAATCACTACCGCGTTAGACAGCAATAACACGACATTAATCGTGCCGTCTGTTGATCATTCATTTCCTGTTTCTGCCTGTATGAACTGGTTCACTATGTCATGTTTCATTCACTCCTGTCCACATTGCAGTTATGAAAACTGTGTGGACCACCTTAATATGTCAACTACAACATGTCCCTATTATTTGTTCTATGGTAGTCTACTCGAATGTTTAGACGACACTTTATATTTCACAATAGCAATATGTCTTTTTTGTCGTTATTGGGGGCTACAGAAGCACTGTCAGATCAGGAAGACAGCGGTAAGAGCGGTCGTACGAAAGGGGAGACTGGAGAGGGAGGAAAAGGGACGTGAGAAGGCTGGTGACAGGCAGGGAGACTGGAGAGGGAGGAAAAGGGACGTGAGAAGGCTGGTGACAGGCAGGGAGACTGGAGAGGGAGGAAAAGGGACGGGAGAAGGCTGGTGACAGGCAGGGAGACTGGGAAGGGAGGAAAAGAGACGGGAGAAGGCTGGTGACAGGCAGGGAGACTGGGAAGGGAGGAAAAGAGACGGGAGAAGGCTGGTGACAGGCAGGGAGACTGGGAAGGGAGGAAAAGGGACGGGAGAAGGCTGGTGACAGGCAGGGAGACTGGAGAGGGAGGAAAAGGGACGGGAGAAGGCTGGTGACAGGCAGGGAGACTGGGAAGGGAGGAAAAGGGACGGGAGAAGGCTGGTGACAGGCAGGGAGACTGGGAAGGGAGGAAAAGAGACGGGAGAAGGCTGGTGACAGGCAGGGAGACTGGGAAGGGAGGAAAAGGGACGGGAGAAGGCTGGTGACAGGCAGGGAGACTGGGAAGGGAGGAAAAGAGACGGGAGAAGGCTGGTGACAGGCAGGGAGACTGGGAAGGGAGGAAAAGAGACGGGAGAAGGCTGGTGACAGGCAGGGAGACTGGGAAGGGAGGAAAAGAGACGGGAGAAGGCTGGTGACAGGCAGGGAGACTGGGAAGGGAGGAAAAGGGACGTGAGAAGGCTGGTGACAGGCAGGGAGACTGGGAAGGGAGGAAAAGGGACGGGAGAAGGCTGGTGACAGGCAGGGAGACTGGGAAGGGAGATAGGACAGGGATAACAGAGAAAGTTTGTGCAGTAGTAATAATAATTATTTATATACTGCCAAATCCAATGCAGTTCCTCGCTGCACGTTGATGTCATTTCTGTAAATCCAGCAGAAGATTAACATATTAATACACAATATAATTCATTGGGTGGCTTTATCAAAACTAGCAAGCTAAGAAAACAGTTAGTACACAAATGAACCCTACCCCTTTATAAAGGGGGCAACATGGACGATCCCTCACCTTAGTATCACAATGATTCCATCGAAGACGTTGAAGCCATTCTTGATGTAACCAAATGGGCCTTCTGCGATGACCTTGAGCAGCATTTCTCCAGCAAAGAGCAGACTGAACACGAGGTTGCTGTACTCCAGAATCAACGTCAGGCTGTCGGGCTGTAAACACGCACAAGTCAGACACTGGCCGGGAAGAGGGATAAACACCGACACACAGCAGGCTGGTGCAGGTTGTAAAACAGAAGATAGAGCTCTACGTTTGTTGTTTCCAATAAAACATTCCTCAACGATGTCTGTGGTTTCTACAGCACTCAGCTGAATGTGTGACAATTCTCACGTGTCTTCACAGTAAAATATTCAACGCTTGATGCTTTTAAATTGCAACATTACTGAGGGTAAATGGAGAAACAACGTGCACAATTTCAGTTAGTTTGGTTCATTTGCTATGAACAACAGCAAAAGAAAGCAGCTCATTTAAATTAAAAAGATAATGATGGCCAGGTGCAACCAATGGGGTTTCACTGTTTGTAAGTGTTCGTCACATTTTACCTGTGATTGTGTTCACCTGTGGCAGGTGAATAATTTATCACCAATTTCAAGGTGAATTTTGTCACTGCCCAATACCTCAGCGACTCCGCAACAGAGTCGACTCAACACAGTATCTGACACAATCATATCAGTGTCGCAAATGTCACTGGTCTCGGATGTAGGAATGACGTCAATGACAGGTCTCTATGTAACGGGATTCACATCACGGCATGTCGTTATGTCATCCTCGTTGACATCCAGGAATGGTGACATTCTCTGAGAATCTGTCTGGCATTTGTCTCGGTCAAGATATAATCCATTCGCGTGCAGTTCACGTGACACCCACGCTAAGCATGACAATGACGACTGATTACAGAAATGTGGCCCAGAAATACACCTGGATGTCTGGTGCTATGAGAATGGAATAAGTTGTAACCCAGAAACACACTGCATGTTGTAATCAATCTCTGATGTCCTTGTTAATTGAATATGTTAACAATGGATGACCCAAGAGTGTTAACAATGGATGACCCAAGAGTGTTAACAATGGATGACCCAAGAGTGTTAACAATGGATGACCCAAGAGTGTTAACAATGGATGACCCAAGAGACTGTTAACAATGGATGACCCAAGAGTGTTAACAATGGATGGCCCAAGAGTGTTAACAATGGATGACCCAAGAGACTGTTAACAATGGATGACCCAAGAGACTGTTAACAATGGATG
>OZ024858.1:40889865-41067365 GCA_964017155.1 Oasisia sp. SBJ-2009
GGCACCAGTGATAGTTGGTCCTGCGAACACAATCTCACTGAATGGACCAACATATTAATGCAGAAGTAATGACAGGTTTATGAGGGAACAGAGATGTAAATATGACAAGTACAAACACTACTATACTGACCTGTACTGTACTGAACTGTACTACAACTATTTATTCTGAGGTTAAAGAATTATAAGGAGGATAATTTCCTACTGGAGATGTACAAAAGGAGGAGGGACGTGGGAATGGAGTCAACTTACTGCAGTGTTATGACATCTCCGCACTGACATGCCACTTCATAAATTAACTCATATCTCAATAAAAACAATTCTGTAAGTATGTAAACATAGCCTGCTTCTTAGTCAGCCATTTTGAGTCTTCAAACAAGACTGCTCCTTTTGAATGCGAGTCTGCTTAGGAACACAAATAATGTGTTTACAGCCTATCCCTGTGTACAGTGCCAGCTATGGTGTAGAGCAGGTGTCGTGATAACACCGTCTGTCTGGAACACGTGTCCAGGACAGCATATAACCCGACCAGTCTCCATGTGTTTATTAGTACTGTGCAGGCAAACAGTATTTCTTTTCTATGACAAGTCTGTTTTTGCTGGGGGCCTTACGATGCCTAGATCACACGTGGCTCGTTTTTATTTTATTGCGTTTCAGGTTCTCTTGTTTTCATGCCTGTTCCATTGTGTTTGTATTTTATACTGTAATACTCCCATTCTTGTGGTCCCTTCCTCCCCTGAAGACACTGACAATCACATATAGTTTTTATTGTGGATCCATACAATTTGGTACATACAGCGAAAAGCTGTACTTGTGTATACTGGGAATGCTCCTGATCAATTTCTCTTTAAACCAGACACATCTTGATGTAAGGTTGTACCACTGTGGAGACGTAACGAATGATTCAATATATACGGAAAATCCAATGACGTGGCCAACTTTCTGACTTTTTTATTTAGTAATTTATTATATGATTCTATTCTGTTGCTGTAGTCATATGACTACATCATACAGTGGTGTCTGTCCTCCGTCATCTTTAGTCACTTTAGTCATCCACAGCCCAACGTCTTGTTCCCGCACTCTGTCCTTGATTTCAGTGTACTTAGTAGGCCTTATCTGCCCGGCACGATTTTCTGAGGTCACAGTTCCACTTAACAGGTTTATGCACCGATGTCTTTTGTTCTTCCATCAAACCCATTTGTTTCCATTTCTCTCCTTTACTCTGTAGACATTATATATGCTCTGCCGACGGGTCATACAGACATCGCACATCACAGCGCCCATGACTGTACACAGGACTGTTTATTCATTCACCCGAGGAAGCTTCACTTTAAAACAACGTACTATGTCCCTGTGAATTCTCCGCTGACGTGAGGACCTACACTTACAGTCGATGGACTAACGAAGCAAGCTACACATGTGGCCAGCTTCATCTAGGGATCAGATTCATACACTGTGTGAAACACTCCCATCAATGATGTGTGTCAATTGTGTTTTTGAAATATATTAACCTGCTTGTGGTAACATCATCTATAGATCTGGTCCATTCAAGTGTCGTTCACAGTGAGAACCAAATGGTGTCTGATTTATAATCTACGCTGCTCCTGTGTCAATGCCAACTTGTATCCTCCGAGTCATTTACTTTTCTTAAATGAAAGCAACTAAATATCAATATACACATAACACTAGCATTTGGTTTCAATGTACTTCTCTTTAGGGCTTCACAATTCAGAGCTCTCAATTCAGCCCTCATTTCTGGAGTCATTTCAGTTACACTCCTCTGTACTCTTTTCATTTGAAACGACCTCCAAGTCAAATCGCACTCCAAATCGGCCCTAACTGATGCTTTCTGCTCCTTGTTGAATGACACCCACGTGCGGGACGAACCATTCATGGACATCCGGTGCCAAGCATGGGCTCATGCACGGCTTCGACATAACCGAATAACTGCCCACTGATTTACTTGTTGTGTTTCTAATGGCTGCTCTTAACCACAATCACATTTCTGGTGCTCCTTCATTTTCTATTTATGAAGCCACTAACTGCATCACCTCCCCGGTGTCTGTTGAGTCCAGCCACACCGCCCACATGTTACAAGCCAGGACACACCTCTGTCGAGTTCTTTGTAAGTGCATTTACATCCCGGCGTTCGTCCAGTGGATCTTTCGGACAGCAAAGTGCAGCCGAGATTTCTTGGACTACCGTTTGCACAAACTGATGATTTATAGCGGCGAGATAATGCTAGACTGGTAGCCATGGCGATCGTTAGATTTGCTATTGTAATGTACGGTAACGTATCATCGACGCACGCCAGATGTGGTTTCTTTACGCAGCTAACTCCGCCTCTACTTACCTTAACAACCATGGCCGTGATTGCAGCCGCTGTCATATGCTAGGCAGCAGTAGCCAGATTTAAACAAATAAACAGTTATTTCTGGGCACGACATGTGTGTGTGTGTGTATGCAGGATAAGCATTAATGAATTTTGTATTAATATATCATACATATTATCAATCTGGTTGTTGTATTCATGGTGCCCTCTGCTACTGGTGTGGTATCCTGAACCGAACCAGCAACTAAACAAAACATGGGCTGTGACATCACGGCTAATCAGAGAACATCAGTGGTAAACTCATAGTGACTTCAGATAAATTACTGCTATAAAATTAAGTGCATAATTTTAGAAATCTACCAATGATCTGCATAACGTCACACCAATACTAAAACAACCCTTAAACCCGACCTCTTAAACAAGATTTCTTAACATATAATCAGCAAATAAATTGCATTATTAGCGGTGGCTGCACTTCCTGTGCAGTGAGATAGTTAAGTTTGGTACTATAACAAATCATATTTCCTGAATCCTGCCCACGAAAACAAGTTTGTTTTGTACCTTTGTGTAATCACGCAGATTTCCCAGGACTAACCTGTGGCTGGCAAACACATTACTCGCTGCGTGTTCACGCAACTGTGAACATGCGACTGCCGCGATTAGACCAAACGCGGCCACCACACGTAACAGACTTACATTAACTCTTCTCTGCCTTACATACAGCCTCCCCCGAGGCCACCCGGCCATATAAAACTGACAAGTGATTAACTCTTCATTGTGACGTACGATGGACAGCCAGCCATTTATCTCACTCTCATGACATATCAACTCATAAAAGTCGGACTCCTGTAGACAGATACCCTTGTTCTCAATACCGCGGTGATATCACCAAAGGAACCGTTGACGTCACCTCGACTGGTGACGCGCGCGGCAAATAATGGTGGCGTCACCCAAGATTTTATCCGTTGACATATTGTGTGATTTCGCGTCCGTATTATGCAATCCAAAGTTGGCGGCTGATTTCGATGGATGGAATCCCGTTGCAAATGAAGGGTCAGACATGATGCTGTCAGTGTGAGTCACACTGTGAGACACCATCACAAGCAGCTATGTTTACTTGAAGTTTCCCGGGTTCTGGACAAACTGGACCACTAGAAGGCTGTAGTCAGTAAACTGTCCACAGACAAGATACAAAAGCTATTGGGTCTGGTCAATCAATAAGCCACTGCACTATGGCCAACTGCCACCACGTTCCAATATGTCATCACACATTTGGACATAACTTCTCCCGTGGTTTGTATGAATGCATCTAACACCACGTGTGCTTTCACTTTCACTTATGTGTGTAGAATAGTCATAAGAAACATATTGTCTATTACTATGGTTGCTTTCATTAATAAAATACGTTAAACAAAAGTATGGTAGCTAAGTACTTTCTATACCAGCATGCAATGCATGACTAACAATGTCCAAAATTAATGTGTGACAATTTGAAGCTCTTCACCAAAACAACATTCAGTAATAGTTTCTCAGTGGCTACAACCCACCACAGATTGAGCCAGCAACATCGCATTCTTAACAGTTTGTCTGTGTGCACAAACAATGACTGACTACCCAAAGTCAAACTTTAATTAACACAAAACTTGTCGCACTGCCATAAAACAAACCCAAACATAAATACATCTTCTACAAACCTGAAGAATGACAGACATTCTTTATAGCCCTGTTTATATGATGAGAACCCAACTGTCTGATTGGCCAACAATTAACCAATCAGACACCATTTATAAGCATTACCCTCACGAAACAAAACATCTGATTGGTCAGCTGACATGAGAACCTGACAGTAACTGCTGACACATGACAAAGACGACTCACTGCCATGTGATCTGTGTTTCCCGTCATCATCATCATCGTCATCAGCGTCCCAGTCCTTCGAGGACTCGTCGTCGCTGAGTGACCACTCGTACTCGAGGCCGACGGAGTGGCGGGGCGGGGCCTCGGGGTCAACGAAGGTGCAGGACACCCGCGGCACACACAGCTGGAGCTGCTCCTCTGAACAGACAGACAAACACGAATGTAACAATAAGGATAACATATTAACAAACAAAAAACCATAACATAACTAATAATATATATATATATATATATATATATATATATATATATTAGAAGTTATAAATAAAAACCATTTAATTTATTATTATTAATAATAACTTATATATATATTTATATATATATATATATGTGTGTGTGTGTGTTATTATTATTAATAAATTAAATAGTTAATTTTTTTTATTATTGTATTATTTTAATATTGAACATATTTAATATATATATATATATATATATATTAGGAGTTATAAATAAAAACTACTTAATTCATTATTAATAATAACTTATATAATTAAATAGTTTAATTTTTTTTATTATTGTATTATTTTAATATTGTTTATAGAAGTATTTCTTGTCAGTTCATTCCGTAGACACTGACAGTAAACAAGTCTACAGTAAACACATTCACACAAACAGGCCGTCTCTGGGAAGTATTCAGTAATTCAGTAATTACTGAATAAATGTGTTCACTGTGGTGTAAAGCCAAGTACTCATTTATGCAGCTGAGTGACTTGAGTCAATGTGGACTAAATGTCCTAAACTCAGAAGTAGAATTAGCAGCTTGAGAGTTCAAACTAATGAGGACACGTTTAAATCAAGCCTAAATAATCTTTTTTTGACAACTAGTATTTGGCTTATCTATCGTAGCTTTTAGTAAACCTGAACTTGTGCCTTCTTTATTTCTCAATCAGGAGTGAAAATATTCTCTATGGCCTAATGTGTACCTTGATAACACTGATAAAGATAGTTCTTTTCAGTATTACAGGCAGAAAGCACGAAGCAGCAATTGTAAACGAAGCATTCAGATTGGATATGAGAAGTAATCAATCTCGCGGACGACCATAACGCATGCAATAACTCACATTGTAATTGTATAAATGTCGGTAACGTCAATATGTTTATATACAGAAATGATACATATCTGACAATAGGTTGGCCCCGCCTGGGTGACATATCGTCCTGCAAATTCAACGGTTGTCCACTACGTATATGAACCATAATGCTTCATACGCGGACATTATTCAATATTGATCTACACTGCCTGAATTGAGTGGACAGTGCCACCGGCCACTGAAGCCACCAAAGCAGGTTTATTGTCCTTCACAATCCAAAGATTCAGGTTACGAAAAAACACCTGATCTTCTACACAGGACACTGTTCATAGCCACCGCCAGACCAGTTGGCGCATCTATAAAGACGACTCAGTTTCGTCAGGAAGTGAATTTAATGAGTAGCACAAACCCAGGTGTTAAACAGACAGACGGCAATTGGTCTCCTAAACCTCCACTGTGCCACTCAATCCAACTAACACATGTACTTTATTACCACCCCAGGAAGCAGCTAAGCAGAGCGCATCGATTTCTCAAAACAGATGTCGTCGTTGGATTTTCAGCGGAACATCGGTTCAGTGTTTTAGTGCACAGAGCAGATATTGCCATTTGGCAAACTGTGAAAGTTTGAGTAACATACTTAAATATTTGGCGAGATGAGTTGGAAATAAATATTTATCAAATTGCTTCACTAGCCACAAAAACGTCACTGGTCTGCTGTGAAGCATATTTCATTTGTTACATTTCAAAACCAAACAACAGCACAGTTTCTTTTTCATCTGATAATAACGTGCAACACTAATTACATTTAACCGAATTCATTTAACAAGATTAGCCTGCCCCCCAGAACAATAACTGCAGCGAGTGAGCCGGTAAAGACGCTTGTGTATTATTGATATTTTAACATTGTGATCTTTTCAGTGAAAGCTGTTCTAATATTTACCACGTGGAAACACATTCATGCATATTGCTGGATAGTATTTTTAATATACACTAAAACAGATGGAATAAAATATGCATGATGCTGCTGAAATATCAGCACTTATCAACCTCAGCAAGCTATACTGGCAACTATGCAGACTAGATTTCAAAATTACTTTCATGTCCGTTACTTCATGGGACGATCAGATCAGCACGTTGCACAACTGTTATGTTACTCTCCGACACTTTTTCTGCTAAAAGCTTATGAACACCACTGCAGGCACCATTAGTAATCCACCCAGCTTATGTCCGACTTTATTACCCCAGTTTGTTCGGCAGGAAATCATGAGTGAGTAGCTTTCAGAGAATAACAGCACCTTCACTGAGAGTCTCCAATACACACGCTGACAGGTGGGTGCAGACCACCATTTTATTACCCAGAAATGACTACCTGTAAGGCTACTGGCTGAGTAATGTCACAGAGTCCAATTTTTATTAGATTTTCTGTGTCATCTTAATGATGTATAACCACTGATGATCAAGTGAAAACTACGGTTTTGCTTATTAAATTATTTGAAAAAGTGCATAATCTGACCCTAGCATCTCCTGGTGACAACACCTGAGACAAACCACTGCCCAGACTCCTTGGCGTAGTGATGACATGACAAAGCAGCCAGACTAATGCAATTAATTGAGTACAGGACTGAGGCAGGTAATATTGAGAAGAGCAAGGAAACAGACTGAACACTAATTACGTGTCTGGCAAGGACAGTGCGGTTAGAGACGAAGTCATGAAAACATGATACTTCATCGATGTTTGCGCTCAATTCATTCTCAGAAATCGCAAGGTCTACGGCTTACACTTCATCATATCTGCGGATAGAATTTCATGGCTGTCCAAAGTTCTGCACGCAAATTCGCTGTAACTAAGCAGACGTACAGGTATCACAACTTCTCTGGAAAGCATTCAGCAATTCACCACCTGAAGGCTGTCCATGCACTCATATATCCACCACTGTCTACATGCTAGTATTCATTTTACAGAGGTGGGTGAACTGGAGCAATGTGGAGTAGACAAAATTGCCCAACCTTTGACACTGCATCAAGCAGATCCACCTCCAAGGCTGTCTTTTTTCAGGAACTGAACAGCTTTGGTGCACATCGTATGTGATAAAAAGACGTTTGAAAACGCTCACTGATTGCACCGGACGTTGATGGGGAAAAAGTGAGAAAGGAGACAGCTGCCAAGTTACCTTTCATAAAGTGTGGTACTGATGCAGTGAGACAGGAGCTAGCTAAGGGAAGAGGAGGGAGAAGACTGGGAGGTTGATTCCCTGCTCTCGTGCTGGGCTAGTGTTTGTGTGCAACGATTGCACCTGACCATTGCCCGGGTCAGAGATTGCCAAATGTTGCAACTGTATGTGTGTGTGCTTTGTGGCTGTGCCAAAATTCAGGAATCAACTCAGTTATAATATCCTACAAGATCATTTCAAACTGTGATGAGTCATCTTCAATGTAGTCTATATTTGGCCAAAATGAACCTGCATCATGACAGCTTAAATAGATTAAATATATGAAAATACTAAACAATTACAGCGGGTGCGGTGCGCACTACGCAGGAAGAACAAGTTAGCAGAACTAAGGTGACACACCCTGATGAAGACTAAATGACACCCACACACTCCAATATGTCTTAAATCATACAACTTCTTGCAGTATTCGCCATGAGCCATCGTAAATCTGTCTACATCTGGGTGAAATGAGTCTGCCTCACTGTAAGAGTCGACAGAGACAGACGAGGAGCTGGTCTTGTGGTTCTCTTCTGGGTGCTGGATGGGTGTGTGGGGGTGGGGTGGGGGGGGGGTGTGGGAGGGTTCCTGCACCTGTGGGTGGGTGGGTGGGTGGGTGGGTGTATCTGTTGCACTGAAGTCTGCCCCTACCCATGGAGACCCCACAACAGCTGTCAGACTGTATCACTTGGCCCTCTCCATCCCCAACAGATGTTCACTGACTGAATTACATAACACTTACTAGTGTATACTGTGTACACTGCTCGCTCCAGGTGTCATATACACAGGTAATTGCTTAAGTTCAGCACAACGAGAAGCTCTACTTAGACAGAATATCTACTGCTCTGCAGTAAAGTATATCAAACAATATGCATGTTACTACGGTATTGCCAACTAAGTAAGTTGTTTATTTTAAAGTCTCAAGTTAATATTTTAACTGTTGAGCTATTTTTTTACCAGGACCAACAGTATGTATGATCAATATTTAACTTATAAAATGTACATATTTTAATATGAAATTTCAGAATCTCAGTTGTCATACTCTTTTTTAAGTGGTCAGTATGTTTGAGCTGGTTTCTACTGAACATAGGTGACATGATATACTGGTCTAATTTATTTTAGATTCTTTGATTTATTAGATTCTTCAGTAACTAACTGGTTTGAGCCAATGCATTGCCAACCTTAAAAAAAACCTAAACAGATTTGTAAAGAATGTCTTAATTAATAACAGAACGTTTGCCGAAATGTTTTACTTCTGAGAAACTAGACGCACTAATCAGTCACCGCCTTCACTATCATGGCTGGAGACACCTCGCCATGCCAAATAGAATCTACGGTACATTGTATTACAATTATTGGACACATAATTGTGGCCTACATATTCATAATGAGTGCAAATAGCTAAGTCTTCGAACATAATTGCAACAACATCGCACATGAACGAAGACGGAACTAGTTACAGAATACATGCAGAAAGCTTTTAACAGGTGTTAATTCACTTATCCGCCAATTCAACAATTCATCCTACTATCGTGTTGCCATGGTAATGATGCAAATTATGCCTAGACACTGTTTAGGCAATGACATTTTTCCCCAACAGTTAACGCAATTTGATTTTGAATTGTCAACAAATGCATATTTTATTTTTAGGGTTCCAAAAACAGACAATGTCCAATTATACAGTCATTACAATATTTACTGATGTCAGTTTCCTACGATAGTTTAAAAATATTATCAACACTAAAACACGGGTATGATTACAATGAATTACGATTTCTTGATCCTAGCTACCAGACTCTATAGTCAGCTACCCCCGGTACATACCAAGACTACAACAAATTGGTCGTGCTCAATGTTGTACAATCACTCGTGACACTCACTGGCTGATGTGGGAACATACCATTTTGTACACCTTCATGTTTAAATTGACCTTTATTTTGAGGTGACATGGTCAAGCAAGCGGCAGCATAAAGTCAGTGCATCTAATTCCAAGTGTTTGATACGTCTGGCTAGAATTCCTGATTAAAACCACTACAATCTAAAATACAATGCACGTTGCAACGACGACTTTCTTCCGTCAGTGACAGCCTTTATAGTATTTAACAGATTCATTAGCCGACAGAATCATATTCATCAAATTTATTGTTGTGACCCACATAATAACGAACTATTCGCAAATCCAATTCTGTGCTGCAGATAAATCATATTCAACGAATTTACTGTTGTAGTTAGTACAGCTAAGTAGTGCGGAAATTCAGTTCCGTCATTCGATATTTGCCTGCAGGGGCGGATGCACTGTGCTTAGAGGCTGGACTGAGAATGTTTACCCAAGACCTGAGGCAACTGAATGAGGGAGAGGGGGGCCACTGGAGGGGTTCCTGGGAAATGCCGCTGAAGGATATTGTGCAATTAATGTGTTAATGGGTTGACGGAGGCCATACACCTTGCTCCATGTGTACGACAGTTGGCCAGTGGACGGTTGCCCAGTTACGGATAAAATTCAATAAATGTAATCCTAGCCCAAACCCTCACCTGAACTCTAATGCAAATTTATATATTTCATGATTTTATTATTTTCATGGACATTTCATGTCACAGTTTGTGACGCTGATGTCAATGTGTCACACATCTACAGACTTTTTGCCAGTCCAAAATGTTGTGGTAGACATGTGCA
This sequence comes from Oasisia sp. SBJ-2009, assembly GCA_964017155.1. Classification (NCBI taxonomy): domain Eukaryota; kingdom Metazoa; phylum Annelida; class Polychaeta; order Sabellida; family Siboglinidae; genus Oasisia; species Oasisia sp. SBJ-2009. The sequence continues at coordinate 40,900,024 of OZ024858.1, forward strand.
AGTTAACTCACACTCTGAATCCAGTCAAGGTGTTTCCAAAGCTTAATTGACATTATATATATATATATATATATATATATATATATATATATATATATATATATATATGTATATATGATTTTGGAAGACCTTTTGTTTCTTACTGTTTACCCATCCATCACATGTCCAGTGATATTTCGGGTTTTTCCCATCCAAATGACAGGAGGACGAGTCTCATATGACACTATGTTCATCTATCAAGGTGGTCCTTCCCAATGGCAAAGCAACGTATATCGCAAGAATATAATCTGTCTTGATCAATATTCTTGTGACTAGCAAGACTGTGAAGACTTCAGTCTGATCTGTTCATGATGTGTAGCAAAAGATGGGGATATATATATATATATATATATATACACACACACACACACACAAACAAACATCGACTGAACAAATGATCATATAAGTAATTAAAACGCATACACATATTCCAACTATATCAGGAAACATTACAAATTAAACCAGCAAAAAATAATGCATCTGGCAACGATTTGCTATGTCGATGTAATATTCTGTAGAGGCGGTAATATTTCTAGTGACACACGTCTCCCACTCACCCGTGTGGTCCATCGAGAGGTTCGTTTGCCCCGCCTCGCAGTCGTCCGACCCCGCCACGGGGTTAGCACCAAGGTAACCGCCACTAGGTGGCGCCAGTGACGATGAGCTCCTCGCCGTGGCACCGCTGTTCGATCGATTCAGCGACGGTGTCCGACTGAGGTGGTTTGCATGAACACCAGACGAGGGCGCCACTAGTAGGTTCGATTCGTGAGCAACAGACGACTCCGCCGTGTCCGTCGCTGCTTTCGGCATCAGTGGCAGCGACTCGGACGACGGATCGGCACTAATGTCGTTGGCCACCACCAGGTGGTTTGGCCACTGTGGGGACGACGATGGGTCGACGTCCGACACTTCGGGGCTGGCTCTTGGAGCCCGCAGGCTGCTGTCGACAATGTTGCTGACGCTGCTGACCATTCGGTACTTCTGCGGCGACGACAGCGACGATGGGTGATAGCGAGGATGAAGGTGACTCGAGTGGTGCGGAGGCGGTGCCTTCTTTTTGCGCCGCTTGCGCTGCAGGGAAATGCCCTTCTCCACGACCTTGCGTTGACCCCACTGGTTGCGCCGGAAGATTCGGTTGAGTTTTCGCCGAGCTCGCCGCCACAAGTGAGCGATGTACTTAATGATCTCGTCGTAGCAACTGCCCGGCTCCGAGTTGCTCGCGAGCGTGCTCGTCGAGTGGAAACGTTTTCGCTCCTGCAGCATTCGCTCCATCTCGCGCTTTTTTGTCTCTGAAAACTGGGTCGCTATGACGACTAAACACAGGTTGATCATAAAAAATGCCCCAATCTAAAACAGAAATAACATTGACGTGTGTGAGTTTTGTAGAAATATACGTATGCCGTGATTCGCAGGGTGTTAGTTGACAGCACACAAATGCAGTTATTATGTATAGCACAACTTACTAGGTGATTAATGTAATATTACCTAAGGTAAACCAGTATCAGATACATTTAAACCGCTAAGGGTAAAATGAAGATTCATAAGAAAAGTCTTGGTCTAAGATGGTGTCAATTAAAACATCACTGTCAGTGACAATGATTTCTCAAGAATTAATTAATTTATTCAAGAATAAATTTTGTTAAAAACAAAAAGAATGAAAGGATGTTCAAATGAATCACTAATTAATTTACAGTTATTCATCTAAACACTGCACTCGCTACTCAACCACAGAAAGACAGAAAACAATACACAAACTTCAAACATTCAACACCACAACTGACTGTTTATTCCCCTTCAACCCTGGCAGCTTTATCTCACCTTTTGCAGTTTATCTACCATATTTTTCCAAATGTATATACTACCAGTCATTGCTAGCTCATATTCTACCGACCTTTGACTATAATAATTTTGGTCAAATATATAAGACAAATTACTGTAAGATATTGTTTTCAATTTTTAACAATAAACATGTTAAATTTATCATAAATTAAACTTTCAAAAAATACCATAAATTATGCCTGTGTATCCGTGCTACAAATAAAAACCTCCATAAAATGCCACATTAAAATCCCTCCACCATTAAACTTAGTATCAAGAATTGTTAGAAGTGCACCTGTTCATCCCAGTGGAAGGTGAATGTGCTATGCATTATTGTGCACGTCCATGTTTGTGCTAGAATCTAGACAGCGACACAGTGTGGACGCTGACAGCCAAAGTATGTGACAACTACTTTTGTGCCATACCTCTGAGGGACTGTTGTGAATGACATCTTCATGAACATGTATTTTATAAGTAATTTATTTATTTAATAATTTTTTATTTATTTGCTTGTTTTGGGGTTATATAATTCTAATGTTTCACTTTTTAATATACCATTATTATTTCATTGTCTCAATATTTTACAAACATTGTCATGTATTTTAATTACTCAGTACATGTACATAGTTTTTATATTTTACTATAGTACTTCAAATTACAGCCATTTCCTTCACTGATGATGCACGCTGATTTATAGTTAATCCAGGCAAATTCTTATAAATTTATTTTAATTGTATTGTTATTTTATACACTACATACCAGAAAGTATTTTTTTATTCTTCTCTTTCCAGTTATGTGTTCGCGTGGACTAGCCAGTAGTTAAACAACAACACAAAACATCATATCACAGCAACATGTAACACATAGCTTGTAGCTGCCTACGTCAGACCTAGAGTTACCTAGCTAACTTTAAGCTCTCCCAAACATCACAACAAACACACAACACTGGCTGCCTGATCTACCGGTAATCCCAAAAACCAATAATCTCTAATCCACACGGCTCGAGTCAAAATGCAATAAGACACACGGTAATGATCTGAAATGCAGCAGGGGGGCTGGTACACAAGGTGTATCAAAGCAACAAGGTGTATCGAAGCAGCAGGGTGCCTAACACCATGTGCATAAGAAGCATTGCTGTGGTGTATCGGCAGAGCATCACCGGTACATCTAGTGTACCATGATACAGTGGTACACTAGGTGTATCGTAGCGCTGGTTTTGGGTGTGTCCCAGCAACACTGGTGGTACACGAGGTACATCTCGGCACATTGCTGGTACACCATGTGTATTCATGCATCAAGTATGATACACCATGTGTATCAAATCACACACTCAAGTGTATCATAGCAGCAAGGTTACTAAAATGGTGCATGTTAGCAGCATGCCTGGTACACAGGGTGTATCACAGCAATACACATGGTACACCGGCCGTACCACAGCTGCAGCCATGGTGTATCCCTGCTACAGTCATAGTATTCTTTGTGCATCATATCTTTAGATATGATACACCACATGTATCACAACTACAACCATGGTACACTGGATGTATCACTGTACAGGCATGATACACTTAGTGTATTACTGCCATAGGCATGGTACATTGGGTGTATCATAGCTGTGATCACGGTACATATTGTGCATCACATTGTTAGACATTGTATACCAGGTGTATCACAACTACCACCACGCTACACTGTGTGTATCATAGTTACAGGCATGGTACACCGGATGTATCATATCTAGAGGGTCGGCATACCATTGTGGCAACAAGTACGAGACACAAAGCATACCATATCTGCATACCTGCAAAGCTGGCATACAGAGTGAGTGTATCACTGCTGATACACCCTGTGTACCACAGACCAATAACTGGTGTATCACCTGCCTGCTGTGTGGGGCACGACTACGTACCTCAGTAAGACTACAGGGCTCTGCCCTGGTAATACTGCGACATAAAAGACACTGCCATATAGGGGGCGTACGTACGTACGGACGGACGGACAGACGGACGGACGGACGCCCAAGCAACTAACTTGACAACGAGAACCACTGCCTACATGCGACTGCCGACATCCGCCGTGAGTCCTGGCCACTAGCACCAGCGAAAACAAACTTGAAAGCAGCTAACTGACAAGCGACTCGCCGTGGCTGACTATGTTTCGCTAACGGCCACTGCTGATGCTCGCTAGACACTGCACGCCTCGGACCAATCGTCAAACTCGGGATCCAGGCCAGGAAACAGTTACTTGGTTGACAACACCTTCATTAGTCAGGCTGCAGTGACCAGATCTGACAGATTTCTCAGCGAAATTCACTCTTCATTTCAGTCATTAATATTATCAAGATAAAAAAATTGTACTGATCGATTATGTACCGTGACATGGGTATTTAATTTACAAGATGCATTCAAATATCAACCACATACGGGAACGTTTACATGAGCAGTCATTTATCCGATCATCAGCCAACAGTTCCGCATGACCGATCACGAATCGTTTCTTGTAAAAACAAGATGCAACACTTCTGGTTGGTCAGTCGAAGTGTCACCTGACGGCCGGACAATAATCGCTTGAGTAAACGGTCCTTAGCAGTGTTAGTCGGCAGTAGGAACAGAACAGAGTTAGTCGCAAGCGAGGGATGGGTTAGATTAGATTCTCTGGCCTGGTGATGTAATCGGGTTCGGGTGCTTGGGCTAGGGTGCATATCGAAGACAACACACGTCCACACACATCTGCGTGCCTGGCGTGCACGTACGCGCATGCATGCCAGCAACATGGTCCTTACTTACCACAATGAGCGAGACAAAATATATCCAGTCCCAGAACGAGTGGGCATCTTGTACAAAATACATAATATTTACCCAGCCAGCAAGGCTGATAACCTGCAAAATAGAATGTGAACACGCTGCTAAGTAACAGACGGAGACAAGAGACGATTACTTACCACGATCAACGCAACAAAATACATCCAATTCCAGAAAGAGTGTGCGTCCTGTATATAATACATTATATCTACCCAGCCTTCGAGACTGATAATCTGCAAAGAGAACAGATACCTCAGGTTGTATTGGTTAAACGTTAAATGGTGCTGCCAACTACGCGAATGCTGCTGCTACTACTAATGGTAAAGAAAACTGTGGGCAAATCCAACAGAAGAAAATCAGGTGAATTTAAACGGAAAGCAAAGACACTAAAATGATAATTTGCAGTTGAGTATATGATGGACCACCACACGGGTATTAGCCAATATCATTACTACAAAATAAACAAATTAATTTAAACAAAAGCTCAATAAATTAAACAGTACATAAAATAGAAGGTGCAGTTTAACTATCTCTGATTCATCATCGTCAAGTGCACAGGCACTATCTCCAATGCATGCTATGTACCACAGGGTTTTAAATTAAATATGAAATCATAACAAATATAGAAGGTGTACTTCAAAACTAACCGACCCAATTTGTGCATCCTTTATTAATATTGTTACTGCATATGTACCCTAGGTGTCTGCCTACCTACAACTATATACTAGAACACTGTTTAGAGATATTATAGGTAAATCAAGGAGTGCCACTTTACCACATAATGTAGTATCACTTAGCTAATGGTTGGATCTGGCATATTGTAACATTACACCTAGCATTCTACATAACAGTGGCATTAGACATTTCCAAGACTTATGTATTAGCACCGAAACTGAATTCCCTCTGCATCCTGACATTTGCACGGACATTCTGCAGAAGACACCGCTAAATTGCGTGAACTCTCCAGAATTACGCAGTTTGCTGTTTGCATCCATGTACCGTACCTCCATAGTCAGCTTTTTATATTATAGAAGCCACTGCTATAAGATGCTAAACAATCTGCAACATGACTTTCACAGAAAGGGAAGAGATAACAATCATGTTCTTCTTGTGCTATATCTGCATGATTTTGTTATAGATCGTTACATTGATTTTTGCAGCTAAGAATAAACTTCTACCGGTAGTATACATTTGATCCATCTGATGTTTCAAATGACAGATTGTTTTACTCACTATGGACGAGGTTTTTTGACATTTCAATTATTCAACTACCTGAATTGTTCACATCAGAAAGCCGACATAGTAATTCACACTAAAATATCCAATTATTCACATATTTCAACCATCCACGTTAACTTGTAGGCCCACATTCTGAGGAGTGACTATCACATTCATTAGATATCAGGACCCCAGGGCAACTAATCCAAATATAGTGGTTGTAACTAAAAAAAAACTGTTCACAAATTACAAAATACAAGTCAATTCATAGCACCAGATTTGTATAATAAAGTCATGGCATTTGTTAGAGAACATCCATTGCAGAGACTGGTGTAAATGGTATACATTTCTGATCAGGACAATAACAGTAACAAATACAGCTGAAATGAACACATGAAACGAGAGTTTGTGTCATCTGGTGGTTATCAAAGTGAAGCGCCAGTCGCCTGAAAATGAATCTACAGCATTATTTAATTACTGTAGACAGTTCAGGGCAGTTGGCTAGATGGATTGATGTAAAAGCAACTATTTGTCGCCTTCATTTATGGGTTAATCTATCATATGACACTGTCCCATCTACATACATACCATATATATGTACATGTACATACACAGACACACATGCACAGACACACAGACAGACAGACACACTGACACACACACACACACACACACAGACCAACAAACAGGGACAGACATATGATAAATTAAGCCATAAAAGAAGTCGACACATTTTTTGCTTTTACATCAATCAGTCCAGCCAAATGCCTGGAATTGTCTGCAATCACTTGTGGGGCCTGTGCAATAAATAAAACATAATGCTGTTGATACATTTCAGGAAACTTGCTGTGTGAGCACCATTGTTCACAATAAAACATTTCCAGGTGAATGAAAAAAGTTTCCTTCGCCACTGCTTTTGTGACATGCCACGCCATGCCACGCCATGCCACGCCATGCCACCAAGAGATATACCCATGATGCAATGTGTCAAGTCGACAAAAGGTCACGGCTACGTAATGAATTATCTGCATCTTCTCGAACCGGTCATTTCTCAGGTGAATCGCTTCACAGAGCAATTTATCGAGACACTTTGAAACAACTTCATTAGTTTTCTCACCCAAACCAGAAAACGGCGTCCACTGGGTTTTGATAATCACCAGATGCATCAGTCATCAGCAAAAGTGAAACAGTTCAATTACGGTGTATGTCAACAGACAGGCGAGAATTGATTTTATAATTAAAGCTTTTGTCAGTGTTTGTCTGCATGGGCCTGTAGGGCAAGCCTCAGATTAGAGGGTTTGACTAAATCACTTCACTGAAGTCTTCTTATAGCAACTTATGATACCCACTTCGTACTTATTAAACCTCCACCCAAATTCCATATTTGATACAAGTAATATTTGTACTTATTTCATAGTAATTTTGCATTTTTCTGTGACGATTCAACTGCACACACAACCAAGTGACATCCACATCCATCACGCCACCTAGTGGTAGCTGTTGGACGAAAAATGCAGACGGCAGCCAAAATGTCACAGGAAAAATAAACTATGAAATAAACCAATCATAAAAAAATTAGTAAGTATAAAATAAGTAAAAATATTACGAACCTCCTCACTCCATATTTTACGTTTTTTTTGGGTAAATTTTCCAACCCCACACAACCCCTTCAAACCCCCACAACCCCCTTGAACCACCACACAACCCCCTTGAACCACCACATGGCCCTTCCACGAGACAAACACCTACAAGCGCATCATATCTGACACTCACACTGTGGTATCTGCCAACTATTTGCTGAAGGGATTAATTCCTTACAAGTTTCACAACGAAGGTAAAAACATACAAATGTGCTTGTATGGTGGTGTGGGGTGGGGTGGGGTGGAGTGCAGCGGCAGTGCAGTGCAGAGACACCAGCCACAAACAACTGGCCAATTTCAATGACTTACAATGAAGCAATGCTCTACTTAATCATTCAAAAATGTGCAGTGAAATAAAAAAATGTCTGTTATTAAGTCAGCAATTTTGGACTGGTCAAACTACAGCATCAAGCATTTAAACAAGAGTGCTCCTATAAAATTATCACCAAACATCAAACCCGCCAATCAAACTTGCGAATCCAACTAAAGTAAGCTTACTGGTCATAAAATGGTCTACATGGATGGGATTTCGGGCACAACACAGTGATTGAGTGTCAGATAATTAGTCATCATAAAATTAGTGTCTTTGTTAATTTTGTTAACATTCATATTTGATAAGATTGTTGGGTTATCAATTCAAGTCCTTTGTTATGTTCAACAGAGCCTTTGAGACCAGCATGATGCTGTAGTCATGTGACACTGCTGGCGACTGTCACATGACGTCAGTCTAAGTAGACCGTGGGTATGCATCTAGCTGCTTTCTCTGTTGATCACTTAGAACTGGGATCAAGTGACAATCACCGAGTGGGTCATATGACAACTAGCACGAACACCCAAGATTATAAATGACACCAAGAGCTCCCTTGAGCACAACAAAGCACTCCGAGATGTAACTTAATAACCTTGTCAGACTCTCAAGTCACGAATTGAGACTCACCTGAAAAATCGCTACCCAAGCTAGTCCTATATTATCAAAAGATATAGCTCCTTGAAAGGGGTTGTGCATGCCGGCCTTGCACGTAGAGTAATACTGATTCCAGTTGATGCATTGGTCAGCATTGTTGTAGAGAGACAGGTTGGTGATCCCCGGGACCAGGGACCCGTTGCACAGTTGACCGACGTAGCGCGACGGAGGCAGCTCATTGCACTTGGTGATGCCGCCCGTGTATGGTTTGCTGCAGATGAAGTCTTTGCCATGCTCCAGCTTGAAGTACTCAGGCAGCTCAACACTGCAACAGTTAGAACACAGTCACAGTGAACACACTGCAAGAATTTACTCCAGAGCATTTTAATGGAAACATGTGACGAAGAGTCTTCCCACCACAAACCACCCCAACCACAACCCCACCCCATTACAACCCTCCATACCACCACAAACCCCAACCACAATTCCTACCCCAACCACAACACACCCACCTCTATGGTACCCTATAACAAACCGCCACACAACCACCACCCTAATCCAACCCCATATCGATACCACAACCACAACAACCCCAAGTCCCATCTAGACCACAACTCCCCACCCCTACCACAACAACCCTCATACCACAACCCCAACCACTCCACCCTACCACACCATGAACAACTGCCCCACCCACCAATTCTTCCCCCAGATCACAACCATCATCATCCTACCCTCACTTACCCCCATCTATCCCAACCTACCCCACCTAGTGGCACATACCTCATATACCCCCATCTACCCTATTTACTCCCATCTACTCCACTTACCCCACCTACCCCAATCTACCCCCACCTACCCTATCTACCCCCATCTACCCTATCTACCCCACATACCCCCACTTACCTCACATACCCCCACTTACCCCCACCCCATCTACCCCCACCCCATCTACCCCCACCCCATCTACCCCACCCCATCTACCCCCACCCCATCTACCCCCACCCCATCTACCCCACCCCATCTACCCCCACCCCATCTACCCCCACCCCATCTACCCCCACCCCATCTACCCCACCCCATCTACCCCCACCCCATCTACCCCCACCCCATCTACCCCACCTACCCCACCCTATCTATCCCCACCTACCCGTCGACGCTGATGTTTTCGGGCATGTCAAGGAAGCATCGGTTGCGCAGCATGCCGGCCCACAGCTGTACCCCAACGATGCCGAAGATGAAGAAGACGAAGAAGCAGAGGAGGAGGACGTTGCCCAGCATCGGCAACGTGTCGAGGAGCAACATCACGAGGATACGCATGCCTGCAACAAACACACTCTGTAGACACCTGTCTACACACCTGCAACAAACACACTCTGTAGACACCTGTCTACACACCTGCAACAAACACACTTTGTAGACATCTGTCCACACACCTGCAACAAACACACTTTGTAGACATCTGTCTACATAACTGCAACAAACACACTTTGTAGACATCTGTCTACATAACTGCAACAAACACGCTCTGTAGACACCTGTCTACACACCTGCAACAAACCCACTTTGTAGACATCTGTCTACATACCTGCAACAAACACTTTGTAGACATCTGTCTACACACCTGCAACAAACACACTTTGTATACATCTGTCTACACATTTGCAATAAACACACTCCGTAGACATCTGTCTACATACCTGCAACAAACACACTCCGTTGACATCTGCTACACACCTGCAACAAACACACTGTAGATATCTGTCTACACACCTGCAACAAACACACTCAGTAGACACCTGTCTACACACCTGCAACAAACACACTCTGTAGACACCTGTCTACACACCTGCAACAAACACACTCTGTAGACATCTGTCCACACACCTGCAACAAACACACTCTGTAGACATGTCTACACACCTGTAACAAACACACTCTGTAGACATATGTCTACACACCTGCAACAAACACACTCAGTACACACCTGTTTACACACCTGTAACAAACACACTCTGTTAACACCTGTCTACACACCTGTAACAAACACACTCTGTAGACATCTGTCTACGCACCTGCAACAAACACACTCTGTAGACATCTGTCTACACACCTGTAACAAACACACTCTGTAGACATCTGTCTACACACCTGCAACAAACACACTTTGTAGACATCTGCCTACACATCTGCAACAAACACACTCTGTAGACATTTGTCCACATACCTGCAACAAACTCTCATCACTGCAACTATCCTTGCAGAAAATGCATATCTTTATCAATGCTTCACTTTTAAGGCGAGCGATCGCTCGTGTTCCGTATCTCATACATCTAGGGCGCAATTTATCGCTCGCGCTAATTATGATAATCGCTCCCGTCACCAGAGCATGTGGAAGGTGGCGCCGACTTTTATCATTTTATCATTCCAACGAGGACTTTGTCATCAATTGATGGTTATACCGGTTTTATTTTCTCTAACATTATCAGTTGTTTCTGTGTCAAACGTGTCATCAACATATAACTTCTCCATACAGTGTCTGAGTGTAACATGCTTAATTAACCGGCTGGAATTTATCAACAATATGTTCATGCCTAGTCTACAACATGCTAGGGGCCGGTCTCATGAAGCGACTAAGAACAGTCTTAACGCTAATAAATGACATGTTTAGATGCAACCATAGATATTTATGCAAACACATGATCCTAAGTAAATAATTGTGTAATTAAAATATCGCCTTGCAAAACCAGCCACATGACATAATTATACAGCTACCATACGGATAACACAGAATGCTACCTGGTGGATAAAACCAAACTAAAATCACTCGCCTAAATTATTTTGTGTATTTAGGTGAGCAAGTTATCGCTCAAACATGACACACTGCTTTACGCTAAAATAAAATATTTCTTATTTATACAACAGATGCAGTCAGTCTTGCCTGCCCAAAATATCAATAACACATCACAAGAATTTATTGTGAAACAAAATTTCTTTTAAATGAAACTCACTTTTTGTCTTATGCCTTACGGAGCCATACAAAATTTAATTTATTATTTTTATTTTCCCGATTTGATGAACTTTCACGTTTAGAGATTTACTGTATTTCATATAAAAAGTCTACATACATGATATGCAAAATGATGGTACAAAGGCCAAAAAAGACTAAACAAAATGTGAAAGATTAATTAATATCTTAACAAGGCAATTCCTGGGCTGGCTCTTCAACTGTGACAAGTTCCGGCCTGTGTCTGTTCAGGTGGGTTCACTGCACCAGGCATGACGTTTTAATGTCACACCTCATTCACAAGTGTTTTTTGTGAACTACAATGAACTAATTATTTAACTACAGCACTGATGGTTGACTGAACAATGAATGCTATTCGGGTAAAAAAAACAATGAAAATATTTATTAACAAATCAGGCATATTTTGACGTTTTTATGTTTACTTGAAAAGATCCCAGACTGAAATGTTAGTAATAATACATATCCTAATAATATGACATATAGATATATAAAAAGTATACAATAGCAACTTTATAAAATATTTAAATTTTGCCATCTTTATGAGGGCCAATTCAAGCTATTGATAACAAGAACAAACACAAAACTTGTACAATGCCAGCTGAGTTGAAGTAGTACTATAATCAATCATAATAATTCAACGATGCATGAAATATCGACCAATGTGCAGTTTTTACTGAAGCTACTAATTTAGATGGTTGACTTTCTGCTATGACAGACTGCTCGATAATTACATTAATCATTCGATACTTTTCTGACCAGTGTGGTTACTTGCAGTGATTGTCTCCTCCTGAGGAATTATGAGAAACTGCAATTGTTAGAGAATTAATGTGTACCTTACAGCGTGTTGCTTTAGTGTCAATGAAATTGTGAATGATGAAGAAAATTAACCGTCTACATAAATGTGATAATGTATGGAACAGATTGTTAGGTGATTGCTTCACAATACTACTGAATTCTAGAAGTCACACACAGATTCTGGATGATGCCTGGCTCCTGCAGATGACGTTGACGGACCAGTAATTACTGAAATGGGAGACAGTGTTGTTGCCGTAACATGTCGAGGACGTCATCGATGACCCAAATGTGGACCTATGATGAAAAATGTCATACGGCTTCGCAAGGTAATCAGGAGTTATTTTTAGTTGTTTTGTGAAAGAAGTGAAGGAAGAACTATTGTGGTCAACATTTAAATAAATGGCAGACATATAAAACGTATATGTTGTGTGTGTGTGTGCGTGCGTGCGTGCGTGCGTGCGTGCGTGCGTGCGTGCGGTGTGTGTATGAGTGAGTTTGTGTGTGTGTGTGTGTCTGTGTGTGTGTGTGAGTGTGTGAGTGTGTGTTTGCGTGCATGTGTGTGTGCATGTGTGCGTCTGTGTGTGCGTGCATCCGTACGTGCGTATGTGCTTGTGATCAGTCATGTGAGAATGTGTACGTATGTGACTATGTGTATGTGAGTACATGTGAGCATGCCATTCTGTGTGTGTTTGTGTGTGTACTGCACCCAAGTGCATCCACGTCCACCGACATTCAGGCGTATGTCCTTCATTTAAATATCTGTACCACTATTTGTAAGTCAAAACCTTCCTGATGCAGGGAACATAAACACAATCGAAACTACAGACAGTTTCCCCCCTCCCTCCCATCTGCCCTGCGAGACCCGAGCCCATCCAAGGTGTTCCTTAATGACAGTCCACTGCCTGGATATGACTTCTCCATCAGGTGACACATGTCTTCCATGTCACAGTACCTTCAGTGACCACAGGTGTCCCTGTTCTCAGGATTCACCTTTCTGCCCTTGGGACAGCCAGGCCGAGACTGTAGCACCATGAGACAGGAGTCATTAGTGGAGGCATGAGGCACTGTGTCATGTCTCTGTCAAGGTCCCAAGCAGAGACACATTCACCCCCACCCTCCTGGTCCTGGTGTGCTTCAAATGAATTTTTTGCATAACGTAATAAACAAAAGTACTAGTTATCGATAGACTAGTTAATCGAAACACCTGGTAACTGCAGTGTCCCATCTGTCAATGTGGTTCCATCCACACTGATTTGAATTGCAGCCTCAAGGTGTCAACCAAAGTACAGTTGGCATATCTTCAGAATATTCTAGATTTAGCTCACTCGTTCCACTATGCCAAGTGGTCCACTAAATCGGCTTGATTGGGAATGAAGTGACTGAAAATTATGTATTTACTAAATCATGACCCACTAACAGGAGTTGAATCAGGAACACTGAGAAAGTACGACAGTGATGTACTTTGGTCCGCAGTGAGTTCGGAGAGATGTAACCTATTTACATCCTGAGAGTTAACATGTCCGCATGAAATGCTGGCTGGCACCCTATTCCAACTCAATAAAGGTCTGCGTGTTCTCGTCTCAAACCCAATCATACGTGGCCCATTGAGTGACTGACAAACAAACACAATAAGAGGAGGGGGGGGTAAACAAACTCTGATATCTTGTCGTTATGTCATCCAACTCCTGAAATCCCTCCCTGAACACATTTCAGAATTCAGATCCAAATTGAAGATTACTTAAGATTTGTTTGGAGGATGCTGTGGTCCTGTAGACAGCATGCTAGAACCTCTGCGCAGTTTGTTCACTGGCTCTGTTAACTCAGCCAAGGGGATACAAAATAATCCTATGGAGGGAACTGGAAAAAAGTCTCAACTCCCTGAGCTAGTACTTCATTCTCTATACTCCCGTTGGTATTAATGTCTAAACTGAACCGTTCCAATAAATCATTGATTTGAATAATCTTTGCATTAGTTTTTTTACTTATTCACCAATTATTTGAATCTATAAACATTCACGTTAAAAATGCTAAACACGTTAAAACATGTTCAACGTTTTGCCTACGCAAAAAAGTTTACATTCTAAAACATGTCAGAGCTGAGCGTGCTTTAGAAGAAAACGAACATATCAATCAATGCTCCCCTTTGACCAGAATGCACCAGGGAGCCGGGAAGGACCAGACCTGTCGCCCGGGGCAGCCCGTGTGTCACACGCCCTGAGTGACAATGACGCATCTACTGCCAGGAGACAGGCCGCCTGACGACACCGCAGGTAAATGTTAGCCGGCGTCTGGCGCGGTGGAGACAGACTCCGGTTGGGAAGTGACATTATGGGACGGTCCCCGTGCACGCAGACAATATCCGGCACCGGCGCTAATGCAGAATTTTAGCTGATAAACGCAAAATGCATGTGACGCGGCGTAATTGGCGGCGGGCCACAAATCACCCGCCCGAGACGGCGGTATTGGAAATACGAATTTTCAAAACACCGTCTTAAAATATATCGTTAGAAATTCTTGCCGAGTTTCTCTAGCCAATCGACCAAGTGAAAAACCGCAACTCTCTTTATTGTGTATATTTTAATAAATGCTGCAATCACGGGTCCCTTCTCCTTCTTTTTCCCTGTATATGAGGATGGCCTAGAGATGGGTCCTGTGACAATTTCTGGTTTCTTTTTCCCCTTCACTATTCCTACAACATCTCTCCCAGTGCATTCTGGGTCATAGCCTACATCATCCTCGTCTCAAGAGATGGCAGCACACACAGGCCTCAGTTGTGTGTGAGACCGTACGCAATAAACGTGCAGAATTTACGTGATAAATTACAAAAACGAATTTCGATCGGGTCTCGGCTTTGAATAGGGCGTGAAAAAGGACCCTATTTCAGAAGTGATAATGACCGTTGACATTTGCATTGGTGAGCACGGCAAGGGGCTGATAAAAAGTTATGTCCTTAGGTACAACGACGCATCAGCATGTCAATGGCGGCCACGAGAAAAAACAGTCATACGCAGGCTTTCATGACCTGAAATGATTGTGCCGTGAAAGTGAATAAATAACAGATCAGCTAAAAGTGTAGCTGCTTCTGTTCAGTGTAGACCAGCCATGAGCCGTATATAGCTGATTAACTGCATGCGCTTGTATCTGAAGGTCAAAGTCAGCAACGCGCTTGAATTTAATATTCCGCTTGCAAGCAGTAATTCATTGCCTGATTAATGTGTGAGATTTTTGTTTTTATCTGTCGTTTCTCAAACATGTCAATGTTACTGTTTGCATTAAACAACAACGAATGTGTGAGTGGTAAAAGCATTGGACACTTTGTGCAAAGCAAGCGTTCCTTGGTGTCAAGAATGTCACTTTTCTAAGGGAAAGGCAAGGCAATGCAAGCTCATGTAAGGCCAGGAGCTTGGAAAGGTGGCACTGAGATTACAAGGAAAACTGGGGTTGGGAAGAAGACTGAGAATTATGCTATGGAAAGAGATTCATGTACCACAATGATCTTGAGCTTATCCGTGTTCTGTTACGCGGCAGATGGTTCATCCATGTGCTCACCTCCCAACTGTCATCTCAACCCCACATTTCCTGCCTCACTTCTCCAAGGGACAGTTGTGTCTTTGATCTGGTTCATTCACCTTGCACTGGGGTATCCCCTCTTCCACAATCCTTCCATCACGCCCCACGGTTTTTCCTCGTGTGTGTCTGAGGTATGGCAAGTTCTGCCAGATGCTGCAGCTGCTGTGGTCTTTGCTTCCTCTATAACTGATTTGTGACTCGCACAATCCACTTCCTACAGCCGTCTCTCAATCCTGCACTGGTCTCGGGTGTCAGCAGATATTCCAGTTAAGACCTTTATTTGGTTCATCCACCTTGTTCCGCTGTGTTGCTTCTTCTGTGTTCTTCTCCCCCAAGATTTGTTTGACCATATGTGTCCACGTAAGACACTTAAATCTCTCTCTCCATATATCCCTCGCTCTCTCTTTCTCTCTCACTCTCTCTTTCTCTCATACTCTCTCTCCATCTCTCCCTCACTCTCTCTCTCTTTCCATCTATCCCTCGCTCCCTCGCTCCCTCGCTCCCTCGCTCCCTCGCTCCCTCGCTCCCAATCTCTACGTCGCTCTCCCACTCACTCATTTGCTCCCTCTCTCCTGTCTTTCTCCGTCTCTCGTCTTTTCTCTACATGTGTCATTCCTCATCTAAAGATTACTCAGGTTCACAACAGTTAGATCACATACAACACCACTGCATGTGACACACTAACCTTTAACAATGAGTTTAAATCAATAAGATGTACAATACAATACAATACAATACAATACAATACAATACAATACAATACAATACAATACAATACAATACAATACAATACAATACAATACAATACAATACAATACAATACAACACAGTACAGTACAACAGTAACCAACAGTTTGTGACATAAGTAATCATTGTATGATGTAGAGATGACAAGAGAAAGATAAAATTAGAGCCGTCCTGCAGATGTTGACTGGAAGCAGAAACAAGTGTCACACAGAGAAGATGCACGAAGTAAAACAGAATGGTTTACTCACTAGGAATTCTATTGATGGCCCTTAAAGGTCGCAGGACCCGTATTGTTCTGATGGCCGACAGGCTCAGGTCTTCACTGTTGGCTGCGTACTCCACCCCGCTGAAACAACACGGTCCATGTGCAACTCATTACAACAATCAACAATTTCTACCATAGCCATCTGGCTAACATTAAGAAAACAACACAAATGTCCCCCCAAATGTCAAAGAATCATGCCAATGAATTAACAAAATTAACGCAGTTGGCAGAGTTGCTGAAATTAGTCTATTTAATGATAAACTGAAAACAGACGGGATTACTAAACATATACACAACAAAACTGATTCAATATCAAAGGTGAAAGTATCATTTAAAAAACGTAACAAGAAATGAAAAGTGAAAAAATAGATTATTGCACTGAGATAAAAGTCACATAAATTTATTCATTTATATTTTGATGTCTAAAATCTGGATATCTCAACAATTTTATGAAGAATACTTAAAAATTATAATACTAAATAACATTGCCCAATAACAGGCATTGCTTGTACTTATTTCCACTGATATTTTTAGTTGTGAAGTATTTTTTAATGTGACATTGTATTACAACTTCAACATCCTTAGCCATTTATGCAACAAAGGCATCTCAATAATCTTATGACAATAAGAAATGTGTTAGTACCAACATACATTACTGACAGTTTTTACTAATGAGAACTGACGTGACAGTTTACGGTAAAACCAGATTTACAGAAAACATATGTAGAGTTCTATTACAAAACGGAACACGTTTATTTCATTATGGCAACAAGTGACAAGAAGGTCATTCAAGGTCAGCTGAACATGAAAGCACATGAACACCAGTGACCACGTCAGCATAAGCAGACGAACGACACGATTGCTACGACTAAGTCTGTGCCACAGCAGTGCAGTTACTTCACAGGCAGCTCCGACTCAGGTTATCAGTCTATTAACTCACCACAAACCTCCTTTCTTGAAATATTCAAAACTATCTCAGTCCTAGCCTTATAAACTGATTAGTTGACTAGTTTATGCAACTCATGTTCTTTGTTCATAGTCTGAACACCAGTCGACTCCTCTTTCCTGTGTTTGTAGATAAACGAACAACGATAATCTTTGTCTTTAATATTTAACTTTGGTTTTTATATTTTCTGAAATGTTGCAAAGCTGACATTTGCTGGATCCTATGTTGCTCTCCAGTTTCTTTTTATATCTCTTTTTATGTCTTTATTAAAGCTAATAGCAAAATTAATATTTAAACTTTTTCTCTGTGAAGGAAAACTGAAGGCTGAGTTTGTTCCCATTCTAAGTTTCTTTCATGACGAGTGTTAAAATAAAATATCAGGTTTTAGTGCATTGTTGTAATAGGCAATACAGTTCACAGATACATGAAAGTATCAGTTTAGTTTGTACAATATTTATTAATTAAATATCAAACACGGTTAGTCTTGTTGACCCATTAAATCATTCACTAAAGATGAACACTAAATAAATACGAATGTATTTATTTTAATAATTTGTTTAAAAGATTGTGAAGATATTAACTGTTATGCCTAGGCATTTTTGTTTAGTATAGCAAACGCTTCCAATTTCAATTGTTGTATTTTACAATGATTACGATACAATCACAATCCTATGTGTAATTATGCTAAATTCAATTACAATTACATCATGTTCTAAATCTGCTACAATTCTGCCACAGTAACAGTAATAAGTTTATCTAAAGTACGAATGTGCATCTCTGATATTAGTAGATTGTTACTGGTTCATAATTTTCGTGTCTGATTAATTTGAGTAATTGGTTACACTTAACTATGACTACATTTGTAACTGTACTAAAATTCAAGTTAAGAGAAAACCGTTGCCTGCCAAAATTCCACTTCTGGGCTTGTTTCACTAAACATTATTTACTTCTTAAAACGATTTTGTTCTGAATATCATTGACTGTATCAAGGCCTTATCATACTCTGTCTGTGTTCGTGAAACTGTAAGACTCCACAAAACACCACAGCACTTTGTAAGTGGCTTCAATGTTACATTTGTTTATTTGTGTTGTTGAATAAAATTAAAAGGTTCACAACAAAACATGATTACGCCTACCAACCAACTACACAAACCACTACAGAAAAGTCACACATTAATTTGCTCTACTTCTACTAGTTAAGTACCTAGAACTCAGTTACAAGGACTACATGAAGCAACTAACAGAGGACATTTGTTACATACGAGGAACAGAAACTAAACATCTAAAAACAAACTACACCAAACCACCACGTCACAGACAGAGCTAGAAAATAATAGCAAGAGTAAAATAGGCAAACTCTTACTTGGCCATAAAATAGTCTGTAAAGCTTAAACGAGGAAAGTAAACAACTGGTAAGGATTTTCTATCGACAGTCAAGATCGTACAAACCTTCCTCTAGCTAGCCCGGTGGCAACATTTTAACAACTCAAAAAATGCAGTCCACACATTGTAAAACGGAGGAATAAAAATATAAATTATTATCCATGCTTGATGAAACACCACAATGATTGAAGGGTTACATAAATACCAACTTTGTGTATTCCAACTTGGAATCCAAGTGTACATGCATGATTAATCAGTTATACATTCTGGGCATAAGTGAAGAACTGAAAAGCAAATTATATATCCTTAGATTAAATAATCTGCACGACTGCATCAATATACCTAGTTACCTATTACCTACCAAGAGCACATTTCAGTATCATTATCTTTAGAACAAATAGAAGTTTGTGTCATCCACAATTATATAAAATCAACCACAGAAACGTCTTATATGTCACCTATTTCTTGTGTGCTAGAAAGTGAAACTGAAAGTGCAGAAAGAACAGGTATACTTCAAGCAGCGCGCAGCTACAAACAAACATGACAGTCATCATGCAGTAACTTAATGATGTGAAAACAGGCAACATGTCATTAAAACAAATAAATTCAAATAATTTATTCACTCAATGTCTTGGCATCAAATTTAAATATGTATATGCATTTGTTTATTGTTTTGTATGTGTACTGTGTATTCATGCATGCACTGTTTTTGTGTACATGTTTGTGCTGTCTGGACGTAATTAGCAAGCCTAGATGTGCAACGTTCTGGGCGTTTACTAACACCCTCCCCTAAATGCAATAAACCACTTGTGTAGAGTGGTGCCACCTGGTGAACTGATTTTCATTCAATTGTCTCAGGTAAGACAAAGGCAAGCCAATGACAGGCTGTTTCCTGAAAGCAATCTCCGATTGGTTCAGTGGTCAGCAGGCACAACTGGACATCAATTGACACACTTACATTTACAATACTCCAACTTAGCATATTAATATAATTATAGACGCTCCCGCATAACCGTATGCTTGTTTAGCACCGTTCATTTGTTTATTGCAGAAGCGTTCATCCACCAGTGCAAACTGACATGCAATCATGCAGCCAATCACAACACGCCATGTGTAAGTTTGTAAAGCCGCAACAACATTCACTCAACTACATGTCAATTGGTACAATCAGGGATACCTTCATGCAAACATAAAGACTATACTACTATACAACTACTGAAATGTAGGGTTGCATGTGTGGTGGAACTCTACAACTTAAAAAGATGATTCTACAAGCCAAAAACGGTTTATGGCCTTTAACTATTGTGCTGGTATGTGTTTGGAAAACAATTGTAAGCAGCATATTTTAAATCATCTGTTTCAAACAATTAACCAAAATCAAAGACAATCCCTGATCAACCAAAAATTACTAAAATATAAAAAAGGTATGTGTGCATCCTTTTACTAATTTGCTAGACATATAAGTAATATTATTAATTTATGTGTTGCTGTACTGATGTTGCATGGGATGGGTTCTATATTGCAAATTTTACACAGATGTAAATGATGTAATAAATAATGCAGTTTCAGGTTGAGTAATAATGTTATTACTCTTAAAATAGTAATACACTTCTGCAAGAAAGATTATGATTTAATCACCAACTAGTTCCAGGTAAGGCATGTACGGTATGTTACATTTTGACAAATAGTTAATTGAAAATAACAGCGACATTTATTGACATTAGATTAATGAGCTAATAAAAAAATGTCATCCAAAATGTGTACCGTCAGGTATTGCAACAGAAATTAATGAAATCTGTAACATAATTTGTATCTTCGGAATTTGGAGTTATATCGAATACCTAATATTGTCAATACTCACTTCAGGTCAGCTTCTATCAGATACGAATAACGCTATCATACAATTTGATAACAACAATTCAACAAAATGAACATATCTATTGCATGAAAAATCCACAATTTCAACTCGCCACAGTACATATCAGTAACTTATAAGCACCTACAGTCCATGTGACCAATTTTGATGCACAGTTCAGAAGGATATTTGATTCGCCACTGCGTACGTTTGAACGAGAAACAGAAAGACAAAAAACAACTAGAATTGATTCGTGTAAATGTCAATTGGTGAATCGGACACGTTACCTGAGACATTCAATCCCACCTGACTGGGGGTGGTCTGTCACTAACACCCCGCCCTCTACAGGTGTATCTGTTACATGTCACAGGCTAGTGCAAGAAAGTGCCACCAGGATACATTGTACATTTGTGTGGCCGTCGGTGTTTCAATTGTTGACAAGCTCAGTTTTCTCATAGCGTATTAAACTGTCTGTCCACGTTCACCTCGGTCACGCATTGTGACCCACTACAACTGGTTGCCGAGAACATAAATAAAATAACAAAATCCACATTAAAGTATATTTTTAGAAACTAAATAATTTACAGTCTATCTTTGTTTTGTATATGTTTGATGTTCTATGTGATCATTTTATTTATTCATTGAGTGTTGTCAGTGTATATACACCCCAGTAATTCCCACACAATGCACCTCCCCTTCCAGACAGGCAGTTACTGCTGCAGAATTCAATGAATTGACATGTACAGTCTTCATAGACTGGAGGAACCGAAAGAGACCCAGACTACGAACTGAGTGATTGTTTTAGTGATTGTTTTAATATCCACTGTTATATTGGATTGATTATAATGGATTAACGGGCATTTATCACAACTGTGATCTATTTAATTTAACTTATGGGTGCAGTAGAGTACAGCTGAATGTGTTCAGTACTGTTTAAGTCCACCTGTATATCGTACATGCCTGAGGCAATGACAGAGTAATAGGATTATTGTCCTGAATTTGAGCTGAATTAAATGACTAAATAAACTACAAAACTTGTCCTTTTTGGTTAGGAAATCATAAAAATCAATCAATACAAGACGTACATAACACACGCCACTATCACAGTTCATGCAGTGTGCTTCTGTCATTTTGTGCATTCTGTTATTTTGTTTGACATTTCTGAAACACCAACACTGCTTTTTCTTTGCGGTGGCCTTTATCGTAACACGTAGTACACACATCACAGACTTTCCCAGCTCCACAATCGTGCTTCGGTTGACGCACGGTCGCTGTTTCATAACATATTTAAGGAAGTCACTTTATGTAGTACATCAGGCGAGGGAATTGTGAAATGGCTAGGAACATCAAACATTCGTGGGCCCAACGCAGAATGACATTCCTAATGGCTTCTCAAAGAGACCTCTACTGATGGCATTACCATGCTCACATTGCTGCGTGCATCTCTCATCAGTGGAGCACACGCAGCGTGTCCACTATTTTGTTCTACAGGACAGTTAAACCACTGTCAGCATTCGGAAAACAAAGCCGGGTTTAACCCCTTTATTTCTGACTCAAATGGATTAAAATCTTTGGTGGGATTCTCCAATAATAACAGTCATCATATTGCTTCAATATTTTGGTAAAACTGCCACAGTCAGGGAGGAGGAACTTAAAAACAATGTTTCTTTATACTTTTGTGTATTTATGTTTTAACAAGCTTTTATGTTATTATATTATTCTATATACTGAGGATGAAATAGCTTCCTTGTAGACAATTCGTTCAAGAGGACAAGAATTCAAGTTTTAATTTGCAATTAAATAACAATGTCTGCATCAGCTACCAATAATCATCAGTTGCATTAATACCATGATAAATAGCTCTAAATGTGTCACTATTCTCATCACCACAACTGTTACATCGACAGGGGAGAAGCAACCAGCCACCAACAGATACAATAGTTACAACCTTCCCATGATGCAACAGTCACCATGACTGTCACATGACAACAGATGCCATCTCACAATAACACCGCTAAAGGTGTTGAAACATCCTTGGGGCAGAATCCGGACTCTAGGTTATCAACACTATTGTTTTCCAAAAAATGGTACAATGTCGAATGTTCATGCCAATACAACAAGCGTACTTAGACGACTTACCCAGCGATGACGATGAACATATCGAGTCGATTCCAGGTCTCTGCGAGGTACGTCTCCTTGCCATACACGCCCATCGCCATGAGCTTCACAAACATCTCCATGCAGAAGAAAGCGAAGATGAAGTGGTCGAAGCCAGCGAGGACCTGACAGCGTGTCGACGTACACACGACATCGTTGCACGGCTGGTACATGCCGAGGGTGATGCAGTTCAGGATGATCACCCCCATGCTGATCCGCTCAAACCATGTGCAGCAAGGTCAAGGACAATGACAGATCGAGTGACAACAATTTGCATAATTAATTATACTATTTCTTGTACAGCACACCATTGAAATTATTGTTCTGGGGCACGTTACGGTTGTAAATAAAAAATATTTAAAAATACCTATATCCTAAGATGTGCAATCATTACTACCAAATAAAATCCACTATGCTGTCTTAAAAAACGAAATAGATAAATACATAAATACATACATTATACATTTATATAGACCTTAACATTTAAAAGGTGGGTAAATTGCATTTGGAATAGCAGTGTATTTAAATCAACTCTATTATGTTTATAAAAAAAACTAACCATAAGGGCTTCATTATTTAACTTTTTATTAAATTCAACAACAGCTACATCATCACTGATTGAAAGATTACACAACCTATAAAAATGCATAAAATACATAGCCTTATGCTATACAACCTAGACGTGAAAAGAGTGTTATCATATTTGTAAAGTTGTTTTGGGGAAACATTAATCTTCATATGGTACACATACACACTGACTTATGGCTGAAAGCGTTAGGTTACAAAACGCATCCAAAACAAGACAAGCAAAAAATCTAATGGTGGAGTCCGCTTCCAGAATGTGTAAGTGAAACATTAACAATGCAAAATATACACATTCACATTCTATCTGCGTCTGCGGCGTCTCCTTGCTGTGATGTAGCATAACATCAGCTACGTCTATGTGAGCTATTACAAACTATAAAGTGTTTATTGCCGCCATCATTCACAACAATAATTATGCCCCATTAGCTAGACTGGGACCAGCTCTTGTGTGGCTCAAGTGAGACATCAGGGCTGGGTCAACAGTTGCACTATACATATATATGTAGTTGGAAACGTCAACAATGAAGAGATCTGTAGCAAATATAACAAAAACTCTCATGGGAAAATGACTTATTTGTAGCTGTATATACTTTAAACTTGTGCTAAGCAAACAATCAATCAATCATTCAGTCCTATATGCTTCAGTGACTTATAGGTTCCTGGTTATACAAATTCACAGCATATGCTCATGATTCAATCAGTTCTTACATTGCCCGTCTGAACAAAATGTAATTGCCCATACAGGGATGAATAAAGTTTTATTGTATTGTATTGTATTGTATTGTATTGTATTGTATTGTATTGTATTGTATTGTATTGTATTGTATTGTATTGTATTGTATTGTATTTCTGCCTGTCTGTCCCTGCATGTCACAGTGTATATCTTCACTGTATGTCACATGACCAATCTACAAGCTGCACACATTTTTTATAAAGTGTGTGTATATCTGTGTATATTATTTTTGGAATGTGTTGATGTATAAAACAATTAGTTTCCACTGACTGGTAGGGCATGGCGTCAAGCATAATAAATTTCTAAGCAGATAAAACGATATAACTGGTAAGTAAAGAAATACTGCGCAACACTGGCAATCACATAATAGAGAGCTGATATAGCAGCACTGTCTATTGCACACAAGCATCAGCGGAAAACATTTCAGAGAGGTAACAAATATCGGACGTTCAGTTATCCCAGTCCTAGCCAATATGCTAGTAAATGCCAGGTAGTGACTGCTAAATTAAAATATGCAGTACTGCAATAGCGAAAACATTTGACAAGCTGCGTTTGCGACAACCGCACAAAGTGTCTGTTTCTTGGGCAGTGACGGAAATAAATATGAAACATGGCATCATAAACCTTGATTGGCTGGCGAGGATGTATTATGATGTATTATTACAGGCACGTGGGTACTCAATATGTATTGTGTTCTGGCCGCCTGGCGCCGTATTGATTTCTCCGGTGATAAAGCTCTCCCCCTCATTCTCACCTGAAAGGGCACGGAGTTAGTCTGGTGTGTTACGCCAGAGACTGCATCAACAATTCATCGTCAAAACATGCCCCAACTGCTAAGAAGACCATTCACACAACAACGCAAGATACGCCAATTCACTGGTCACAAAATCAACAGCACAAAAGACAGCACCTAGCAATTCAGTATGGCCAGCACAGGTGTTGTATGAGCTAATGTACCTACAGAGATGATGTGGCCGTCTGTATTTTATAGTTTACTTCATGCACAGAAGATCATATTTGATGCAGCTCTGAGCTTGAGGTTACCAAGGATTTAGAAGCTACCTGATTATTACCTGAACAGGTAAAGAATGCTTTTATACATTGTTTCTTTGACAACTAGTACGATTCAGTGAGTCACAGAACTACTACAACTGAGAAAGCTCAACACTGAGACTGTACACAACAGGAACAAATCATATGTCACTCAATGAGATATAAGAATGGGTATACAACAGGACAGGGTAAACAAGAGGGTGGGGTAGCAATGTGGGGAGAGTGTGACCATGTAGCAGTTGGTTATAAGGTAATCAGTTGACATATTGGCCTAATACAGGAGCACAACAAAACAAATGACATATTCCGTGTGAGTGTCACTCACGTAGACAGCCCAGTGGAGAACGTGGATGTGTCGGTGATGAAATGTGGATTAGAGGGGATGATGTATTGAACGCCATCGAAGTGTCATTCACGGAGGCTGCACGGTCCCTGAGGAAGCAGGTAAAATGATGGATGCATGGTTTGACGGTTGCCATTAACAGAAACAGTTGGGGCAGGAGATATGAAGTGTCCTGAACATCGGCAGTCAACAGGCGCGTCTCGATTAAGAATCCAAATCTACATTATGATGCCTGCTGTTCTATTATGTGCAGTTAAATGTTATTGCCAATTAATTACAGGACTTGTCACTAAAGCCTTCCAGTCTGTCCACAATTAAATGAGTAATTTATCAATAATTACATCGATGAACTACAAACAAAGCAAACTAGCAGTAGCAAACCACAATAGGAACACAACGTATTGGGTTACAGTACAGCCACAGTATTGAGAATATGATAACATTTCACTTTGAAATACAATCTTAACGCTTCAAAGGTCAGCTATCTGTTCCGTTACTCAGAAACAGCCAGTGTGGTAATTTTAAGAGGGTGTTCACTAATAAGCAGGTGGTCACTGTTAAGATGGTAGTCACTGTTTAGAGGGTGGTCACTTTACACAGAGGCTCCTATTAAGCCATTATTGACAAGCCTGTTGTGGAAATGTGGAATGTGGACACATGAGGACCACACTGAACACCAAACAGCTCACAGCAGCCATTAACATGTCCACAGCTGATTATAATCAGCACCTTTGTTAACATCTTCAAAAAATACAAACTGCAAATACTGTTCCCAGCTTACTAAATGCAATTAGGTGTTCATTTAAACTTTAATATATTACATCTAAAAACATTAAAATCCCAGGAGCAAGCAAACGTCATATAAATGGTTGTTCCCGCCCCCCACGGATTACCCCCCCCCCACACAGGGTCCACCAAACCAGCCAGCCTGGAGAAGACATTAACACTCTCATCACCTGCCCAAGTAAACGTCGGCAGGTGAAGCAGAAATCACATGTTCTAGGCATCGAAGAACCTTCACGATAGATGAGAGTTGTATTTGGGACCACCCACCGTGCGAGTGGTCACTGTGTATTCAGCAGTAAAGAAGCGTTTGACCACTCGTAGCACTCAATGGACAATCTCAGCAGAATGTTGCTAGGCGACATATCTACTGGCGAAGAGGCACCACCCATATACTTTGCTTTTATACTAAATGTGTGCTCCTAACACCTGCCCCGACATAAATGTGTCTATCTAGAAAATACTTCATCATTGTTATGTGAGTAGTTAATACAAATTCGATCTAGCAACCATGTCTCCCATGTAAACTTCCTACAAACTCTAGTCCACAAATCAATGAAAAGATCATTGGCTAAGTAATTTGTCGAACATGCCAGACTGGTCCACTTTTGTCAATGTTCTGTGGTTTTGTTCTCAATTCAAACTGGTTATTCCGTATCTCACTAGGGGGCTCCACATATACTCAACTACAACATTAACAGTATAATACCCCGTTCACACTAGCAAATTTAATCCGGTGCGAAACCGGTTTCGCTCCCGTTGACCGTTCACACTACAAAATCTAAACCGGTTCAGTGAGTTGAACGGGATTAAACTAATCCACCTCCTTGAGGTGGTTTCGAACTGGTTTAGTTTTGAACCGGTTCAGATTGCTAGTGTGAACGCATAGGGGATTAATGCCAAGTCGCACAAACTTTGACCTAATTAATGCCACATGTTGAGGCCGGTGATGGTTGGTCAGTCTGGGCTCTTAGCATCACTTGACCTAATTAATGCCCCGCCCAGTTGCACCCGTAAGTCATTAATCCAAAGAAACCGATTAGTGGACGGAAACTACCCCCACTCTGGCTTCTGTAGTGTGAACGCTTCAAGTTTTTGAACCGGCTCAGATAATGCGCATTAACTAAGCCGGTTCGAAGCCTGTTTGTAGTGTGAACGGGGTATCAGTTAACAGAAATAATATGCATTATCAGACGACAGTGCACAGCTCAGACGGTGTCAAACCGAGGGAGGCGATGTACTCCGTCCAAGTGGAGACTCCTGCTTTAGCCCAAGATTGGGCTGTTTGGAGTAAATAACCTGAGACTTGAGACCTTGAAGATGACCTGCTGTCAACACCTGACAGTGGTGGTCACTTTGATGTCTGGTGACACAGGATGACTGGTCAGTTGGACACACTCCAGACCATGCTCACTGCAAACATTTTGGCAGGATGCAAATATGCACCATGACCAATTGGGCGTCCTGCTGGCAGACTGCCTGGATCCCCTTTGGCCACCTGCAAGGTGGACACTACATCACTTAGTGGAATTTCCTCCCAATGTTTGTATCAAACCCAACATTTGGCTTCACTGTTAAGTCTTATCAACACATGAGCTGATCTTTGTCTTCTTAAGTTAGAATCTTAAAATAAAATTATTTTGTAAATGAAGCAACATAATCTTTATGTATTAGGTACTTTCATTGTCTAACATTACAGAACATCATGTCATTACATTAAATGTGTTGTATCTTGATCACTAACACCAATTAAACTACCATTAAAATGTAAAACCATGAATTACAGTTCATTACAACACACCATTTAAGTTCTTTCCTGCAATACAATTAATTTCGTTATCAATCAATAAATCAACCTTTTCTCTTTTCAAGTTATTAAAATATTACAAAAATGTGTGGCAAATGTGTTATGCATGTGGTATTATACTGTGGTTATGCTGAAAGTGTCTTTAAAAATGTGAACTATTTTATATATTACTTTCTCTAAAATAGTGTTTACTAACCCAGTACAGCAGTCTGTCTCAACTACCTGGATAACCCCAAGATAAAAACAGCATCTTGTATCTTCCCCCAGCTACCATAGTTATAACTATACTACGTGCATGTTAACCATTGCTCTGCCTTGCAAACTGAGCTGGATGGTTTAGTGTTAAGCTGATACTTAGTTAATTATGATTTCAATGTAGGAAGTTGTTTCTCTTCATCAAGATATTTACTACACGTGTCATTATACAAACATTTTAAGCTGCACTTGCATATGAATTTATTCATATTTCTATAATGTATTTTGGGGGGAATGGAGATCTCCGGAACTCCAGAGAGGGGGAAGATACTGGGTGTGTGACTACAGCCAGTGGCAATTCCGCTGGGAGTCAATGACATACAATACTTGGACACTGATTCCTGCCTCCTGCCATGCGTTGGTTCTTAGTCGCGTATCCTGTAAGCGGGCGCTAATGAATCCACTCCGCCACGCTGGAAGAGAATGGCGTTTGATGTCGCAGTAATTGATCCAATCATTCCATAGTGCACACACCAAGCATGTTTTTCTCTACTCCCTCCTCTATCATCACTGTGAGGCTCCATGTCGGCACGGTCACAGAGCAGTCACTCCGCACCGTAATTGCTTTTATCCATCTGCGCAAAACAGCTTCTAAGACTAAATGGCACCCTGGTGTCGCAACAAACAGTCTGACACCTCGTGACCTCATCTTGACCCCTTATGACCTAATTCGTGGAGACAACCTTTAGCCGTCTGACCGCTCCACTGTCCTCATTCTTAAACAGTAAATCAATGGTCGTTAAAAAAACCTTTGATGTTTGCACTACGAAATGAATAATTCACCTGCGCTGATATCACTAGAGACGTGGACATGACTCGTTTCCAATAAACGCTGCGTGATGGACTCTAAACAGAAATCCCAATAATGGCGTGACATCTTTGGCAGAGCAGTAGGTGCCTTCATGGGCCTTGTAGTTGCTGTATTACTAGGGCAATCACGGAAAAGATGTAAAAACAAGCGTCTTGGGACAGCACTTTTAATTGGTTCCAAAACAAAAGGTCGACCTCTTCATCATGTCTATGGCACACTACGGCAGTATACACAAGATTAGTGGGTGACATGAACAGTGCCTTTAGAAGACACAGGACATGTCTGCACAAGGAATCTACCTCACACTAAAACATCATGCCATTTTAATGACGTCTCTGCATTTTAAACAGTAAAGCAGACCTGTTTCTTTACAGATTAGATAAAAGACTATTGAAATAGAATCTTAGGCACTAATAGCTCAGATGATGCAAAGAGCAACTTTGGATAAATCGGTGTCATATATGTTGACTTTTGATTGAATATTAATGTTGTAATCTCGCACAGTAAAGTCAACATAAACAATACTACAAATAAGTTTACAAAGATTATGGAGGTTTTTTCAATATTTCTAAAAAAAACTGGACGAACCATGTACATTTCAAATAACGCCTGTGAGAATTTGATGGGCAACAACAGAGAGGCTTCCACCGGAAATGGGAGACATTATAGTCCCGCAGCACAATGAGCTCACGTACATCTGCACTTTGGCAGTCTTCACCACTTTCCTCTTGCAATAAAACAAACACAATCAATGCGCGACCGTGATGAAATGGGGAACACCTATAGAATTTATTGCTAATCAGACTGCCCGGAAGACTGTCATCAAACCACCCCTGAAAGGCCTGCACCATTCAATTCCACGAGAAGGACACATGCCAACATGGAGTGCCTGAAAAACACACTGGTGCACATTTCCAAGACCTCATCCGTCGGTTATAGATCAATACCTGAGGCTTCCACAACGACCCCCCCCCCCCCCATCTTGTCCTAGGCAGATTAAAGCACCTTCTCAAGGCATGGATGCTGGAAATAATGTACATTGTCAGGCGACAGTGCACAGCCCAGAGGGTGTCAAGCCGAGGCGATGTACTCCGTCCAAGTGGAGACACCTTGAAGATGACCTGCTGTCAACACCTGACAATGATGGTCACTTTGATGTCTGGTGACACAGGATGACTGGGCAGTTGGACACACTCCAGACCATGCTCACTGCAAACATTTTGGCAGGATGCAAATCTGCACCATGGGTGTTCTGCTGGTGCCGACTGCCTGGGTCCTCTTTAGCCACTTGCAAGGTGGACACTACATCACTCCCAATGTGCATACACCACAACCCTCTATTCAGTTGTGTCCCACACTCACCTACCCTACCCTTTTCTAATCTCTCTATCAAGTCTAAACACTATCTCAATTTGTTTACTCTCCATGCTCTCTCCACACTGTCACTCTCTCCTTGCTCTCCGTGATCTCATTTAATTCTCCCTACATTTCCAACTTATCCTCTCTCTCTATCGCCATCTCTGATAACAGTAGCATGTAGTGTGAGGATGTCATTTTCATAAGCCTCTGCAGAAATCCATTGCTGCTGCTGATGCCGCCTGCTTTTGGGTAAAACAACAGTCTTGGCACGTCAGCTGTTTGCCAAACAACAGCATATTGTTGCTGCAGCTGCCCTGTAGACCCACTGGAAGCCAAATCAACAGCCTCATGGTAATGTTGAGCTCAATGCATCATAAAATCACTACACTGTAACACATTAACTCACTGTCGCAGATATGCGACTCCATCGCTCGTCACGGCAATTACATAAAATAAAAAAGTTGCAATAATTTGTGGCTTAATGAACATGACTAGAGCTGACACATGTGGAAGCGATGAAGCACCAATGATGTCCACTCAGAGCCAAACAAACATTGTGCTCATGCTTGCAGTCATTTATGTCAACATGTTTACTCTGGTGATGACCTGGTTGCCATCATGACAATTAGAACAGTACTGTGAACAACAGATACATGACAGCCATTTAATGTCAGACCTCATACAGTGTCACCACACATTCAGTTCCAACAAGAACCACATGCATTACCTATAATGGTTTTATTCCACGGCAAGGCATTGATATCATTGGCTTTTATTCATTCATTCAAAACAGAAATAGCTCCAGCCTCCTGTAACAGGTGCTGGGTAAGATGCTGGGGTGTTGACAAAATTAACGGAAGTATCCACTCACTTCTAAGGATTAGTCAAAGTCAAAGCGCTTTAATCCTTTACCCCCTACAAACCTTCACCCCACCAGCACCCCACAAAATGAGTGTCTGTTGAATGAACTGAAGCATTTTGGAATGAACAGTATTGCTCAAGCAGACTTCAAAGCGACAGCAAGACACTTCAAATGACCAACATTCTAACTATTACGCCAACACCCTCACAAATTACCTAATGGGCTGCCGCTATTATTGGACCCTTAAAAGGAAGGACCCCAGACCTCCCGGGACCCGAGACAAACAACAAGCCAATGAGCCATCATGTCAGGCTGTAGCTAATGTGACGTTTCTGTCTCTCCCTGGGGACACTAATTGCAAGGAGACACACATTATGGCAAGACGATTTTTCATGCAGACACTAGACTGAATACATTGCTTTGAAAGGCAACTAGACAACAAACAAATTGTTCTGTTTACTGTGATAAATGTATTTTGTCTATCACCATTAAATCTGTGTTTTAGTGGTTTTGAAACAAAAGGTATGATGCAGATTTGCCACACAATACTGCCAGTGGATTGAGTTGTTCTCGGTAGGGATAGCATAGAGGATTATGTAGGGACAGAATCATGATAGTTTGGGGAAATTTCCATCCATGAAACAATTGTCCTTATTTTATGTAATTCCTAGATTATTCTCCCTCTTGTCTGAATGATTTTGGTAGTCATCACATCGCTGTCAACCATTAAAGTTACACATTACTTCTCTAGGGCGAGATCCTATTCAAAAGCCACAAAGAAAGGAAACACCAATTTATGAATTGTATAAGTTACTGAACCTTTTGTTTCAGTAAACATGATGGCTTTGTAAGAATGCTGGCCTAAAACTGGTCTAAAACAAGATGCCAAGAGTGCACATGTACTACATGTAGTCCCATGCGCACAGTGAAAACGAAATCAATCCTTGGCCTCAGACAGCAATATAAAGGACACCAAGGTTTTCTGTGATTGCTGACCTAGAAACCTTTTCTTTATTCAATCGCTGCAAACAAGACTTTCCAATGAAACACTTTTAGAACCGCCCATATATTACATCATGCCTATTGGGGGCACTGCAAATTACTGGTGCTGGAAATACATCCACAAAGAGAAGACATTTTCTTGGGCGAATCTCCATTGTTATCAGTGGCAAAGATTGGCCGAGTGGGTAGCCTCATAACCTGCACCAAGCAGACTGTGTGGCTGGCTCCAGACTGTCTTGGTCGGGCTGCTGAAAGCACCCACCATCCTCCATCACTCTTACAGCACACAGGACCACAAGGACATGCCAGGGCTTGTCACAAATCTCACAATCTCTTCACAGCTTAGCGTGGTCCTGCTCAGTTACACAGGGGACATGTCGGCTTTTTACACAGATGGCAGCTGTGTGCAATGGAAGGAGGCGGCCAGGCCCGCACAGCACAGCACAGCACAGCACAGCACAGCACAGCACAGCACAGCACAGCACAGCACAGCACAGCACAGCACAGCACAGCACAGCACAGCACAGCACAGCACAGCACAGCACAGCACAGCACAGCACAGCACAGCACAGCACAGCACAGCACAGCACAGCACAGCACAGCACAGCACAGCACAGCATGGGGGCCAGGAGAGACAGGTGCAACAAGATGAATTTAATTATCTGATTGATCCTGTTCCTAAACAAGTGTTTGCGTAATTGTCAGGAATTTTTATTTTGGGCTTGGATCTATTTTCATGGTCATGCGGGGCATTCTTCTTTGAAGCCAAGGTAAACTTGCTTACAACACAAACATTGTTATTTATCTTACATCACTGTTGGATGCTTTGTGTCTGAGGCACAGACATTCTTGTTCAACACTTACACATTCTTGTTCAAGCCCAAGACATTCTTGCTTGGATCCCACACATTCATGTACAAGATCCACGCATTCTTGCTCAAGTCCTAGTCATGCTTGATTAAGACACAGGTATCCTCATTTGAGGTGGATGCATTCTTCTTTACAATTTAGTTACCCATGTCCAAGATCATATATTCTTGTTCCAGATCCACATATTCAGGTTTTCAACATACAAGACTGTATGTACATGTACGTGTATTAAAGTTGTATATGTTCACTGTTTGTTTTGTCCCACTCTAATGCACACATCCAGCTGTGATGATATCATTGACCTTGTCAGTCAGTATCTTCTGTGTCTTACATATTGTTGATTTGTAGTGCATTGTTGAAATGAACAAAGCCTTCCTGAAGCCACGGTGCATGACCAGTGACCCTGGATGGAGATCAACTTTCACTGCATACGTAATTGAACTATAACTGTTTCCATAGTTTCCAGTTTGATGACGTCTTAATCTCACTGGCTCTAATAGCTTAGCATTGAACACTTGTTGCGACAGAGAATGTCACTGGGACTGTACTGAGTGCAATTCCGGCAGTTTATCGATCAATAAAGGCTAATTAAATCTGACAGTTTTTTTGTAATTTGTTCATAGATCTGAGGTGATGGGGTTAGATCACAGGTGTTGTTCTGAAGAGTACATAAATCATGTTCAGCTGTGCAGTGCATTGGCACTTCGGAATGACACTGTAACATTAGTGGAGTCCTCAATGGTCACACAATCCAACTGCCAAGGTTATTTGTATGTAGCACTGAAGTGTATTGGAATTATTTTTCAATCAGTCTATAAAACATCTGGAACTATACACTGGTGCATGGTGCCAGAAGTGGGATTCAAGACAAAATCATGGTAGCAGAAGTGGGATGTGGCTACAAATTCCACTTCTGCAACCACATTTGTTTTCACCCAAATGCCACTTCTTTGTTTGTTATTGTGTTCTTTGTTACGGTTGAAGCATTTGTATATAGATATAAAAGTAGACCGGCACCCTTCCAGGCTACATGCAACAACAGAGTATTAATATCATATTTCCGGTAACTATAAAATGTAACCAGCCACTGAGCTTAGTCAGTTTGCAATCACCACATAAACATAACAATTCAACAGCTACGTGCTGCTCTGTGGTCTGTACACCTCAATCTTATCACTACCACTGGCATGAACCCAGTGAAGACACAGAACGTTTTGTGTAGATCCACAAATAACTCGCTGATTCATGCGCGAGGACAGAGCCTCTCAGCGAGGTAAAAACTGAGGCTGACTCCATCAGCAAGTCTTCCTGCACACAGGAACACTGGCAGCACGCGTCACACACCACAACCAGCCTGGCATCCCGTATCGTGCGAGGAATGCGCATCAGATACGACAGGTCTAGTTTCGTCGGCCATCTGCGGCACAAAAGAGCAACAGGCACACGTCATAATTGTCCTAATTGAGTCGCAGCTATCGCTAGTTGTGGTTTGTTTACTGCAAAGTTGGCCTTTCTGTCTAGCTCCTCACCAGTGCACTCCCGGCTGTTATCACGCGGGGCACTGGCAGTGGGCTACTGATAAACCCTTCCCAAGCACGTCCACACACCTTCCCATCATGCACCGGGCTCGCAGCGAGAAACTGTTTACACTCGCCCGCTCTTATGCAATGTGGTACCACAATAGCTACGCCACAGATAAAGAACTTTTTCAACAAACTGTTTCTATACACACCCACACTGGGGCCGTTGTACACCTTGTAGTGTCCTTGTTTTCCGAATGTTGGCCACTTTGTGTCGGCCGGTGTGTTTAATAATGTATAGACGTGTGTTGATGACCACGACTGACCATCAGCGGGACACTAGACAGTGGTCCATCAACAGAGGGAATCAGCCAGAAGTCCCGGGAGAGAGCAGTGCTGGACATGATGTCTCTCTGGGCTGATGTTTGACACATCTGCCAAGTCTGGTTGGCAATTCGCTGCAGCTGGGTTGGTGTTAACCAACTGAGATGGCAGTACAGGGGTATTAATGGCTACTTTATGTACTGTTTATGTATTTCTGATACATTTTATTTATTTTATACTTATTTAGGTTTAATGTGTGTGTGGATGCATGCATGTGTGTTTGTGTACAAGTATGTGTATATATAATTTTATATATGTGCAATGTTGCTTGCATGTGTGGGGACGTGTGCATGTGGATTTAATATATTTATTACCATTATTATTTTTATAACTTCTTTTTAACTTTAATTCCCATCAGTAAGCATGTTACTGTAAATACTTATGTATTTATACATAATGTTTATTTCGGACAAAAAGTCCATTAACATAAAATACAATTTAAAAAAATGAAAAGTACAATACATAAAAAACAATTACCCGGGGTAAATCAATTATGGGGTACAAGTAAAAGAATAAATAAGTGGATAATAATAAAAAATAGGACGTGACAAAATTGAGCAAGTGATTAAACTAGTTATTAAAAATAGGATAAAAAATGGAGCTTCTAAAATGTATATCAGTATTGAATTCAATGTCTTTTAAAAATAAATCAAGGTATTGGTAGTAAGCATAAAAATAGCATAAATGCCATAACGACTACAGCACAGCACAGCAGGTATATTTCCACTCCCACATTACAAACAAATTCATATGAAATCG
This sequence comes from Oasisia sp. SBJ-2009, assembly GCA_964017155.1. Lineage (NCBI taxonomy): Eukaryota > Metazoa > Annelida > Polychaeta > Sabellida > Siboglinidae > Oasisia > Oasisia sp. SBJ-2009. Next base: position 40,936,316 of record OZ024858.1, read on the forward strand.
ATACCTAAAAACTGAAACAATTTCTAGGATAAGATACTTATTGAGAGGCTGGTTGATTGGTTATGTGCGAAAGATGTAAAATTTATGGTCCTAAAAATTACAGCCCTAAGTGTGATATGCCTATCAGCGCCCATAAACCATGATATAAAACGTTGCTGCTGACAAAAAGCCGTGATTTATGTGATTTACGAGGCGGTTTTCACGTTAACACATAACCGTAGAATTTACAGCACATTCACATTATAGCCGCCCAGGAGAGCGACTGAAGAAGCTACGCCACATCCACAGCCACATCCACATCCACATCCACAGCCACAGCCACATCCACAGCCACAGCCACAGCTAGCCAGCAGCCGACTAACAACCTTAACAGAAATCAATCATGCATAAACCAAAACATCAGAAAATGCTATCATCTACATTTTAACCCCTCTCTGCCATGGTGAGAGCCATTTGCCGAGTTTCCCTTGCGTCGTTCAGGCGTGGTCTCACGCCTGACGCTGCCGTCCACGACACGTGGTTAACATTCAGCGGAGGCATTACTCCAAAACGACACAGCCAAACTAAAGACGATCATGAAAGTGGCCTAATGCCCGCAGTGTGCAATGGAAACACATGCAGCCTGCCTCCCAGCTGTAAGTGGAAACATCTTGTTGTCAATCAGCCGCTTGTAATGTACACATCGGCTGGGCTCGTCCACAAGTCAGCTGCCGGCCCAGTTATACCGACACGTGAAGGCGGCACGAAGGTATGCCAACTCACATACCGGCTCACATACCGGATGTCGACAACTTATGAATGGAAAAAGGATTTACTCATTACGGGTACCGACAAAACGGTGAGGGCTCATTATTTACTGTTGCACTGGTGGCATCACAGACTGAACCTTTCTCACTCAGATCACAGGGGAAATGGTGTCTTTTATGCTGTTTTTGAAGACATTTCAACAAAGGATTGGCCAGTCAAATGGCACAAATAACCTGATGTTTATATAATGTTAATAATAACCTATCATATATAATAAATAATACGAAAAAAAGGGGCACCTCAACATATCAGATAAGCAACTATTTCTAACAAATATAACAAAAAAAATGTGCACGCTATCCAGGTATCAGATTGTGAACAAACTATTATAATAATCTCATTATTCCTTAAATGTTTTTATCACAGTTTAAAAAACATATAAAGCTTCAAAATAACTACCTGGCTATGTTAGTCACCCTGTAAAAAGGGAGCATCCGGTTACGTTAGTCACCCTAACCATATGTTCCCACGTACTTGTCATAATCGTGATTTAAGCAAACCCAAAAGCATCTGTCACGGTAGGTGAAACAGGGCCAGAGGCATCTGTTGTGGTAGGTGAAACAGGAGGCAGGAAACGGATGCAACCATCTCTCTCCAATCTCCGCACAAACACACAGTCATACACGCATGCATGCGCGAGAAAAACTTGTCTGCCTATGTGTGGCATGTTTTTGATGCTGGGTCTAACCACAACTGGCACTGATTAGTCGGATGGCAGGAGGTGGCCTCAGGGTTGACGTTGGCATACAGGGCATGCACCCCCGGGGTAGATGAATCAATGCGAGGAGCGGGGCGGGGCGTGGAGTGGGTATTTTTGATACAGAAGCCCCGGGAGTGAAACCACAGGTGTTTTAATAATTCACACAGGTAGTGACGAAGGAGCAGAAGGTGTTGAGGTGTGAGCCCAGCCGTCCACGGTGAGTCTCTGTCAGTCTCTGTCAGTCAATGGCCATGGAACACGCCGAGCCCCACAGGGAGCTCAGATTCCCGTCACCTTTTGAGGTCTCCGGTGCGCAGTTGGCATTTTTATGTGCGTCCATTCATGATGTGATATTTAGTGCTTTGTACATGAAATTTGACATTTTAACAAAAAATAAGGGCCCGGTCCAGTATCTGGAAGAAGTCTGGCATGTGACAAGTATCAATATTTGTGTTTTCTCCCCAGATCACAGTCCCACGTTCACTACTGTGCACCTCTCTACCATTTCCTCACTCTCCGTGCCTTCCAAATCCCGTTACATCCTTCCACACAATCCGTCCATCTCTGTCACAATCTTTTAACAGTGGAGATGTATCGCCCTAGTCCTAATGTACACACCTGCACGACCACCCCGCTCTCTGGTGTGGATGATCAACACACAAAAAAACCACAGCCACTGACCACAACGCTTGGACGGCACTCAATGAACACTCCCCGAAGAGAAATGTCAGAGGCAGAGATTACAGGCTTATTACAGGTGGATAATCCAATCCCCTCGCATTTGTCCCGAGATTGTTTCTTCACTACAGAGCATCTATTATTCAAAAGCCTGTGATGAACCTAGACTCTAAGCCATTCACCTTCGTCTAGGGACCGGCCTTCACCAATCATTATCTATGATTCAAGCGCTGAAACCCGGCTTAATAGCTGCATAGTCTCTCCCTACAGGTCTCACTGACGCACACGCGCTCGCAGCGACGGCCAATCATAAGTCAAGCTCTCACGCAGTTATGAGGAAATGTCACAAACCGCAGAAAGTCACTGAGTTGCTGACGTTTTATACTCAAACACCTGATGCCTGAATCTGCGGTGAACGTCAATTCTTCACAATTTTAGGGAGTTAATTATTATTTTATATTACGTTTACCAGTTTATTAATAAGCAGAGAAGCAATATTGTCACGTGCATGAATGGTTCCCTAATTTGGACTTTTCCAGACTTACTGAGTTTATAAATTGTGATGTCCCATTCGAGACGTCCTGTATACGGCCTGGTAAAAGCTAACTGAGCTAGATTCACTTCCATAAATTTGAGAACAGCCGTAGGTTTTGTTTAATAATTGCATCATCTTCGTCATCGTGACAATCAATACAGAATGATCTCATCTAAAAAGCTATGTCACCACAGGGTTGTAGATCGTGAAAATAAGTTGCTTCATCTATACACATATTTTGAAGACGACCATAAAAGATATGTATGCACGTACACACAATTACAGTCTTTTGAAAATGTTACATAAGTCTACAGCAGCAAGTAGTTAAAGGTGGGCATATATAACAGACTTCTGGGCAGAAAAATCAAGTATAATTGAGTAGTGTAATTACTCTAGATAAGTTACTTCATCCACCACTTTGCATAGTTCTGCCCAAATCGTGTTATTCTAGTCGACCATACCATCCCACTTCCACGTGCAAACTTTGTTTAGATCTGTGCCCAGTCTGTATGGGTTATACATCTGATAGCCTGCTCCTATCCTACACGGCTACTGAGCCTTTAACGAGCTCCAGGACATCAGCAAGTAGAGCAAGTAAAACAACCATGCTTATCTATCTTGAAACTAGACCAGTGTGTGAGGTTTAGTGGAGGTGTGAACATGGAAGTGACCACCTGTCCTGGAAAACATGTTTGTATTTACGATGGCCACGGAAGGTCGTGGAACTAGTCCGGAGAATATAAACAAACATAAACCCTGCAACCACAGACGCACCGCAAGATACATACAACATGTACGGTGACTATACAGTTTCCGGCACTGCTCTACAAGACAAGGTTACACACACAAGTTTCAACTGCATACATTGTTTCGTGTATGTACAGCTGACGCCAAGTTTTATCCATTACCTGAGAGGGGGAGGGTTAGGTATGGCACCCACACCCACAAGTAAATATTGGACCTCTGCCAAATTTCCAATTAACCACACCTCTGCCAACGTGGGAAGTTTTTCATGAGCAGTTTTTGAGAGTTTACACCTGTGCCCAATTTACCTACCACCCACCCAGCTACCCACCCAATTGGCTAAGGTACATTTCTGTGTTTTTAGTTATGTAAACAAGGAACATAACAGCCCTTGCATAATCTGTGGCATAGAAACCTGGAAATAACACTCTCAAGACACACATGAGGCTGTTGAGGTTTGGGTGATGCATTGCCTGTGGGCTATCAGCTATGACAGGGGCAGACAGACAGCCAACCAGCAAGGCCAGAGAGGAGACATTCACCCCTGAATCTGTATCCAATGTCATCACAAATGGTAGACTCTGGCAGTTTGGACATGTTTGTTGTGTGCAAAAAACCACAATAACATAGCTTACAAAGATTACTTCAAAGGTCTGAGAAAAATAAGAAGACCTTGAAAGAGATTGAGTGATCAAGTCAGACATGACACTAGACAGACGGGGAACATAGTGGTGTACGTGCCCTAGACAGGAGGAAATGGCAGGTCGTGTCATTCAGAAGGACAGCGAAGGGTCAGAGTGGCCTGTGTCTTTATGTCAAGTATGTCAAGACAATGTTAAAAAGGCATGGAAACATGAACGTTTGACATCAACCATCATCATGCCTTCATGCAGGTCCATTGCAGGATAACATTTTCGCCAGTCCTAAGTTTTGCAGTAGACATGTACACATTAACTCACATCCACATCAGCCAGTCGAGATGTGCATTATGACATGAAATAAACTGCAAATACATGTGACACCTATTTTCGAAGCAGAGTTGTTATTAAAATGGTTTTAATTTTTTACCCAGCCACCACCCGTCCAGTGATATTACTACCTGTCCAAAATGGGTTTTACGCATCCAAATGACAGCTGGAATGGTCTCAACATAAAGCTATTGTTGCTATAATTACATTTTGAGGGTAACTTGCCTTGAATTTAGATGACAACTATAATTATAGCTTATCCATCACTGCATGTTAAAATAAAAAATATATCCCAATGGAGTGTCTACAAAATTGAATAATTACTGAACAGAACAACGCTGTGAAACATTGAAAATGTTGATGTATGACTGGTTATGCATTTTTTACTTTGAAAAAACATCTAGAAAAGACGACCCAGGCTTGGTAAGGTCACAAAGCGACCCAATTACCCGGAAGGCACATCCGGAGAGTTCATTCACCAGACCAGGAATAGGTCATGCGAAAGAGAAACTGAATAATTCATACCCGGCAGTCACACTAAGCCTCGTCAGGTGTCGTCCTGTCCTTACACAAATTACTGATCCATTGCCTCAATTCAGGGTTTTTGTCGCATAAATTTGGAACATTTACGAATTTCACAAATTGAAGATGGCGTCGGCAGCAGCCGTTCCCTGTGACAGATCCACTGTGACCTTTACAGAAACGAGCCAGTCAGGTGACCTTTGCTACCGTCAGCTTGTCTCGTTACCTTTCGTTCACAACCTGGGGTCTTTCTTCTGTCTACGGGTATCGCCATTGTCCGGCTCCATAGAGGGAAATCGGACCCTGCGAACACATCCCACACAGGGATGGGGTTGCTCCCTGGAAGACGCTGCAGTTCTCCAAGACAATGGGTTCTGTGCCCATCAATACTTCCCTCCAGATAGGCCACTAATGACTCAGCAACTGCCGCCAATTTCATTTTATTATACACCTGTCAACTGTGGGGGAACCTGAACCACTTGATACAGCAACTGCTGCATAAATGTTGATTATCCAATCTGGTGCTGAGTTGCATGGACGGACGGACGGACGGACGGACGGACGGACGGACGGACGGACGGACGGACGGACGGACGGACGGACGGACGGACGGACGGACGGACGGACGGACGGACGGACGGACGGACGGACGGACGGACGGACGGACGGACGGACAGGGAAATTGTGTATGAAAGATAGTTTACCAGTGGTTATTTGAAACCATGGATTATGACAATTGAGTGCTGCATTTATCGTAGACATCACACAAAATTAGGTTTTTGTGGTTTCTCTATTGTAATCAATGTATCACATTGCCATAACATAGTAAGTCTGGGTCCCATTTCTTCATATTGCTACTGCAACGCCAGCGTCATCACCGCGAGAACTAAAAATTGTACACAACGTGTAGATCTCACAGGCTCACGCGATGCTAATTGATTTTTTTACCACGTCATGTTTTTGGTGTTTTGCTGCCTGTGGCTATCTATCTCATTCACGTTCCATTTGCTCCATTTGTTACCAATTTTCTCATACATTATGTATGGCTGTAAATTATTCAGAGCCTTCATAAATCGCAGACAAGACTAACCTCAAGTTATTAGCCACAGCTAGTTGCGTACAAATAAACTCGACCTCAGTGGACTCACAACACACCGCTCTGAGGGAACATTGAAAAGCATAACTGGGATTCAAACTTCCTTCATTTCCTAGAATATTCTTGGAACCACTTTGGAGATGTCTCAAACATGACAGAAAAATGATATGATATGGTATTCCTGACAGGTGTTAATTGTCTACGTACAATGATATGCAATCCCATATATGTATGTATGTATGTATATGTATGTGTGTGTGTATATATATATATATATATATATATATATATATATATATATATATACAGGTTTTATATTCATGCGTGCGTAAACAAGTATGAAAAGGTACCACTCTTGCTTACGCACGCATGAATATAAAACCTGTATATATATATATATATATACACACACATACATATACATACATACATACATATATGGGATTGCATATCATTGTACGTAGACAATTAACACCTGTCAGGAATATCATATCATATCATTTTTCTGTCATATTTGAGACATCTCCAAAGTGGTTCCAAGAATATTCTAGGAAATGAAGGAAGTTTGAATCCCAGCATGTACATATGCATCTTCATATGTGGTGTGCATAGTGTGTATGCATGTTTAAAGTTGTCATCATCATCATCACTGTTTTTTGTTTTTACGGTGACGAACAGATTTATTGGAGGTTCTACGTTTTCAGCCAGCACATGTGTCAGTCTAGCCTCCTGACTCGTGATGTACTCCACAGCCAAACCACGGGATATTAATTATAAACACACAGAGCTAATTTTGCATGCACACCTATAACCACAAAAACAAATGTTCATGTCACATAAATGATTCAAGAAATCACACGGACGGAAAAACCACATTCCTAGAAATATAGTCAGTCACACTACACAGATATCCACGATACACATTTTGCCAGTCTAAAATGTTGTGATAGACACATGTATGCTGACATACACAGACACCAGTCCAGACATATAAATATGTTAAATATACACACCACGATCCATGCATACACACGTGATATCCATTTTCAAAGAATAATAAACAATGTGATCTTTTTTGAACAGCTTTTTTGCTCCTTATTTTCAACCATCCACTGCAATTCCTACCCATCCAAAAAAGATTTTGCCAGTCCAAAGGACAGGTGGTGGGGACAATAGACAAAGCTGTGCTGTGACGCTGAGTGCTCAGTTATGTCGCGTTCTGAGCGGTTGTGGATGGCAAACTGCCATAATAAACAGGTGACGTCAGAGCATTCATGACGGCGTGTCCAATGAAGAAAAAATGTTGCACCTGACATTAAGAGAGAAGCTCTGTGTTGACGTCACATCACGTCAAATGCGTGACGGCAGTGTCTGCCTGTACACTGCAATCGCAGGCTGCCAGGCCTGTATACAGGATATTTTGTGTGTGTGTGTGTGTGTGTGTGTGTGTGTGTGTGTGTGTGTGTGTGTGTGTGTGCGTGGGTGTGTGTGTGCATGCGTGTGTGCGGTGTGGCGTGGCGTGTGCATGCGTGCGTGCATGCATGTGTGTGTATACATGTGTATACATGCAGGCATGTATGCGTGCGTGAGCTTGCATGCACAGCATCCAGTCCAGGCGTGTTAGATGTGCATTGTCCAGTAATACACAATCAACACATAACCACATCTTCAAAGCATAGCATAATTAACAACATATATATGAAACATGTTTTTTTGTCCTCAAATGTTTACCCATCTAGTACATGTCCTCTATAATTTTCCCCATCCAAAACAATCTTTACCCATCCAAATGACAGGTGGGTGCCAGGTGGGTCTCTAGTTAACCATGTGTCATGCTTAACAAAATTATAACTCCCCGAAAGAGTATGCAAATATCACTCGACTGCTCATCACTAAAATTGCTTGTGCTCAAACTGAGTCCCCACAAGACAAAGTGAGGTCATGTTGCCATGGCAACGTAATTGTCAGTTTAAAGGACACTCTCCGTATTTGTCCGACAGTAATGGTTGAGCTTTCCATTTTTAAAATGTCAATTACCACTTGGTTTGCACTGAAGATGTGTCCAGGACGTGTTTGTGACTGTGCTCTGCCAACATGAGAAATGCGTAAAGTTGCCATAACAGGTTTTGAGAAAAAATTGAAAATGGACAACCTTCATTGAACCATGTCACAACAACCCAAGCTGCAAGATGTCTGATGGCCTACTGTTACAACTGACATCAGCATCACATACAGCCAACTGATAAACCTTGATATAAGGAGGTGAAACAATGTAATGTAGTCAGCTTTTTGTTTCCTGTTTATTTGAATAAGTTTAATATTTCTATGAATGCCTTCTTCTGCAAGGAACTAACTCATTGGTTTGGTTTGGTTTGGTTTGGTTTGGTTGGGTTGGGTTGGGTGTTGTGTGGGTGTTGTGTGGGTGTTGTGCTGTGCTGTGCTGTGCTGTGCTGTGCTGTGCTGGGCTGGGCTGGGCTGGGCTGGGCTGGGTTGGGTTGGGTTGGGTTGGGTTGGGTTGGGTTGGGTTGGGTTGGGTTGGGTTGGGTTGGGTTGGGTTGGGTTGGGTTGGGTTGGGTTGTGTCACGTTGGTTTAGCATGGTTTGATTTAGGTTGGGTTGGGTTGGATTAAAAAAATGCAATAGCAAGATTCCAAATATTAAACATTTTCATTGTATTACTGTAAAAATGTGTGGGGTAAACAGGTGAAAACACCCAATTATTACGAATGTTATTAATGTAGTTACACTTTCTAGGAAGCAGTGATGGATGGGTGAAGACAACATCAGACGTGTCACAGACTACAGCCACTGGTGGCCGAGGCTAAGGACACGAGCGAGCGTGGGCCACAAACTGATCACCTGTCACCAAAACAGGTGTAATTTAATGTACAGAAGAAGCCAGACACATTGCTGTCCGGTGCCACCGTTCCATGTCACTGTGTCGTGTCACCATCCTATATTGCTGTCCTGTGTTACCATTGCATGTCATTGGGTCGTGTGGCCATCTTATATTGCTTTCATGTGCCATCATTCCGTGTCATTGTGTCGTGTTGTCATCCTATATTACTGTCCTACAGTGGTGTCCCACACCACTGTACTGTCACTGTACTAAGTCATCATCCCAAGTCACACATTTCTAACTTGGACACCTGGGTCCATTTTCTATCTGGCACTGTATATGTGGCCCAAATGAAGGGAATTAACTAGGAACTAAGGGGTACTTAGCTTTAAATACCACAGTGCCAACTGGCATCAGACTGGGGTGGTACCAAATGTTACCCAGTGCCCTGTGGGGTGATTAGTGGCTACAGCTACTTACCTCTTTCACAAGACTGCCATCCAGGGAAGCAACCACAAATTTCCATGTGAACATGGAAGCCTTTGGCTAGTCAGAATTCCAGCATTTTTGTATCTACACACATGCACACACAGTAAATCGGTCTAGGTCCGTTATAGCTACTTCCCGTTATAGCTACTTCCCGTTATAGCTACAGTTTTTTCCCGTTACAGCTACTCGTTAAGTTTGACAGGCAAACTAGTCCCGTTATAGCTACTTATTTAATTACACAATTCAGGAGGGGACAGCAAGACGGAGCATTAACTGTTTCAGATTACTGTCAGATTTCTACATAAAATGTATTAATGAAGGACACATTTAAAAAGTCATAAGAATGATATATAGATGTAACTGTCAGTTATTTGAAATGTAAAATATACCATAAAACACTTGTGCAAAACATTTTTTTCAAAAGACAACTACATTGTACTGAGTACAGAACTGCATTTATCAAAAAGTAATGAATGTCATCAATTCTTCTTCTTATATGGTGGCATCATGTTTAGCAACCATGAACTGGAAGATGTTTGGATGGTGTTTCACTACCAATTTTGCAAACTTGGAATTCATCCCTCAATATGGTTGTTTGTTCATTTGTCAGATTCTGTGTAGACCTCCCACGTGTCCATGGTGATTTTTGAATCATCATTATCTTGTTACATTGTAAAATGGAGAAATAGAAAAGTAGCTATAACGGGACTAGTTTGCCTGTCAAACTTAACGAGTAGCTATAACGGGAATAAAAAGTAGCTATAACGGGAAGTAGCTATAACGGGAAGTAGCTATAACGGGAAGACAATGATGCTGTGTCACTAAAATGACACTGCACATCAAAGAACACTGTGTTGGCTTTCACGTCACAAGTATCCAAAAAATCTCCCTCAAGTCCACATTGTCAAATGATATGGCAACTGGCTCTTATGAACATTCTCACATGCCAGGGCCTGGCTCAGGCCAGAGGCCCTGCTACTGATTACATCAGCACCAGACAGCAGTACCCCTGGCAAATCCCTACGCAACTCTGAATTTCACCTCAAGTATTGAAATGTCCATGAGTAGCATAATTATGTCATGTGATATCATTTTGCGTGTAAAACCATCCAGCTGCTCGTGCGATTGGTCAGACATTATACTGGAATTCCGAGAAATTTGTTATGCATTTTAAAATTGGGGCAGGTATTTGGGCTATTCTCATTGCTAGTTCGACTCAGTTAACTCGCACATTTCATGGGGGCAATTTATCAGGGTATGGCAAACAGCCCTGGTTTGCAAAGATGCAACCCAAGGCTGACTGCCCTGATGCGATGCATAGGCAAGAAGTTGCATGTTTTTTTGGATGAAACACTAAACGGCTGTAATTTTCCCAACACAGACCTATGTAACTGTACATTTGTACATTCTGTATCTCTTTCAAGCCCACAAGTGACGCGAATGGCGCAAATGTTGCCCAGTGCAGACAGGGCGGCAGAGTGCAACTGCACCGAACTCGTCGTCACGTCACTCCGCACCGAGTTAGCTAATGGAAGAAGAATAACTGATAACCTCTCCGCTTCGACACAACCGAAGCAACAAATTCATCAAAACATACTAATTGTGCCGTCATGTGTACGCAGTGTCTGCATGCACAGGTAATTGTATTGATTCGACCCCATCTGCAGGTGACAGGTTAACAAGCCAATTGTGTTTGTCACACCTGAGAGTGTCCAATACCTGCATGGTAGACAGTGCCTGTGTGGCCTGTCACTTCGAGAATGAGAGACAATCCAATTACCGTGACATGTTCACTGATCAATGATGATCAACATTACAAAATTGTGCAGCAATACTGCTCCGTCATGGACTCCTGCTGTCATCACTGGGTGAGTAGGCAGAGAGTTGACATCGCCAATTTATTTTAGATTGCCGATTTTGCCAAGCACTTAGTGCTGACTCGTCTCTCTAAATATTGTCCCTAGAGGTCAGTACTCGTTCGTTTTAAGTAACACTGTTTAAGTTAATGTTATATAATGTGATGTTAATTTTCTTAGCATTTATTTTTATGTAAAATACCATATTGTGTATGCGTGCGTGCATGTGTGCGTGCGTGCGTGCGTGCAGTGTGTGTGGTGTTTGTGTAGGTGGTGTGTGTGGTGTGTGTGTGCATGCATGCATGCGTGCGTGCATGTGTATGTGTATGTGCATGTGCATTCATGCATGTGTGCATATAAACTCCCAAGAACAATTTCAATTGATCAGCTCCTATGTTACACAAGTACTTTCATTACTATTACTATGGATTGAAAAACATGTGACCCCATCTCCAGGCCACTGTGACCTTGAACTTCAGCAGAAAAAACATGACCGCCATTATTCTAAATTCGTTCCACATGACGCGCATCCAGGGATGGGTGGCATTGTGTCACCCTGTGATGAATATCCCTCTTCCTTTCATGTGGCGCAGGTATTGATCCAAGACAGAGGACACTGCTGCCTGCCACAGCCTGAATGTGACAAAGTGTAGGTGACATTTGTTCCACATCATTAGAGCTCAATCAAGACCCTGTGTTCGCAGACAGGCACAGATTGCCGTGACATTGTCATTATGCGGGATGACGCAACCGGGAACTGTGAACTATAAGGGATGCATCCGGGATATGCGGGGATTTGGGATGTGAAATGTGGTGAAATGGTTTGGTGGGGGAAACAGGGAAATGTTAATATAGCAGAGATAGAAACAACTGCAAATTTATTCACAAGTCTATACACACCAAGGATTATACACTGACCACTATTTTCATAGCGAGGCTCAAATCTAAGAGAGGAGCTTCCTGTCGGAATTGTCCTTCTTTTTATTCTACTAGTTGGCGCCACAGTCCATGTGGTCTGATGACGGGATCATTACCATAATTACCGTGAGCGATAAATTGCTCCCTAAATGGGTGATTTGTGCAAGCGATACAGAGCGATAGTGATTGCTCGCCTTAAAAATGAAGCACTGAATCAGATAAGAAACAACAGAGTAAAGTTGAGACACTGAATGCACCTGTGTAGTAAGTTAGTAAGTGTGTCAGTGGTATCAGATTATGCCACACTGCGCACGTCACACATTCATTTCACTGAACACAATCGCACCGTTACGCTGAACACCGGTGATCGACTCGGAATAACTTACACACAGGACAGTAAGCACAGTTGACAATAACAGAGGCTGACAGTCGCTTTGTTACGAGGGCTCTGACAGTTGACAATGCAAACTGCCTCCCCAATAATGGGCAGTGCTGTGACTGGCGTACATATCAGCCTGGGTTCCATCTAGTGCATGATGATCCTGCTTACAGCTGTCATGATAACCCGGGCAGACACTTGATAATCCGTCTCCGGCCAGCAGCAGAATTCTAGGATGGTGCTAGGAGTAATCAGCTGACCTCTGACCCCTGCCCTCTGACCCCTGCCCAGAAGGGTGTGCACTGGTTTTATCCACAAAGCATGTGGCTTGGCACTGATGAAGGCACTAATGGGCGATGGTACTGGACACTAGCAGGGAGGTCATTGGGCACTAATGACCGTGCTGGTCAGCAGGACATCTGACCACCGTGAGTCTGGACCAGCCGCCTCTAGACATTTCATAAAAGGAATGTTGTTAGGAATACCGGTGTGTCGCTATTAATAATGTTTTATTTGTCTTACTTGATGAAGCACCAGCAGATTTATTAAGAATTTGTCAAACAGCATAGTTTGAATTGCTAATTAAAACAAACAGATTAAGTAATTACATGTATATGATAAATACAGCATAACACAGCTAATGCAATAATAAAGTTTAAGTAAAGTTGCTATTAAGACAAAGGGACAAACAAGTGAATATATGGTGGCTCCCAGGCAGTGATTAACTGATTAACTGAGGTAGGATTTTCCCATTCCTTATGACATACCATTTATTTTCTTACCATACATTATACGGGAACCACTTTTTAATGTGTCTATTAGAGTGGTATATATATATATATATATATATATATATTATATATATATATATATATATATATATATATATGTATATATATATATATATATATTATATAATTAACAAATTCTTGTAATATATTTGAGACAAATGACCATTCCCTGTTCTTCCACTGTTCACACACACCAAGCCCTAGCCAAGATGAGCAGCCCTGCACCTGGCTGTTCTGGGTCTATTACTTCAATAAGGAGCATTTCTAGTTTTTGTCTTCCACTGTTACGTCTCCCATTTAACACTCGTAACAAGATCCTGCTGAAATATGACAGATGAACTACTTTCAAATGTGGCGTGAACGCCTGTCAGGTGAGAAAACAGATGTGTTAATTTATCTACACACTGCCAAATAGAATATTATATTGAATAATATATATCCAACTTGATGAACATTTCCACAAAGACTATTATAGTTGCTTTTAGAAAAGACTAACTTGTTGACTGAATTACATAAATAATCAAATCATTTTGCTTAATATTTTAACTTGTTCACTTAAGACAAAACCTCACCTGTCAAAGTGTACATTTACAGAATTTACACTGTCATACAAACCAACTAGCATAACTATATCCAACTTACTTCAGCTGATGTTTAGTAAGGAAAAGAAACATGACCTACTGTTTTGTGATTCTATGGTATATTAACATTTCCCATATTCCAATTAACCCTTCTCACCCTAGCTCCATCCCCTCACCACTTTCTCCCTGGGGGGTCTCGCACTTCACAAAACACCCTGTCAGGTAGACGACACAGATGTACCCCATCATAGCAGATGTGTTTCTTACTACACTTTACACTTCCTCATGGCAGGTGTTGAATGACTCAGTAAATTGCACCCAGTTTTATTAGAGTTGACGGGCTGTCAATGTGGGATTAGTAAGCAATACAACTGTGCCCACGTTATTAGATTATATCTTGGTCAACCGCCAACATCAATCCTATCACAGCTGTGTGTGTATTGACAGTGACGACGGGAAAGAATGGCTTAATAAATCGTGGGGCTTTACATTTCAAACCTAACACCTTGATGTATTAATCGGAGTCTAATTCACAATTCAATAATATCGGAATCAGCACCAGAAGTGGCTGTTTGACCCGCATATAAAACAAAATGGTAATTTTACAAACAGAAATATCCCCAGTTGAAGTGTTAAGTAGTGTATGTTCCAAGAACAGGCAGCATATACATGTATTATTCACTAAGATATATAACATTAGTTTTTAGGTTTGTCTTCTTAATGAAATTACAGGTGCTGGATTTGACAGCTTAAGCTATTTATAGTATAGGTTGTCTCTCTATACTTTATAGATCTGAGTATGCAATTTGTTACTCAGAGAAAGTTTTTGTTTTAAATATGTGATTAATTTATATGGCATGTGTTTACAATTCACCAAATGTCTAGCAGAGTCCCTGGTGTGTTTGACAGTGTGTTTACACCGCAGGATTAGGTGCCAGATGGTTCCAGGAATGGATGCTGCAGTTTAAACACAGCTTCAAACAGGTGCATGTTTACAAAAGTCAGTTCAATCCTGTTTTTCCTGGACAAGGATGTTAACAAAAATTTGCGGAATTCAATTCCACACAAGTTATTTTGTAGGTGTTATGTGCCACTTCTTACCTATATCCTAGAGCAAGTTCAATGTTAACTTCTCTCACTCTTGCAACATTCAAACACGTGTCGACATAATGGTCAAACACTAGTACTATTTGTGGGGCCACACGTGGCTTACGTGGAGGCACATAGGCACTTTTTAGTACATCATCAACAGGTAATTTTTATAAGTTATCACATTTTAATATTTTACAACCACTTGAACATTCCATTTTCATATGCAGATAAATTTAAAGTGATCATATTCTAATTAATAGATAATCAAATTAACAAATGTTCCCAATGATTAACTTCAATGATTGGAAATTTATACCAAAGGTCCAAATCAATCATTTACTTTATGGACTATGGATATTTAAAGTTCCCAAAATGTTATTTCAAAAATGTTTTAGAAGGATTCAAATGTAATGTAACTTTTCACACATACAACAAAAATAAGAACAATAAAATCATTGGTGTATGTGTTGTAATGTAACCGCATAAACCTACCACTAAACCTTCTCACAAACTATTTGGATCAGCAACAGTATACACTCACAGTACACAACCCCACATCAAATATTTGTATGCTAACATTTCTTAGAATTTAAAGTTGTCATTACGTATGGCAAGCTTCACCAGAAACACAGATAACATGAAAAAGTGGGTTCCATAAAACCAATGACCCTGAACATTTCCTGGAACCCTATTTACAACCAGTTATTTCCAGCGCATGTTCAACGTGGGTTTGTTTTCCATCGTGACTCCACAACTGTGTCAGTCGTTAATCGTGAACAGTTTTAGCTCCTATGTTGCCATAAACAGCTGCTATTTGTCGGTGATTTTATGCCTTTCAGACCTGCGGAATATATGTGATGTGTTGTTTACATTATGCCAATCCCCGCTGTTCTACCACTGTAAAATATGTGTGCAACCAGTACTTGTGGGGGGTTACAGAGAACCAATTAATAACGTCTCCCTGACTAGCGAGAAAAACAACTCCGTCCTTTTGATTCATCGATTCAGGTATACCCTCGGCAAAAAACCTCTATCTTCCAAGTATCATCATCAGAGCCATATTGCAGAAAAATGAATCACGTTATGAGAAAGACTCATATTGCAGCTAATATCTGCCCACACAAGATTAAATGAAAAACCTGCGCAACAGATGTGCAAACGAACATCTGCTCAGCCTTGGAAGGTAGTAAGAGGGACGTAAATCACAGATCACCACAATTACGTTACAAAATGTATTCCATCCCAGCAAACAAGGAGAACCATTTCTGAACCAGTTGGCACGTGTCGTACTGGTTCATAATTGGTACCGCTCCACCAGTATATGTTTTCATGTGTATTTACGTGAATACACGTGTTCTGCCTGTTGTCACGAGTTTTGAACTAGTTTGACACGAGTCGTACTGGGTCAGAACTGGTACGGTTTCACTGGTACGTGTCATCATGTGAAAAACTTTTTCACGGTAAACACGTGTCGACACACCAAATTTGTCCACAGAATCCAGTGAATTCACGTATGAAAACACGTGAATTGAGCCAGTTGAACTCATAAATTCATTTACCGAACATGTGACATCACGGGTCGTTGTTTGCTGGGACGGTTCTGAATGATATCTACCATGTCTTATAGTAAAAAAGGAGGGATTGTTCATGTATTCTTAAAAAGCAACTCTCTGGTTTTGCTTTGCTTTGCTTTGCAAATACATGAATGACACGCACATTTCTGACTTTGCCAGGCAGGCATTTCCCAAATGAACCAATCTCCTCTGGGATTACAAGTCTTAAATATCGAGAAGTCAGAGGGATAATCAGCCAACTGTATTACATAATTCCCGGGGCAATTTCAACATAGTCCATCTTCCCCAAGGAATACCTAGCTTACACATTCCATGAATTGGGCAGTTTAGCAGCAGCCTGGCATTCTGGTGTTAAGTAATCTTGCTTCCACAGAAGCTCCTGCCTGTTACCCTACATGCATTGCCATCCGGGCAGTCATTAGTGGCTAATGATCCTCTTGAATCCTTGTCATAGCAGTCTACTGACCTTACATCAGAGATAACAAGAGACTGATTGCAGTCTCACTCCAATAATCCCAGGTAACTACCAGAACTCTCTCAAAAACACCACAATGTCTGCAATGGTTGTATAGGAGGGTAAACCACACACTTGACTTTGTGCAGATTGAGTGTGTGTGTGTGAGATAAACACTCGCATTTATATAAGAACTTTCATTTATTCACTAATTAACATTAATTCTCTGACTCGTCCACTCATTTATACACATTCATCCAGTCATACTGCAAGCTATTTCTCCTCTCCTCTCCTCTCCTCTCCTCTCCTCTCCTCTCCTCTCCTCTCCTCTCCTCTCCTCTCCTCTCCTCTCCTCTCCTCTCCTCTCCTCTCCTCTCTGTCATATTCCATCTCCCTCCCCTTCCTCCTTCCCTCCTCCCTCTCTCTCTCATCTCTCTCTCTCCTCTCTCCTTCCTCATCTCCTTCTCCCCCTTTCTCTATCTCTATCTCTCTCTCTCTCTCTCTCTCTCTCTCTCTCTGTCTCTGTCTCTGTCTCTGTCTCTGTCTCTGTCTCTGTCTCTGTCTCTGTCTCTGTCTCTGTCTCTGTCTCTGTCTCTGTCTCTGTCTCTGTCTCTGTCTCTGTCTCTGTCTCTGTCTCTGTCTCTCTGTCTCTCTGTCTCTCTCTCTCTCTCTCTCTCTCTCTCTCTCTCTCTCTCTCTCTCTCTCTCTCTCTCTCTCTCTCTCTCTCTCTCTCTCTCTCTCTCACACCAACATGGTCCTTCAATGCTTGCAAAACAAGTCCATACACAACACATCATGCATTATAAAACTAATCACTTACACAGCATTAGTTTCAGTATGTACTACACGTGCGTGGTGTGGGTTGATGCACTAGTCCTCTCTATGTAAAGGACAGCCCTGTGTATGTGTACTGCTCAATGACACATATACTATTTTT
This sequence comes from Oasisia sp. SBJ-2009, assembly GCA_964017155.1. Lineage (NCBI taxonomy): Eukaryota > Metazoa > Annelida > Polychaeta > Sabellida > Siboglinidae > Oasisia > Oasisia sp. SBJ-2009. The sequence goes on from OZ024858.1 coordinate 40,954,275, forward strand.
TCTGAATCAAACCATATAAGAACATCCTATGTAACTGTAACAAAATCATATTACAAAGTGCAAATAAAACTGTACAACTGAAGTATATATTTAATGTAGTCTCTTTAGACACATTTTGCCAGTTAAGGTTTTAAAATTAATCATAATAAATCAATAACTATATAAATTTATCAATTGTACATAATATTTTTTTTATATATACATATATATATATATATATATATATATATATATAATCAGCATATATTTTACAGGCATATATATAATATACATTTATGAAAAAACTGAGTTTGTACTTTTAGGGCTTGTACTATAGTACATAGTGTCAGGCCTAGAAATGACCTCCTTTCCTTGCTCTCATCTGTAGGTGAAAGCCTTGGTATTCATGAAGAACTTGATAGTCATCACATCACATCACAGTAACCATAATAACAACATCAACCAGTCCACAACAAGAGACAACGACAACCTGTAGTAATACAATAGCGTTTAAGCCGAAATTCCTTCGAGTGAAAGAATTCCTTTGTATGCTTTTTCTCCCTCCCCTGGTGAGGTGCCGTCGACTCACAGGAGCTCCCCGGAGAGATGTTTAAGTTTTTATTTTATGCGAGGCTCCACCACCCGCCTCTGGTCAATTACAAACACCTCACGGCCGCCGTTTGCCACGCACCTAAAGCAAGCTACAAACACACGCCGCAAACATTGACTCCTTACTTCTCTTACAGGCAATCATTAACTCAAATGTTTATCTACAGTTTTTCAGATATTTTGCTGGTCTGATTGGCGTGTATGAAAATTGGTTGAATTGTGAAATGTAGCGGCAGTAATGCCATGAAGGTGGGCACAGATTTATGAGCGACGTTCAAACAGCGATCGGGTTATTGTCACCCAGCTAAATGAACCTACTGCAGGCCCAATGCATCCAATGCCCTTCAATGGTGAATTAAAATGTGATTCAGAATGTTGAATTCAGCCATGAACCAGGCAGGACCAGACTGGTAGGTGGTGTTGCATTAGCAGTAAACTCCAGCCTCTCCTCAGCCTGATTTTCGTAAACCGTAACGTGTCAACTCAAACCTACAGACTCCAGATTACACACAAAATGTGACTCTTAAATTTCGCCAATCAGCATGCTTCGCCATGGATAAAAGTGATATGGATCGTTTACAACTGCATCGCCAGTAAGCCGACCTAAGCCCTGCAACACACACACACACCAGGCAGCCAATCAGACGGCACGCAGCACAATCGACCCGATCCAATCATCCGGCAGATCATCGAGAAACTAAATGATTTCAACGACAATGGCATAATCTACTTCATCGATTTCACTGAAGGTTTCAACTCGGCCGGCCAATGAGAGCCGGGGTCGACTCTCAATGACCTCACCTAAATCAACACAGCCCACATCTTGCTGGCAGTTCAACTTTATCTGGGGATCACTTCATGAAATATTTTAAGAGCTAGTGAGCATGATTTTGCTCCTTAAAACCGATATCACTCCTTAAAACTGATATCACTGCTTAAAACTGATATCACTCCTTAAAACTGATATTGCTCCTTAAAACTGATATCACTCCATAGCAGTGACCTTGTATACTGAGAACTGTCAACATTAGGACACGTTACCGAGACACTTTCAGAGGGGTGTCAAATAAACAGTGTCCCATGATACAGCCACATTTTTTAAATGCTCCTTATATCTCATAATGAATTCTCTTTTATGATGGATTTTTCCTTACGAGCTCTTTATCTCATTGGATTGACTCTTAGTATTCAGTTTGCAACAAAGCCGACTTCATCAAGGCATGAAACATGACATGTTGCCAGCCCTGCTCATCTGTATGGCTGGACTGAAGCAAACCTTCAAAGCGCAGGGAAATGGCACAAACATTTGAAGAAAGATACACTATGATAAAGGTTAAGCACTTGTCCATTACATACATGAACATCCTAATGGAGACCTCCGGAAGAGCCATACAAATGTTGTCTCAACATCAAACACCTCAAAAAAGGTACTGTTGATCAGTTGAAGCTCCGAATTGTATAAATTCATTAACAAAATAACGTTAGTGTAGGCATTCTTGTGGACACTGATGAATGCAATGAAAACATACAAACCTATGTACACATGTAACTGTAATTTGCACCAACAGTGACGGAAGATGGGAAGAATCTGGATTTCCTTATTAAAATGATTGATTGAGATCTCACCAAGTGTTCCCAGGCACCAAAGTTGTTTTTGCCTCTAGAAGGTCAACGCTGCTAATCACATGGGAGTTGAGAAGTGCCTTGGTGCTTTATTTCCCACCAAACAAGGGTGCACCCATGCAGATAATTTAGTATTGTTTTCAATCGTAATGTTTGTTATTAGTGCTGTTCAGAGTTTTCTCCTTCCTTTCAAGTTTCTCTCAAAACTTTATATCTGCTTATCAGAGTACAGATCAATGCTTGTTTTGTCTAGCAAAATTATGCATGCGTTATAAAACAGTGTTTCTCTGTTTGACTGTATATCCGTGCACCCACATCTCTGTCAGTTTTGCATATATGAATTAAATGCTGCATGTGATCTAAGCAGTGCTATAGTTTCATAGATTGAGATTTCTTCAAAGTTCATCCAGAGTATGGATCAATATATTTCATAAGACTACGCGTGGATTCTACCACACATTGATATTTCATTGCATCATGACGTCACCACGTACGCAACTTAATTCTGGAACACACTGAAACAATGAAGCACAATTATTAAACGTTTTAATACGCCTTTTCAGAAGCAAGTAAATTCAGGGCACTGGGGATGGGACGACAATTTTCAAAAGTTTCAGGTTTTCACCAGCTTCACCGGGTTACTCGGCTTGTTTTACCCATAAAATAACTATGGAGAGAGAGTCTGTGCCTACATCAGATTCCTATGCTGTCACACAGATGCACTGAGATCACTTCAACTGTAATAAAATCTGTTAATATGTTGCCAGATACCATGTATTCTTTTCCAAGTATCTCCCGTGATGTAGTGCCTCCTCCCTCGACCACGCCCGACGGCCAACAGGACATGACATTCCTGAAAACACCACTAATCTGCAGTCGGTGCTTCCTCAGTGGATCATGAAATATTCTCCCCTGTTATTTGGTATCTACTAAATGCCACAGGTGCACGAAACACAAGTTTAGGCAAGAACATTCACCTATGCTACAACGATAGCTCATCTTTGCAATGTGGCAGAAATACCGATAATCCCACAAGAAGTCTTAACGGCTACGCAATTCTGAAATCCATACACAGAAACCAAATTACTGCCAATAAAACCTCAGAGCACAAAACTGCTGCAGCACAGCAGCAGTTATTGAAGAAAACACATTTAGTATAATAGAAAATCCATAATCTGTTAAATAATTTCATCAAGCCAATTTGATGAATAAAGAAAATATCTACAAAACAGAGAGGAAAAAACAGGTTCTGTAGCAGACAATACTCTATGAAATATACAGGCCAAATACGCTTTGCAAAAAGGACGAATCCCAATCAGAAATATTTAGGTCTTCTTGTAGTCTGAAGTTGATTGATGAACAGCGGAAGCTGAGTGGCTGGTTCAAGGGGCTATTTGTGTGCGAGACGAATTGGAATCGCTAGTCTTTGTTGTTAAATCATTACACGGGTACAAAATGGCAGTGATTGGCAAAGAATGATGAGAGAAAAGTACCTGCAGGGAGATAGCAGTGTCACAGTTGACACAGTGGCAAGTTATAAGATGCTAATGACAACAGTGTAACAAGCTATGTTTTGAAGCAGATCTGTGAGAACAAGTCTTGTGAGTTAACGTAACGTCCCTGTGGACGGGGGATGAATGAGTTAACACACCTGTAGATGTGCGCAATATACACAATAGTTTGAGTCACACAGCGACAGGCGAGTGCACAAACACCCACACAGATGTGAGGACAGAGAATATCGTGTGCATAAATTAGTGATTACTAATTCATTAGGCTAATTGTGCGGCTCGTGTTCAGAATTTGTTTCAAGATGAATAACATTTGATGTATTACCAAATGAAAAATTCAGAAGGTGACACTGACACAATGGTTTTGTAACACTGCAATTATGTAGCCATATAATTTTGTTTCCACTTATGGATATAATCTGTTCATGCACATAATGGTATTGGACGTGTTTTACCCATCCATAAACGTAGTTCTGTGTGTGCACATTTCAACTGGAACTCACCACATTGTTTCTCAAACATCTTGTTCCAGGAAATTCAAACACTAATCCATTCAAGGAGCAATGGATTAGTGTTTTCTGCGATGCACTTGTATTGTGCTAAACACATGTCCAGGTCTGAATTCAAACTAATTTGGCTTGGACTGACACAACAGTAAAAAGTGATGCGTGTGTAAAAGCTCCAAAGCTGTAGTCTGAGACTGTATCGATTGGTGGAGACTGGAGACTAGTGAATGGTCGTCCTCTGACATGTCTTGTCTCACTGCTGTCTAGGGTGTTTGTACAGGGAAACATTTCATAGGAGACACCTTCCTGTTTCTTGCAATATGAATACTATTTATGCAAACTGGCCATAAAACCTGTGGTTTATCCATTGACTACTTGTCCAAACCGAACTGTTCACTGCAGTTCTCAGTGAAATGCTAAATGCTATCAACTGTGTATGAATGAGTGAGGCTTAATTATTTCTTCTGCCAATCGGAAAAATATTTGTTAATTGTGGGAATGATGTTATGACCATCCATTGAAAGAACTGGGGTCAGATCACATTTATGCCTCTGGCTGTTGTTGTTGTTGAGTTGTATACAGTCATGCAAATCGTAGCATGACCATCAACAGCAAACAAATCAAAATGTGGTTACACCTCCACACAGCGCCAATGCTAATGTTTTCAAATTACTCTGGTGATGTAGTCTGATATTGTGTACAACAAAACACAATAAACAGCACTGGAATGGATGATCTCGACCTGACTGACACTAAATCATTCTCCTCACACTGAGCATTGTTAAGAGCCACACAGCCTGACTTCCTCCTGCTACGATTGCAGTGTCTAGGTCCCCAAGGAATATACCCTAGATCCCCATGAGGCCAATAAGCACAAGGCAATTTAAACCCAGGTCGACTTCTCCATTATGGTCTGAAAGGTAACCACTGGGAAGCTGAGGCCACAGAGGAACACACCGACTAATCGAAATCAGATAAGGCAGATATCTGCAAAGTGCTACAGAGGTGGCTAAGTTGTGCAGGCAATTTCTCACAGAGGCTCTGCCAGACACTGATCACATCGGCCTGACCTAAAGCCTGAGGAGCAGTGACTTCTTCATGACACACTTGGCTCGGAACTAACCACATTACCAGCCTGGTCCAGCGGGAGGAAGAGTGAAGTGTCAAGAGGAACAGTGACGGGTCGGGAGGAACAGTGAAGTGTCAGGAGGAACATTGAAGTGTCAGGAGGAACAGTGAAGTGTCGAGAGGAAGAATGAAGTGTCGGGAGGAACAGTGAAGTGTTGGAGGAACGGTGAAGTGTAGGGAGGAACAGTGAAGTGTAGGGAGGAACAGTGAAGTGTCGGGAGGAACAGTGAAGTGTCGGGAGGAAGAAGGAAGTGTCGGGAGGAACAGTGAAGAGTCAGGAGGAAGAATGAAGTGTAAGGAGGAACAGTGAAGTGTTGGAAGAACAGTGAAGTGTAGGGAGGAACAGTGAAGTGTCGGGAGGAACAGTGAAGTGTCAAGAGGAACAATGACGGGTCGGGAGGAACAGTGAAGTGTCAAGAGGAACAGTGAAGTGTCGGGAGGAACAGTGAAGTGTCAGGAGGAACAGTGAAGTGTCAGGAGGAACAGTGAAGTGTCAGGAGGAACAGTGAAGTGTAGGGAGGAACAGTGAAGTGTAGGGAGGAACAGTGAAGTGTCGGGAGGAACAGTGAAGTGTCGGGAGGAACAGTGAAGTGTCAGGAGGAACAGTGAAGTGTCAGGAGGAAGAGTGAAGTGTAAGGAGGAACAGTGAAGTGTTGGACGAACAGTGAAGTGTAGGGAGGAACAGTGAAGTGTCGGGAGGAACAGTGAAGTGTCAAGAGAAACAATGACGGGTCGGGAGGAACAGTGAAGTGTCAAGAGGAACAGTGAAGTGTTGGGAGGAACAGTGAAGTGTCAGGAAGAACAGTGAAGTGTCAGGAGGAACAGTGAAGTGTCAGGAGGAACAGTGAAGTGTAGGGAGGAACAGTGAAGTGTTGGGAGGAAGAATGAAGTGTCGGGAGGAACAGTGAAGTGTCAGGAGGAACAGTGAAGTGTCAGGAGGAACAGTGAAGTGTCAGGAGGAAGAATGAAGTGTCAGGAGGAACAGTGAAGTGTCAGTCAAGTGACATATATACAAGCCAGTCAAGATTATGTCCTGAAACAAACAATAAACACACGTCGAGATCAACTTTTAAAGCATCATTATATTATTTCGGAACACCTTTACTGCTCCTAAATTAGTTTTACCCATTTAGTGGAATTACTACCCACTAGATACAGCTATGTTAATGAATTCAAACCAAGCAACAATTCAAAGCAGTCTGGGACACTTATTGTAACATCAGCTAGAGACTTCTACGGAAAGTATTAAGCCACAGAGAAAACACTGCACAACTGCTCGTCACTACCTATTAGTTATATGTACTCATGTATACAGCTTGTTGAACTGAGATAATGTGGTAGTAACTAAAAAATAGCCCAAACTGTTACATGGCAGCCAGAATTTGAACATGTCCTGTCAGTGTTTGATGTTCCACCAACTGTACTGCATTCATGATGCTGAATGTCTTATCTATGAATTTATAATCAGTTATACTAGATTATCCCTGGAATCCTTTCTCATCGATAAGATAACCAGCGGGACAAAATGATTCTCACATAAAAAACAGTCCAAAATCTCTACAGAAAAGCTGCAGCGGTATCTCTGCAAACACATTCATGAATAGATCCCACCCAGCCAGTTTATTGGCGGTGATAAAATCGCTAGATAATTCATCAAGGCAAGTCTACAGGAGGACCCAGTGGCTTGTCTTCCTGTAAATCATCTCCTTGGTCAGTGCGGTCTTCCATCTATGCCAAGCCTCATGCTACACCGCCGGCCAACATTGTCTGTATACTATCACACACTGCTCTAAACAGCAACACTGTCCATAATCACAGACTGCCTGTCTGCTCCCTGTTATCACTGGGCATGGTTGTATTGGGTTTCATATGTCTTTCCTAACCTCCCCGCGCTAATCTCTAATTGAATAAATCTTGCGCGAATCAATCAGGTGTGATCTAATCGACGCTGCCAGACAAATGCAGATTTTGCCTGATCTTAACCGGCCTTATCCCGCGCTTCCGAGCGAGATTACTGCGGCCGGCGGCTCCTGAAGATCTCAGTGCCGCTGTCTCTGGGAGATAGGGACTGGCACCAGTGAGGGCTGTGAACAACCTGAGGAATGTCGCTCACATTCCTACCTGTTATCTTGGTGGAGATAGCTCGATCAAACCTCCATCTTAGGAAATTAGTGATTTCAAGCGCCAGTCTGGATGGAGCACACGAGAGGTGTATGTCATTTCCTGATCCAAAGGAGTGTTGGTCAGCCACGACGCACTCGAGCCATCGCCAGCCAGGATATTGCTTTGACGTAGATAATGAAGGCACTTGTATGACAATGATCTGGTTAGCATACATCAGTTGGTGTTTGTGCTGCAGCCATATGGCACTCACACTGCGAGATCCGAGTGCAGTGACTTACAGCTCTTGTTTGCCTCAACAGAAGGCGTTCAGATAGAGTCTATCATTCGCTGCCCACCCGTTGTGAGAAACCCACCAATTCACATTGCGCCAGACATATGGTCAGGAAGCTGAGAGTTTATGTCATGCGGATATGCGCTAAAGAGTCGCTTCCTGTCTGGCTGGCTGCTACGAGACAAGGGGTTGGCAGCCTCATCCCAAGATGTAGCCTCAGAGCATACCGCATCCAATTAATTCTGCAAGTGCAAGCTTGTAATTTATTAATTCTGCACTGCATAATGTTAGTGCAACCTTGTTATTTTCTGCAAATGCTGATCTTCAAAAAACAATTACATCTGACAACATTTAATGAATATTTGATATCTCAATTTATGCTTACTGACAAGAATCGTGATTTCGTTGACAATTACTTAAGAGCACACGTGATGAATATTTCAAATGACATTTCACATTTGCTTTTAACAGCTTTAACTATTCCATTATTACACACTCAAAAACACATGACAAATATTTTACATAAACCAACAACATTTGTGTTGCTTAATTCTAGTCTTCCACACAGACTGGATGGCAGAAGGGTGGACTCAAGGCACAAGGCAGCGGAAGCCATTCACTAAGCCTCTGCCAATCAATACAATCTTCAACCTGAGCTTTGGAGATTCTACACCTAGCACTTTTTATTGACGCGTAAGTCAGCTGCGGATTAGCTTGCGTTTGTGACATACAATTCCAACGTCCACGAAAATGCTTCCGCATCAGCCACGATTACAATCAACGGTTGATTCAGCCAGTGTTTACTAGGCGCAGACGAGAACTCATCGTGTTACGACACGGCACAGATACAAAGGTCCATCTGATTAATTGGGTTCGAAACCTTGGCATTTGCAAACCCCGACAGGCCCCGGAGATCTCCACCTAGATCTCCTGTCAGGTGAACAAGTGACAGGTGCATAGTGACAGGTGCGTGGTGGGACTCAGGTAGACAGGTAGATGTCTCAGTCACAGCACTGTGTCATGACAATAGGTAGGCTGTGAGGTTACAGTATCTCTGAGCGTCACACACCGACACCAAACCATGCCAATCTTTTCTACCTGTACCGGTGTCAGATAGAATATGGACCCCCATAGAAATGGACTAGGGGGTCCATATTCCATTATAGAATTTGGACCCCCCTTATAGAATTTGGACCTTCCTTTTAAAAAGCTGAACAAATGGGTAAATTAGTATAATGCAGTTCGTTGATTGTAATTAGAATATCGTAGCCAACATTCATAACACCTATAAAAACAGTTTTTATTATTTTTACATTTTAGCCACCATTGCCATTAAAATGCTAGTCATCTTTGACTGTGAATACTGCATAACCTATGAACTGCTAAAATGTGTGAATTGTTCCGCATTGGTGGATGGTTGAATAAATAGAACTAAGAGTACTATTTACTCATGTTCATTCATTTATTGTCATCTCAACAAAATACAATACATGGGGAAATAATTGTGATAATGTTTCATGTAAGAGCAGTTCATGTATTGAAATTTTGAATGGACCAGTCTCCCTTTTAACAGTGCTGACAAACTACTATGAGCTTGTAAAAGACGTTAAATTTCAACTCCATGGGAATTGCAGGTGTGGCTCAGTTTCTAAGTTACATCAGCAATAAATGATATCAACAACACAACCCAGGGTCCATTTTCTATATGGGGTCAATATTCTATAAAACATATGTAATATGGACCCCCATAGAATATGGAACCCACCCGCAACTACACCACAGCATTATATAAACGCTTTATATAAAAGAATGCGTTTACATATATTTGTAATAGTAATAACTCCCTGGGTTAATAATTGATTCCCCTTTTTGCATTAGTCCAAATGTTCCCGATTTAGCATACATTCGTTAATTTTCTGGATGGATTAGCATGCAGACTTTTTAGTAACCTGAACTGACATGGATTGATCGGCGTCTTTGAAGGGTAACGCTGCATCAACATTCAGCCTCCAGCAACAGTGAAGGTTTCAACAAGAAATACCTACGCAGATTAAAACTCAACATCTTCTCACCCGGCAGTAATCGTTGATTGACAGGTGGTATCTTTCCGGGTAATTACCGCTGATTGACAGGTGGCGTTTCTGGGTACCTGTTAATCTCAGACTGCAAGTATATTTCAGGGTATCAGCTCGCTGACAGATGTGTCTTTATGGTCAGTTAGGTAATGGGCAGCCACCGGGAGGGCGGGGCTGCTGGCAGAGACAGATTTGACATTTATAAATTACAGTGTTTGTATGTGGGTCATGTCAATTGCCTCGAGATAATTTGCTAAAACATTACGCTGCCGAGATTGCCCCAGTGAAGGCATTGGGAACACTTCGGCGAGTCCAAAGCGCCGAGTTATCGCGCTGCTTTATGAGCATACATCTGCAACTGGCGCAGTAATCTTCATTCCTGAGTGGAGCCGTTGCACAGACTCGCTGCGTTGTGTCGTTTCATCTGCTCACGGACGGAGGAGTCGACTATCAGACAATTCACTGTTGGCGTGCCTCCAGCGGCCGCAATCGACTGTTCCACATATCTAATATTTATGGCACTTACAACAGCACCAGGCAGCTTCGGCCATGATGTGCCCATATCATTTCGTAGGCCATTTAATTGGAACTGTGAAAAGACTGTTCTGGACCCGAGTTTGGTCGCCTTCGGCAAAAACAAGCCAATTTTTATTCTTTTACATTTTTTTGCAATTCCATCCAGAGCCTTCGGCTTGGGTGATTTAAGTCTGGTTGGTACTCATTTGAGTGTGGGTTCATTCCAAAGGACAACACTCTACAAGTTTCTTACAATGTTATTATTATGCATCAATGCCATTTAGTCTTTAAAAAATTGGAAATTACATGTAACATAATAATTTCCAATTATATAACCTGAATCATTCAGTCGTGCTGCAATTAGTGTTAGAAGATACAAATGTCCACTACTGTATATAGCCAGGTACTTGTAAAGATGAGTGAACAGAAGCAACGTAGCATGAACAAAACTTCCTCAAGGTTTGACGCTGTTGTACAAGTTTTGAACCCGGGTTCTCTTGTTTGAGGGTCAGAAGTTCGAGTCATGTGATGTGGTGCTACACAAGCTAGATGGGTCTGCAGGCAGCTGTTAGTAGCCAGGTATATATGCAAGACATCAGTGCACGCTCTCAGCGTTGGTAAAACATTGCATGCCGTGGATTGGAATGACAATCACCCGATCACCTTTTTATTTTCCAGGGATCTCGCGATTCCTGGATGCCTGGAAACCGAGATAGCATCACCAGCAAGTGCAGAGTCATCAGTGTAGCTCTGTCACTGAGATAACAACCTGGAGTACGTGACAGTGGCCACTACAAGACCTGTCACCAACTCCCTTCCCTGTGTCGTAATCAGTATATTAGTACTCACATTGGAACGTTCATGAGCTGGTTTAATAGGTATTAAAATTAAACTGTTTGTTATTAAACTGGTGAAATATTAAATAAAACTTGTGAGACAAAGATTTATGCGACAAAAATTCACTCATTCTAGGTATAAATTATATAACTTTGAATTTATTTGCCAAATATCCAGTCTGTATTATTAATGCACAGTGTTCATTCGTGGAGTATGATAATACACTGTTGTTTTATTGCTTTCTAATCCAACGTTAATCCAGTATTATCATTGGGAATCCCCTCCTAGAAAACAAGCACGTGTAGGCAGTCTTCACAGCAGATCGACAGGTGAATTGTTAATGAACGACCACTTAGGTAGATCAGATAAGTCAAACAATCAGGTAATAAGTTGCCATTACAGGTGACCACAGATAGGGTACCTGGAATGTGTGACCAGCAGAATCAATAGGGCAGACGGGAACAATGGCACAACGCAACACACACAACACTGACTGCACTGTGTTTGTTCCGGGTCCACATTGGTACAGTGTGAAGCGCTCTAACAATAACAGCAACAATGATAATCTGATGGCATTTCACTGTGCCACAGACCTGGTAATTATGGCCATTCAGATGGATAAATTGTTACATTACCAAAACATGACTGTTTACTTATTTAAAAATCACATTAATTTATGCACATTATAATTACATGTTGATGCCATATGTGTGATGTCAAAAAAATACATAAGAATTATATATAAAAATAATACTAATTAGTTAAGGTATTGCAACAGCTAAATTCTGGCAGGCTTTGAAGTTGCTGATAGAAGATTAAATCAAGGCTGAGCAAACATTTATATTCAGTGTGGTACTTCCAAACATGACCCATCCCCACCCACATTGGCGTAATGACCTTCGGGTTTTTGCCAATTATGACATAGACATAAATAGACAAGACATCCTTCACAATGTAGGATTTTTTGCCAGACTTGAGGAAATAGTGACTCTGTCTTTCACAGAATTAAACACATGAATGGACTTAACAAACTGATGATTGTGTTAATGTATAGTCATTACAGTTAAAACTGGAACCAGCAAGATAACTAATACATTATAGATGGCACAGTTTAAAATAGGTAGATTCTCGTTAAGTATACAGGCATTTTGGCTGCTTGCCGTATTGGGTTTGTTAGTTTGAATCTTATTAAATCTGGTTAAATATTAACAGAATCATGTCATGCAACCTATAAATAAAACAAACCAGAGTCCAGATTCCAGGATAGTGGATAATTAGTTTGGTAATTCTATAAAAGAGGTTGTTTTTAGTACACCTAAATCAGGCCTTTTTATGCAGTCTTTCAGAATAAGCTATTTTTGCTGAATATTTTGACATATAAAAATCAACCAATTCTAAGACGGTGTTACGGAAGCCATTTATTCATCAGACAGAATAACCCTGTTTCAAAAAGTGATTTAACCCCCCAAATATACTCGTTATTATGTAAGTATATAACGTTGCCATCTGGCAATCGTTCTTTTTAAATCTGGGTGTTATTCAGTTACTCTGCATTAATCTGACGCAACTTTTCACAATGAAAGCAAACTGTTACTGCGGAGTTAAATCCCTCTACTGATTTTTAATTACCTCATAGATAGTTAATATGAAACTAACCGCTGTGACATGACAGGGGCTTTACCCCAAGTCCCTCAAGTTTAAACAACACCACAAGTCATGTTTCACAAGACGTAATATTTAGCAGTTCTTTGGAAGACACTACAAAGACTAATCAAGAGGCATCTGAAGCCATCAGCTGATGGTGTCGTCTCCTGAGGTCAGTGCGTCAACTTAAGCAGGCGTCACCTGTGCACAATATCCTCTTACACCTCTAAGATTGTGGCTTATAAGCCTCTCTCCTCATTCGCAAGTAACAAAGGCATTTCAATCAAAGCCAAATCTCTGTCAGCGCTGGGACTGTTTTTGGCTACGGTGCTCCGGGGTGAAATATAAATATTTTAGGGACACACTGATTTGACAATGCGCCAAAAAAATGGCGTTGTCCGATGTGCCGACTAACATGATGCATGGCTCCAGTTTGTGTCTGAGTGGTGGGGACCTTGCTTAATGTTCACAGGTTGTACATTTTGGACCATATAAATATTGAACATTAGGTTGGGCTGTGGGACTGAGAATTAATTACTTTTGGCCTTGACATTTGTTGAAATGGTTCTGAGTTGATGTGTTGATGACGCCTGTGAAAGTAAGACTTTGATGTCCCTCGCCAAAGAGGTTTGCTCTCAGCAAGGACATTTAACATTCAGTCTGGTCAGTATCAGCTAGGATAAACAAATGTGGCTTAATTAACATTTAACTACACTTGTTCAATTTCAGATAAAATGTGCCACACTTTTTATATTATTTTTTTTATAAATCATCAGCAATATTTAAATTCACATGTTTCTCTTTAGTCTATAAACCCGAGAAATATCACAAAATATCTGACAACATTCAAATATTAGTAATAATATTCCATCGGCTGAATCGACCAAATCGTTTGAACTTTTAAAATCCATCAGCCAAGTATCAGGAGACAATCTGTCCCTTCTCTTTAACCTGTTTGCCCTCGTCTACAAAGGACTTTGTGATAACGTAATCGGATGGAAAGTGATTTACCAGAACCTCCCCGGAGCCTCCTACTCCAAACAGACAACACTCTTGTGTCGTTGGTCTTCGTCTGCCTCCATCGTCTCACAGACACCTCCCAACTCTGCCAGTTCTCTGGGTGGTTTCTTCTTTTATCTCAGCCCTTGATCTGTTCCCCAGGTTGAGGGAGGCTGGCTGGGCCTACATCACTCAGCTCTGCCCCGCCAATGAGCTTTCTCCTCACATTGCTGTATTTTCAAACACTCATTTTCTATAGGACTTTTATTAATTCCATCATAGTTTCTATGGTGTCACACAGGGCTTTATGCAGGATCAAATTATTGCCAGTCACATGTTTTGGTGGACACGTGGATGTTAACTGTTAAGATAATTTACAAACTTTCAAATTGTGCCTGATGACACCACTTACACTCACTTTCAAGGCATAACTAACAATATCTATGGTTTTGGAAGACCTTTTTTTGCTCCTTCATTTTTGTACCCGTCCTCCATATTTCTATCCGTCCATATTCGTTTTTACCCGCCCAAATGATGGGTGGACGGGTCTCTAGATAAAGCTATGGTGTCACAGAGAGACAGCATCAAACATGCACCACTATTTAATTGTTTAAACAATTGCTTTGTTCATGTTGCTACTTGTTGTTATTGCTAGAAAAATATATATTTGATTTGCATTCCTCCATACTCGTTCGTTTATCTGTGCGACATCTCTTCGCTCTACATCTTCAGCCATCTGTGCGACATCTCTTCGCTCTACATCTTCAGCCATCTGTGCGACATCTCTTCACTCTACATCTTCAGCCATCTGTGCGACATCTCTTCACTCTACATCTTCAGCCATCTGTGCGACATCTCTTCGCTCTACATCTTCAGCCATCTGTGCGACATCTCTTCGCTCTACATCTTCAGCCATCTGTGCGACATCTCTTCACTCTACATCTTCAGCCATCTGTGCGACATCTCTTCACTCTACATCTTCAGTCATCTGTGTGACATCTCTTCACTCTACATCTTCAGTCATCTGTGTGACATCTCTTCACTCTACATCTTCAGTCATCTGTGTGACATCTCTTCACTCTACATCTTCAGTCATCTGTGTGACATCTCTTCACTCTACATCTTCAGTCATCTGTGCAACATCTCTTCACTCTACATCTTCAGTCATCTGTGCGACATCTCTTCACTCTACATCTTCAGTCATCTGTGCGACATCTCTTCACTCTACATCTTCAGCCATCTGTGCGACATCTCTTCACTCTACATCTTCAGCCATCTGTGCGACATCTCTTCACTCTACATCTTCAGTCATCTGTGTGTCATCTCTTCACTCTACATCTTCAGTCATCTGTGTGACATCTCTTCACTCTACATCTTCAGTCATCTGTGCAACATCTCTTCACTCTACATCTTCAGTCATCTGTGCGACATCTCTTCACTCTACATCTTCAGTCATCTGTGCGACATCTCTTCACTCTACATCTTCAGTCATCTGTGTGTCATCTCTTCACTCTACATCTTCAGCCATCTGTGCGACATCTCTTCACTCTACATCTTCAGCCATCTGTGCGACATCTCTTCACTCTACATCTTCAGCCATCTGTGTGACATCTCTTCACTCTACATCTTCAGTCATCTGTGCGACATCTCTTCGCTCTACATCTTCAGTCATCTGTGTGTCATCTCTTCACTCTACATCTTCAGTCATCTGTGTGACATCTCTTCACTCTACATCTTCAGTCATCTGTGCAACATCTCTTCACTCTACATCTTCAGTCATCTGTGCGACATCTCTTCACTCTACATCTTCAGTCATCTGTGTGACATCTCTTCACTCTACATCTTCAGTCATCTGTGTGTCATCTTTTCACTCTACATCTTCAGTCATCTGTGCAACATCTCTTCACTCTACATTTTCAGTCATCTGTGTGTCATCTCTTCACTCTACATCTTCAGTCATCTGTATGACATCTCTTCACTCTACATCTTCAGTCATCTGTGCAACATCTCTTCACTCTACATTTTCAGTCATCTGTGTGTCATCTCTTCACTCTACATCTTCAGTCATCTGTGTGACATCTCTTCACTCTACATCTTCAGTTATCTTTCCCAATATTTGTCCTATTCCTCTGTTCGTCATGCTTCCGTTGTTCCAAGCAAGAACGTCCAAGGACTCTGCTCCTGATATTAGCCAACTTCCTGGCATCATAAACTTCAGTATACTATCACTCACAATACGATAATCGCAAATGTCAGCGAATCCCAGATATCGGGTCTGTTCCTGTGGCGGCCCGTGTTAAAAATACAGTCATGTGAGCAGTCGACTTCAGCGATTGTGCAAGCGCAATTCCAGTGATCGACAGCTGCAAAGGTTGTATTGTGGGTGGATGGAGGATACGACGTAACATCTGTAAGACAGTGTAATCTCGCTTACTCACATGGCCCTCACCATGTCCGCCCATCAAAGTTGCACCATCATATCCTCATTTCCAGTGCAGTGTTACACAAACTCTATCCACTCAATGCCAGAGACACTCAACCAACCTAGTTCTCCCAGCTCTGTGGCTTACATGTTGTGCTGTAATAAAATGATTCTGTATGTCTGAATGTTTATGCTTATCTTAGTTTTGGATGGAGGAAGAGAGGGACGGAGGGAGGGAGGGAGGGAGGGAGGGAGGGAGGGTGGAAGAGATGGAGGGAGGGAGGGATGGAGGAAGGGTGGAAGAAGCGGAGGGAGGGAGGGTGAAAGAGACAGAGGGAAGGAGGGAGGAAAGGCAGAAGAGATGGAGGGCAGGAAGATTGGGGGGGTCGTAAGGAGGAAGGATGAGGAGCAAGTGGGATAGACAGGGGAGAGAGGCAGACAGAGGGAGATAGATGGGGGGTTGGATAGAGAAACAGAATGAGATAGCGAGGGAAATTGAGAGAGAGAGAGAGAGAGAGAGGAGAGAGCGAGAAGGTGGAGGGGGAAAGAGGAGAGAGAGAAGGAGAGACAGACGTACACAGTCAGGGACGGCGACAGAGACACAGAGAGAGAGCACACCCAGCTACACACTGTGGTGCTTGCGCTAGCCACAGTTACATCAGTGGTGACATATGCTGCCTCCTAACAGGTGTACGTAGCCAGTATTGATTTTGACGCCCACATCGCAGCCGTACAGATGGGCAGGAAGGCAACACCGGCACAAAAACGACTTTGTCCTAGTCATGACATTGCCTGACTGCACTGGACTTGAAGATGACCACTTGGCTGTATGCGTGTGCCAAACATGTGGCCAAGCACGTGCCTGCACAATGACGATAGCAAGCATTGTAACGATGCAAAGATAAATGGCAACCAACTAGCGGTAATCAATTTTCAAGCACATTAGCTAGGCATATTGGTCTAGTCAGCACCTTGCTATAATATGCGCAGTAATGACAGGCTTTGGGTATGTTGCAACTTTTACAGGTTTTCAGTTCAGTATTATCCACGTGTGGCTAGATTTAAATGACATACAGGTATGTTAATTGGCACGATTTAAATACATTAAAAAAATTATTCTTCCTGTGAAGTGTGAATGTTTTCATTGAAATACTTTATTTCTACGTAGTTCTAGAACCTTCCAGGTTGCTACAAAGCATACTAAAAATCCAATTCGAATGAATAAAAATATCAGTTTCAAAACCTCATTAAAACAATTGTTTTGATACACAATGCAACAGGTTATGATTAGAGATACCTGTAAAAAAATCCGAGATAACCGTGTGACATTACGGGTTGTGAAATGTCAACGCGTTCAGATCTCTCGCTAACGGCGGATGGGAGGAGACTAGCTCATCTTGTTAATTTCCCTGATGTCACGTCACGCATGCAGCTGACCCAGTTCTGTCTCTTTCACGGCGGCGTTATTGCAATATAGGTAAGTAGCAAACCAATATCATCATACATTATCTGCTATCACGCCGGTAACAGAAAACGCGTTTGTAATGAAGACGTTCCCACCCACATCAGTTGTCACATGTGCGCAACATTGCACGACTTTGTCCCATCACATTTCAATGGTTTCATTAAAGCCGATCGCACAAATCAAGAGAGAGAGACACCAGTGGTATGTGCCACATGCAATCAATGAAACAGAGACCATACATGCAACGACACGCCCCAGTCAGACATGCTAGTATGTCGGAGATATCCCTACATGGACACGTACAAAAACGGAAACCCCATAATTGTTGTATTGTAAAAGTAACAACCAAATATATTTTACAAACTGAAACAGGCCAGAATTAAGTATCCACAGACTGGTGACATACCACACGGAAACTGAATTTAATGTTAGTCATAGCTAATTTATTAACAACGTGAGGTGTCAACTACCTTTCAGAGTTAATGACAATCGGCTCTGTGAACATCAGCATCCGTCTAAGTTCTGCTGTCAAGGTTAGTACGAGCTGCTAACTGTATTGTTTATGTCAAACTGAGCCTACATAAATTACCTTTCAGTCAACACACAGATGAGGCGAGTGCGGCGTGCACACACACACGTTTATAAATTAAGTAAAAATGCCAATTCCAAAGACCAGCGTGTGGCATAAATATTTCACGGAGACTGGCAGGTGTTTATTGCAGGACTGCCCAAGAGATGTCTGCTGAGCGACAGCCCTGCCCAAACTAAATCTCAGCTTTATTGCATACATTCCTAAATCTCCCGCGGCCGCTTAGCACTCGACTAGGCAGGCCTGTATGCGATAACTGAGGCTAACGATTCATCCGTGGAGAAGTCCCTCGTGTGGTTAGCTGTCCGTCCGTCCGTCCGTCCGTCCGCCCGCCCGTCCGCCCGCCCGCCCGCCCGTCCGTCCGTCCGTCCGTCCGTCCGTCCGTCCAACCATCAGCCAAAGATGGAAGCTAAACCATGACACGTTAGTTTCCCAACATTCAAATTGCTGCAATTTGATGATGCAGTTGGATAAGACACACTGAAGGTGGGTCAGAATTCCACACGAGCACATTCCTGCGTGCACGCAGTACTGTATGTTTTAAATTGCACAATGTTTTGATGTTCTTTACATTTCATTAAATACTTTCTTTCCTGTCTTTGATGTCAAATCTGTATTGCAAGACTGGCTGTTTTAAATTGCACATTGCCCTCCCTTGGCAACTCAAAACTGTCCTTGCCTTCAGACATTACCTAGTGTATGCGAATGATTAAATTATATTGAATATAATTTCAAAACAGAAAGTTTATCTGATATGAACTGAACGAGAAACAAAACAAGTGTTGAATGTTTACAAAATTCCAACACCTCGCTAACAGTGTACATTGCACCGGCTAACTACGCGACTCACAATACTTTAATCCAATATCGTCCAATTACGGGATTCAGCCGTCATCAAAAGAAGGAAAGCAAGTCATCGCATTATGCAATTATTCGTGGACACAGCGTATGGCCAGCGCTGCGGCCACGGCTGCGGCGGCGCATGTTTTTATTGATTCTTTCATGTCTAAACTGCCACTCAGCGCTGATGGATTTTCAATAAATCACTAAAGACACAGCATGGGCACGGAGCTGGTGTTGCCACTGACACAGCTGGGCCATGCACCTAAACGGCTCACAACTAACATGTCTGATGACATCTGGCCTCTGAGTGAAGGGAGATGTAACCAGTCACCAGTGTAGGGGGATGTGGGGATGCTGCCTGCCTGTCCTAGGCCACTGCCCCGAGGCACACATTACTCACCACCACTGCCTGGTCATTTATTGGGCCACAAATCCCTGCCTCCAGACAGTGCCATGGATTACGTACGCAGTGGTTGGCCATAGCCCAGGGCCATATATTGATGTTTGGCCATGGTCAAGGAACACATATTACTTAATTACTGGCTGGCCATAGCCCAGGGCCACATTACTATTTCATCATAGCCTAAGGCCAGTTTGACGGCTTGGGCCATAGCCCCGGGCCACATATTACTGGCTGGCCTTAGCCCAAAACAAAGTGTCAGGTCCTCCCCGGTGCCCAGAGCCACATATCGCTGTTCTGTCACAGCCTTGTCAACCGCAGAGAACCTGTTTTCAGCGGGACTTCCATCAACACACCAACATTACTACTGCCCCCCATTAACCCAGGACAACCTGTACTCTGGGGCAGCCACAGACCAGCGCCACACAACATCCTATCAACTAGCTGTTTTACGTTCAATCCAAGGTTATTTGCTGCGATCGACCTCCAACTATCTCACAAGATATCTGAAGTAAACACTGCAGGCAAGCACCGACTTACACACAACAGTTACAGACCTGAGCCAGTTTGATGCTACTTGTTCTTCACATGGCCGGTGGACAGCCAATACACAACTATAGGTCATTTGTATGCAAATGACATATAAAAGGCAGCATTTAATTTCTACATGTCATTAAAAATACTGATTTCATGCTGACCACCTTGTGCTGACCACCCCCTCCCACTGACCACCCCATGCTGACCACCTCATGCTGACACATGTGCTGACCACCTCATGCTGACAAACCAGCACTGACCATCCTCCCACATTGACCTCCTCACACTGACCTCACACTGACCTCCCACTAACCACCTCACTGACCTCTTCAGACTGACCTCACACTGACACCTCCTCACGCTGACCACCTCACGCTGACCACCTCACTCTGACCACCTCACGCTGACCACCTCACGCTGACCTCCTCACTCTGACCACCTCACGCTGACCACCTCACGCTGACCTCCTCACGCTGACCTCCTCACGCTGACCACCTCACGCTGACCACCTCACGCTGACCACCTCACGCTGACCACCTCACTCTGACCACCTCACATTAACCACCTCACGCTGACCACCTCACGCTGACCACCTCACGCTGACCACCTCACGCTGACCACCCACGCTGACCACCTCACGCTGACCACCTCACATTGACCACCTCACGCTGACCACCTCACGCTGACCACCTCATGCTGACCACCTCACGCTGACCACCACACGCTGACCACCTCACTCTGACCACCTCACATTGACCACCTCACTCTGACCACCTCACGCCGACCTCCTCACGCCGACCACCTCACTCTGACCACATCACGCTGACCACCTCGCGCTGACCACCTCACGCCGACCACCACACACTGACACCTCTTGCTTGACCAACATGTGCTGACCATGCCCCTGTAATGACTACCTCTCACTGACCACCACCTTACACTGACCACTTAACACCATAATTTCCCTCGCCTCCCTCTTGCTGGCAGTGATGCAGATTTAACGTGAACATTAACAGATTAACTGTGATCCTCCATGAGACGGACGGCTCACCAGGGACCGAGCCTGAGCCCCAGCGTATGGGGCTTGACTCCTGCCAGTCCCAGACCTCAGCCACGTCTGTCAGTCCTGGAGCAGGGCCAGCAGCATCGTCTTTTGTGGCACCAACAGGAGACAGATCGCAAGATAATTCTGGCAATTAAATACTGTTATGGAACCGATCAGATGGTTTGTTGATACGACATTGAGAGGTGCCATGCAACAAAGATATGCCCAATGCCCATGCCCAATAAGGCTGCAGTGACTCATAGGTACACCTGAAATTGTTTAGATTAAAATTAGATTACGTTTTTCAAAAAAAAGAAACTCAGTCGAAATATAATTATTCGTCATCATAGAAATGTTGACTGTATAAAGAGAAAGACAGTTTTTAAAATCATACCTTCAATATTTAAATATACCTTCATAGCTTCAATATCAAACATACATTGAAAGCCCCGGTCCCTCGGGAAATTCGAAACAGCATTCTCAATTAAACGTGTTTCATTACAGGATGTTCTCACTACAAACAATTAAACATTCACCAAACATTCACCAGTATATCAGGTTTCATAGAAGCTCTCTTCCTCATCCACCCTTCACCCTAAGTGCGGGGGGGGGGGGGGGGGGGGGGGACTCACTGCTGAATTACGTGCATGTTTAACTTCAAATTAACTTCAGTAATAATTCATGGGCTCTAGGAGGCCGACACCAAGGTGGTCTGCGAGAAGCTGCATCCAGCGGGTGGCTGAAGGACAACTGCAGGTGCATCTTGTGCTAAATGTCACTCCCACAGTGGACATTACTGGCAGACTGCACTGGCACGTCCTGTCACACTACTGGGGCACTGCCGCTGCGATTTTTCTGTGGTTATATGTATGTATATATAATTTTTATTATTATTATATTTTTTATAAATTATATATTTATGTATGTATATATACATGTATATATATATTACATATATATATATATATATATATATATATATATATATATATATATATATATATATATATATACATATATATATATATATATATATACATACATACAAATGTGTGTGTGTGCGTGCATGCTTGTGTGTGTGTTACTTGGTAATGACAGTGATAATTTTAATTATGTTGATGACGGGCACCTGACATTTGCCAGTCACCAACATAATTAAAATTATCACTGTCATTACCAAGTATGATCCGGTAGAGCAAATATTAGTTTTGACACTCCAATAATATTGCAATTTTAAGCTTCATATTTTCATAATTTCATTTTATAAGCCAATGTCATTAAAGGATTCTTCGTGAAATGCCTCGATTTCAAAACGGTATCCAAGAACGATTGAACTTGCTATCTTGTTATTCATGCTCCAAATGTCAATACATTCTATCCACACGTGATTACACTAATGATTCATAAATAATTTAAGCATTTACAAATGACATAAGGATGCATTTCAAGTGTTTATACCATCATCCTTCAAAGAATACATGTTTGTTTGTCATTTATAAATGCCAAATCACGTATATTGACTCTCACACCACGTAGATCTTGCGGAAAATAATCAATTATTAACTTTTTACAACATGGCAACAATTGGTGTATTCAACATTCTGGTAGCCAGGGTAGAACGCTTCTTGGAAACCCAATCCACAATCAATACAATCACTGTGTGATAATTAATAATTTCTCACCAGCTAGCTCATAAAAGACAGGTCTGGGCCAATATCGCCATCACATTTCCACCATCGCATGGTAATTTAAGGCTCATTATCACCTTAACGTCAGCGCGAGCGCGTGAAGGAAAAACAAAAATTCATATAAAACAACACCAGACTATGGGAGGAGCCACCATTCCTGGAGCCCTGTTTCCACTGCAGCCTGCAACTATGTCAAACTGACCAATCAGAGAGCTACAAAGAGACATCTGCACCAGCCTGTCAAGATCGCAGAAAGATAAATATATTTGATTTGACCAAAATAAATTTACAAATAAAATTTACATCATTATAGAAGACTCATCAGACGGAAACCCATTAGGACGAAGCATGTCGCCAACACTGGACTACTTTATAAAAGCAACGTTTTAAATGTAATTTGAATTCAGTATTTGGTCCATCTAGTGATGCAAGGTATGGGTAATTCACAAAGACAAATTCAGTTTAGGTTTTATGTGTAAAACTGATGAAACCCAAACATGTGACGTCTTTCATTACGAAACCAGAACCTTGTTAGCATCCTCAATCTACCAGTAAAAATAAGACAAAGGACTCACAATTTCCTACTATGAAAACGATGTTGTTAGTTATAATCTTATCTCCACTAAACTGAAGAGCTAGCATATATTAAACCATGCATGTCTAAATTACTTATCACTGGTTTAACAATGTAGGGTGACATTTACTTGGAACCATTCACCATTTCCTTCAACAATGTTCACTGTTCAATTTACCTACTGCATAATTATATTATCAATTTTATTTATTTTCTATTTTTGTTTCAAATAAATTATCTGGCATCAATCAGAACCTAAATTAAAAGGTGTTTTTAAACCCTGATTTGCACAGCTGATCCATCCCTTCATAATACCATGGCAACATACATAGCCTATATACATTAACTAGCACTTGTAGGATGGCAGCAGTCAGATTAATTCATAGTCCTACTGCTGCCTGTTCTTATTGCCAGAATTCTCCCAAATCTTTACACAAGAGTCCGTCCGTTTTCGTGGCCAGATTAAACGGGATTGTAATCTAAATGGTAATCCCTTAAGGATTAACATAAGGAACTCTAATCCTGTGGGTTCAGCATTTACCCAGAGAAGTTAATTTGGTGGATCAAACGTGCTGTTTCAACACATCTACGAATTGTCCTCTGGAAGCTAACACACAGTGTGAGGGAGGGGATGGTGGGGCACACCGGTCACATGTCTACGTAGGGCAAGATGGGACATGTGCCGTGAGAGAAGAACAAGAGTCAGGTCAACTATACATGTAATTACAGTTAAAGCAATCGTTTGAACATGCAACCAATCTCATTTACCAGTGGGTTAAACCAAGAGCACTTCTACAGTAGCCATGTTGTTTGGTCTCACATCGCCTTAGGAGCCATGCAATGTGCTTGTTATTTTGTATTTAAGTTTTGTTACTTGTATGGATAAATGACATATTCAATACTTTAACGGTAGATCTGTTTCCATTTATAACATGGCTGAAAACCTTGACAAAACTAAAAAGGAGAAATCACATTGAGTTATTAATAAATAGAATGCTGGAAGTGGAATTTTACCAATTACAATTAATTATGTAGTGTAATTTTAAGTTTAGTCCGATTGCACCATCAAGAATGACCCAACTACCTGGCGTAATGTTACTAGTATGTTTTGTTGCTTTACTACTAGAAAAATAAACCCCGGTCAAGTGTGTACTGGTCATGTCATTTTATAATCACAACTTCACATAAACCATGACATTTACTTTAACTTATTGCTATTTATCACACGACAATCAACAATGGGCCTATTTATATGGCAATGTAGTGAAATTACTGTTTACACACTTCAAAAAAATCTCAAATGAATTACACGCGCACGCTTATGAATGTGGCATGTTTATACACATTGTAAAGATCAGAGTGGCACAGCTGCCCGACAAGTCCCGGCCAAGATGAGGAAGCTATTTGTCAGGCATCCATCACCAGCAGAAACAAGAGGTTCTGGTGGACTCTTGCTGGGAATGCTGACCCCAGCACTGCCAAGACATCACATGAGACAGACTCACACCTTCACCGTGATACTCCCTCATTCCTCAGTCTCTGCCTCCCTGAGTTATCACATCACATGGGCTGTGGGCAGCATAAATATGCCTATACATAGACGCCCTTTTACATCACGGCCTCACCCTCTGTGTTAATCGCCATTATGTGCCGGCGAAACTGGTTAACAAGGCCGCGTCTCGTAGCCAGATGTTGGCACTTCACAACGTCGCCTCCACTACCTGGAAGCATTATCATATTCACACGTCGTCATCTCGCACAACTCTCTGGAGTCGCAATACTTTTAATAAGCACCTGCGCATGCCATGCTTATGTTGTCAACACGGAAACACCATTCTTAACTTGCAACTAAAGATCAGGCAGTGTGATACCAGACTGTAGTGTTTGACTTTCATATTAAACCTTTTTTTGAGTTTTCAAAAAATTTGTATTTTATGAAAACAGCAATTATGCTACATGCACTTCGAATTATGATAATTCAACTTCACAAGTGTGTAATACTGAAATAGCAAACTCGTTAGCCGACATAATTAATGTTTCAATTTCTTCAGATAAAATTCACACTTAGACTATTTAAAAATCAATGACCATAAACTCACTGATCCAAAAAGTAATGCCTGCAATGAGGCCAACCATGTTTTATAAGTGAGGTAAATATAAACGTCACCATGCAAGTAGAGTTACACTTTCCACACAAAAAATATGGGACGGACCCCATTCCCATTCTGAAAAACCACACCTGGGTAAGCCAGATCTTCAGCATTAACGCTTGTTATATAATGCGATTTTATGGTAAAAATCATCCTTCTTCGTACAAGATTAATCTTAGTCAAATGGCAGCGCAGTCTCTCAACCACCAGTTTCACTATTGAGGCGGGATGGATTATAGAGCTTCCCTTTAATGTCATCGCCAGTCCTTCCATCCTGTCTACATCACACCACACACACGCATCCTATAACTCTTGTACCCCACGTTGAGTGGCCAAATTTGTCATGCCTACGACAAAGAGACAGCCGAAGCCTGAGACAGAGAAAGCCTGAAGACACTTATATTATGCAGTCACATGGCCCCAACGTGGCGTGGGTCACCAGTCCAGTTCGTCGAAAACAGTCCACACGTCATCGACAGGGACGTCTACACTTGACGAGAACTGATTGGGCGGGGTGAAAAAAGCGCCCGGTTGCAGATCGGCTGCCACAGCAACCGCGTACATACAATTGCTTTTAGAGGCACGACGCCCGGTAAATGTGGCTAATAAAAGCAACTATGTTGTTTTTATGCATGTTAATAAATGTACTTGTGCCATGATCTTGTGTGAAGCAAAAGTGCGCGATGAGCCAGGCTTCCATTTGGCAGCTCATTAGAAGGCAGCAGCTGTTCTGAGCAGACTGCTTTCATGGAGGAAACATGGTTTCATAGCTACATAGCTACGCTGATGTAGTACATAGTTTGTATAGATACAGAGTCTGGTTATTCATTCCTCGTCTTAGTTAGTCAATTTTTAGTTGCCTTCAACATGTCAAAGGATATGGTAAATACTTATCTCCGGATTGGATTCATTGTCATTGTCTACTTAGTACATACTAGATTCAAAAACATGATACAGGTGGGGGGGGCCGTGACTACAATGTTGGTACCCTCGATAAAACTAGTCTCCATATCCAATTATCACAATTCTTTAATATGCTGTACATATATTAATATTTCCAGCAAATCGGGGCTTCGTGGTAGACTGGATGAAAAATTGCTTCTGATGTTGAACAAGTCAGAAGATACATAACACAGCTCACACACACACGCACGCACGCACGCACACGCACGCATGCACACACACACACACACACACACAATAACAGAAATTGTATAACTTATTTATTCAGTTATTTTATTACAATCCATACTTTTAAAATGAAACTGTACTACTTAGATATATCACGTCTCCTGACAGGTATCTTTCATAAAGCCTCTACCTGTGCTCAGCTAGTGATGGCCGGAGTGTTCACATTCTACAGAACAACTCTGCTTAGGTCTTACACCTGATAGACCAACATGTTACTCTACATTTCCGCAATAGATTGCCAAGAAGCACGTCATAGTAAGACAGGTATTTTTAACCTTCACACCCGCCAGAGAGGAATTCCCGGACTGACAGCTCCCTGCCCCTCCATCAACGCCCACCTCCATCCCGTCAGGGAATAAGGTATTTCTACCACACCAGTATTCATCATCTTCCAGGATATAGCCATACATTGAATCCCAAGATTACGAGGACTTAATCTATAAAATAACACCCACCTGCCTTGTAATATCACAGGTCTAACGTTCACATACTACCAAATATTATAGTTTATTTAAAGGACATTCCATGTGGGTTGTTGTATACCGCAGTGTAATGTAAAAAAAAAAAATTTGTTATCACTTATGGTTAATGTTTAGGAATTCATAACGTGGAACAAGCAATTAAACTGATGTAGGTAGACTCTTATCAGATACATTGCAATGGTTAACCAACCACTAACAAATAACACATTCTACAGCAAAACATGACCCTCTTAGACCCGTCACTTGACTGGACAGAGAGAAGTCATGATATGATGATAACAGAACAGGACATACCAGACTTTAACCACTGTAGGCAGCTGTATAAATTAACATTCTTTGATTAGATGCCTTACAGTGTTACAAGTCATAATAATCACTCTCTGGAGTGATTAGGATCAGGGATATGATACCGTCAGACAACGTCAGTTATATAGCACCAGTCATTTTCACGCCAGGAAAAAAATGACAGAAATCCCCGTAGCATGATAATGAAAATTGCTTAACTTATTCAGAGTCCACATACACAAATTATTAACATAAATTGTGTTCATTGAAACTGTGTATTCACCTGCACATGTACCAGGTTCCTGTCTTGTTTCAAATCATGATCCCGCTGACTTATTGTAAAATGTAATCATATGCTCAAGGATGTTTTATAATTAGAATCTGCTTCATGTGATTAAACACAATTGAACTGAAACCTTTCTATGGATCCTACACCGCTTATCCATACATGCACTTAGATTTAACAACATAAATATTCACAGAAGCTTTCTATGTTCTAAATTTAGATGCCTGGTTACCATTATCTGACTAGTTTTAGCGCAACAGTGAAGGTTTACAATTAAACTATTAAGTGAGTATTCTCTTCCCTGAAGCTCAGATTGGATCCCGTCCCCGCAGCAGCCTACACACAGTAGTGGTTCGTCTATGTTTCACACAACTCAGCCGAGCCCTGCATTTTGCATGATCTAGTAAAATTAATAATCCATAACCAGAGAAAATCCATGACCACGGCTAAGCCCATGATCCAATCAAAGGCACAGTGCCAGGTTATACAAGTCACTTAGCAGCCACGTTACACTATTTATTAGTCACAATGGAAGAAAACATTCAATCAAATATAACGCATCAATCGTGCAACAACGATGCACTTCCTACCCAGACAACTTAGAACGCTTTCACCTACAGATGCCTGTTTAACGTTTTGATTACATTGAAGTAACTACTGTGTTAGGTGTAAATTGTGACAAGCTCATTTGAAACAGAACATTTATTTGTCTATTACAGAAATAACATATTTAATAAGTATTTTGTAGATCAATGTACTGTATATAGTGTAGAAAAATAAAGCTAATATATAAAATAACATGTAATAAATGAATAATTAATACAAAATTAAAAGCTGGGAAAATATTAAGTAAATATAAAACACGTCATTGTCATAAATAAAATGACCATGAAATCAAGCACAGTTAAAACAAATATAAAAAGTAACAAAATCAATTCATGAACGTCTAGAAACCGTTAGCCTTGGCTTTTCCAAATTCAGGATTTGATCACCAACTTCATCTGAAGTCAGAGCCACAGGCCTGACAATGTATCAGATATGGAGGCACCTGCATGAAAGCGAATAATCGATCACACAAAAATGATCCATCAGCGTAATAAATCACCGAATGTTGAATTACTTGTGCGCGGACAATATACAACATCTGCACTGTCGGTTTTTAGCTGACAGCGCTAGGAAGTGGACGGACGGGCATCATCTGCCGCTTCCTTGCCCCGGGTGGCTGTTTTGATGAACCTGACTGGATCACGGTAGACAAGTGAATGAGATCACAGCGCGGCCGGACAATGACAGCGAACAGGAGCACATCAAAAGTGGCACTGAAGAGAGTCATCGACCACGAGATCAAACGAAGTAGCAAGTCTGGTGCAGCAGCGCAGGAAAACTCAACAAAGATGAGTGAGGCCTAATGTGGCAGCATAACTGAGTTAGCTGCGTGTGTACGTGTCTGTGTAGTGTGTATGTGTCTGTGTAGTGCCCACGTGTCTGTGTAGTGTGCACGTGTCTGTGTAGTGTGTACGTGTCTGTGTAGTGTGCACTGTGCACGTGTCTGTGCAGTGTGCATTGTGCACTGTGCATGTGTCTGTGTAGTGTCTACATGTCTGTGTAGTGTGCACGTGTCTGTGTAGTGTGTACGTGTCTGTGTAGTGTGCACTGTGCACGTGTCTGTGTAGTGTGCACGTGTCTGTGTAGTGTGCACGTGTCTGCGTAGTGTGCACTGTGCACGTGTCTGTGTAGTGTGCACGTGTCTGTGTAGTGTGCACGTGTCTGTGTAGTGTGTATGTGTCTGTGTAGTGCCCACATGTCTGTGTAGTGTGCCCATGTCTGTGTAGTGTGCACGTGTCTGTATAGTGTGTACGTGTCTGTGTAGTGTGCACGTGTCTGTATAGTGTGTACGTGTCTGTGTAGTGTGCATGTGTCTGTGTACGCCTGCATGCAGACGGGTGAATGCGAGCTTGTGCCTGTTGTTGCATAAGTTGGTGTTACTGTGTGAATAAGCTATATTAAATTACCAGTCATTGGGTCTTTGGGTCAGTGGGTGTGTGGCTGGGTGAGCAAGCGAGCCAGTGACCAAGTGAGTATGGATGCTAAAGAAACCATTTTATCAAATGCTACAATGAAAAACAAATGGAAATTGGAAGAAAAAACTTATTTTCTAAAATAAATAAGTATCATTTTTCCATTTGTCCCTATTTAACATATCTTTGTTTGTTTGTTTGTTTATACTGCAGCGCTGTAGTATATCGTTTATAAATAAAATTTATGTTTGTTGCTGGAAAGAAGTTAACGACAGACTGGTTAGAACTAAACTGAAATCAACTGTGAAACCATCCATGTAAATTTCTCATTCCACTGTCAGCACAAACACCCAAATTGGCTGAGATTACGACGGAGCATTCAACGGATGCATCTTAAGACGCTTAAAAGATTAAATATATTACATACATAAATAACTAAACACCCACAGCTTTGCAGCCGTTATTGAAAATTGCACCTGAATGAAACTGCCCGACACTGTAAATGTCACCAAATGCCAAACAATAAGTTACGATCGATGAAATGTCAGGCAGTTACTAATTGATAAATAAAACTGCATATGCACCTGCGTATAGGTCTAGGCTTACAGGCCAAGGAATTGATATGTTAGGCGACACTGGAAACTCGTCTGGCATGACATCAGTGCACGCACTATTGTCTTTTTAGTCAATGTGAAATCAGCTGAGAAAAGGGTAAACCACGATCTCTGTTTTAATTAAACTTAGTATATGTGTCTTGCCTGTAATTTTCCAACATAAAATTTCAGATCTGTAAGAGTCTCAGATGTAAACAAATACAGTTGTCATGTTCATATTTAGTCTTCTGTCATTATCATGTGTAACACCAAACCATTATGTTTTTTCCAGAAAATCTGCCCACTCGAAGGCCACCAATAAACTATGACCTGTGCATATCATGAAGCGTTGTAATCTTCCCTGTCTATAGTCATGTCTAGGGCAAAGGGAAGCTAGACCACAACATGTTTGATGAGATTGCTTAATCCCTTGGTTTTGTCATGCCAATCAGTAGAGCTTGATTTTCGAGGCTGTTGGCCATGAGACATTACTGACATTACTAAATTATTAAAAGGGGCACTCCGTATAATGAACACTTTCATAAGCCAAAAAGTTAGAAATATAAAAATTGTGTATGTTCCAGCAAGATTACAATAGGTCACTAGTAATGTCAATAGCACCCTCCTTCCTGAAGTCTTCTATAGACAGTATATACAGTACACCCTGACCTCTGACACCCACTGAAGTTAACAGTTCCCACAGTGCAGACTGCAGACACTTAGGGAGATTGCAGTCATTAGCACTTCAGGGTTGTGGTTGAGACAGTGCAATCTACATCAGCACATTCCTGTCTTGCTATCTTGTGGTAAGTAATTTCTGTGTGACAAGATCAGGCCATTGGAGTCTAGCAGCACCCACACATTGTAACTTAAATTTAGACCCAAGTCACAATCCCCGCTGTTGCGTGAAATCACTAATCGAAATGGTTTTTGTTTTTTCTAACAGCAGTGGTGGAACCCCAGGGTGTTGGCAACAAGCCCTCTGGGGTAAAACTAGCCACTGGTTGTAGCTGGTCCGTCAGTTAAATCATGATTACCCCAGAAGCTTCCATAGTGGTACCCTGCTTGGCTAACGAGGCATTACAGCATGAAGCTCACACAGGCTAGAGGTTTCCTGTGCAAATGCAACTGCATCATTACGGATAATCACGTAAGCCTAGATGCCATCAAGGCCAATCTAAGCCGTGCGTTTAGATATGCTGATAAATAATAAAATATGCACAAACCCAATAAGACAATTTCAGCAGCAAGGACCCGTCTTGCTAAGTGACCAAAGACAATGCTTAAACTAATTGAACTGTTCTCACGCATGAATTATTTACAGTTTCCATTTATTTCCTGCCCCGTCATGCTTCAGCGAGCACCATTAGCACCCGCGCCATGCCATTACGGCACGACTACTAGCATAAATTATGCAAAATGATGTCATACGTATCACAACAAACCACTGTCCTTTTTATACACATGCACACAGATAGAGAAAACGCCAGAACGGATATTGCTATACATCATGCCGTCAGATAAGTCTTCTAGTCTCGTTATCTAACATGCGTACACAAAAAAAACCAGTGTTTCTCCTAAGCGCGGTGCTCGAATACGTAGAAGTCTGATACAGGTCTGTCCGTGTGCATGGCTGATGCATTACCATCCTATGCCGAGAGAGTCCTCTCTCTATCATGCACCGGTGATAACTGTATCCTTGTAACTCAGATAATTCCACAGCAAAACATCGTGCTGCACAGATTTATGTGCAGCACGGAGCATCCGCCAGCCGTAGCCGTTATGGAGGAGACATTTTAAGACGACCCGCGTGCATGCGTGCACACATGCACTTACAAATTCAGCTGGTTGTCATGTTAATGTCCTCTCAGATTTGTCTCACGCAACGTGTTAACTTTCAACAATTAATGTTTTTGTAAATCCCCATATTGTTATGTATATGTACAGTGTGTTTGTTTATGGTGATCTGATATAGATAAATGGTTGCTGAAAACTAAGTTCTATTAGACTCTAAGCTGTGAATTCTATCTATTTATAATTTGTGCCCCTCATTTATACCTTGAAGTCAAGAATACACCAAAATCCCCATGTAGCATTTGATACATAGATACTCTATAAAATAGCATCTTCCATTTATTTCCAAGTTCTGAATCTACACTGAGGGACATGCTTTATGCAGAGATCCGTCCACCCAGCACAAATGTGATCCTTCCTGAAGCCCTGCTGAGGCAGTTTAATAATTGATGGTAATTTAACAAGAATTTATTTGTGGACACAATATAGTATTCTTGTGAAAGTACCCCTAAACTTACAATTTGAGGGGGATGACAGCATTCTTTTGACAGAGGCTGTTTTTTAGTTTAATTAAACCCAGCTTAGTTGTACTTGTACACATCTTGGAATTTTTAACTACACTGTACTATAAATGGTTAGGTAACTAGACAAGGTGAAAACTTGTTCTTCTCTGCATATAGACCACCAAGTAGATTCTACAAGCAGGAGTCCCAGAATGAACAGAGGTAACCAAGCTGTAAATCAGCCTGCCAAGTTACCCAACTAATTAGTACACAAACAATCTTCCCAGACCATGACAAAGAACGCACCAAGGAACGTGATCAGTGTTTGGGTTACTGGCTGAATACATGCCTGATCATATCAGTAACACAGAAGTATGTACACGTAGCAGTCGTCCTCACAGACACTGTTATTATGACTTGTACACTTGCATCTTAATTACCTTTTAGTGTTTTTATAGCTCACTCTACTTAGCGTAAGTGTCCACTATTGTGGAAGATATCTAGTCTGGAGACAAGTCAAGTAAAGGGAAGCTTGGTGTCCCCACTGTGATCAACAAAGAGTGATTGTATAGGTGGATTACTATCGTAATGACACATGAGTGCAGACGTGTCGTATTGCCAGAGTTGCACCCATCATGATCTGTTCACCTGTGTCAAAATGTAATCAATAATGCAAAAGGGACACTGTTATGTAATGACAAGTGCGATTGCTTTAGCCTAGGAGAGAACAACCTGAATATACCGACAGCAGCTACAGTGTACAGTAAACCACACGAAAGGCCAAACATACTCCTTCACTTGTAATGAGGGATAATTACTGTTACAAACTTGTTTTGTTTGGGCCTGTATCAGAGTGTCAAAGTTGTTGCACCTAATTATGTGACAAGAGCAAGTCTATCCGAGCTGAATACAACATTACCAAATGAACCACGACACAATTCTGGAAAATTCTACAATTGCTGTCCTTCGGCTTTGAAGAAAACACATTGTCACTTACCTGTTGTTCTGGAAGCCCTGCAAAGTGCTGCCCATGGTGTCACATTTTTTGGACTTCTTTTAAAATACACACACACACATATACATCAGTCAAACACGATCAGCAAAAGGATATGGCCAAGTGATGAGCATGAGACACCAGTACCGCGGCAGCGATGTCTGCTTTAGGCAGTAGAACGCCTTCGGAACGAATCCAGGGAAAGGTAAATCCTCCTCTTCCTCCTCCTGTCCCTTATTATCGTCCTCGTCACCATCCTCGTCGCCGTCCGGGTCCGTGTTCCCGGCCACCTCGGCGCTAGCGTTCCTTTCGTCGGCGTCATTGCTCGCCCTCCCGTCGTCCCCACAACCTGAGGCGGCCGCCTTCGCGCCGTTTTCCTCCGCGCAGACGACAATCGTGTTCGGCTGTTTGCTGGCGAATTCGGGCAGCGGGACTTCCGTCCGTCCGCTGGACTCCTCGGCCATCGACAGTGCTGGGATTCAGTGGCGGACTGCGAGCATTTGCGTGCGCTCGGTGCACTGAGATCGGGAAACTTCGCCGCAAAGTGCGCGCCTTCTGCCTCTCGTGACTGACGTGGCGATAGCTGCAGCCATCTCCGTGTGGCCGGGACCAGAGGCGGCGGCGGCCCAGTAGCAACCGATAACTCGCGATCAGTGTTCCGCCTTGCCCGTCGCCGTTGTTGTCGTGGTTTTGACTGACTATTTTGTCGAACAAAACAAGTCGAATGGAAACAACGAGCGGCAATGATTCATTTCACCACGGTCCTAAAACACTAACCGATTAACTGAATTCGACACGCCTGTCACCGGCTCTGCCGAAACGACAAATTAACCTTCGGCTTCGTGCCTGACGCGCAGGTATGGCGAGCAACAATTGAAACCGAGCGGAAACAATCACTTCGACGTCGTCGACAAACGTGCTTTGCCTTTGGCGACACAATCACACAATCACCTTCAGTGCAGGCCGACTCAAAGCGGCCGATAACGGACGTGTCGAGACAAACCTCCAACGCCACTGTCGCCTCAGACTCAGACACGACGACAGACGACGTCTCCACCGTAAATATCCAGAGAGTCCATCCACCCCGTTCCGCTAGAGTAACTGCCGGAGTGCGTCCGCCAAGGCGGCATCAATCAGAGACGCTATCCGTGTTCCGACGACAGGACGCCGTATCAAGCGTTCCACGACGGTGCTTCGACGACGCTGAACATCCCTGGAGAGCGTTTGGCGCCCAGCGCTGCCGTTAGCGTCCTTCCGTCCGTGGCGTGGCGTGGCTCGCGTGTACCATCCAGCACGCTCGACTCACCGTTTGCGTTGTGGCTTAATCGCAGGAGAAACACGTCAGTGTAACGGATCGAAGCTGCCACAGTCTCCGCGCGCACCCGCCGTGTCACGTGACCGTTCCTAGAACTCACGTGATGGGCCACCAGGGGGCGACTGCAGATGGTCTCCGAGCATCCACGCGACAGACGTTTATCGCAATTTTGTTCCGCAACTATGCATCTCGAAGCAATCTGCCATGAAGTTCAAACTGTCGGTGATGCTGATTGAGAACATATTAATCACATTTACCTGTCGTTGTAAATATCAGTCCATTAAATTGTTTTCTAGTTTAATATTTTATATCAGTGCAAACGATTTTGCCAACAACTAAACAAGCCTACAAGCCAAGGCACAACATTATTTCTGCAAGACCAACCATAGATAGTCAATCTATAGTATTCACGGCAACACTAGAAGGCATTGCCAGTGTATTTCATATAATTATTTCGTCCTGACCTAATAATACGCACTCACACAACCAAACCGCAACTATTTCTGTTGTTTTACCTTAAAGTGATTATATCATGCAACAGTGTATAGATTATAAAATAATGCACGTAGTAAATTTTAATTATGACGGCCCATCGAAAAGTATGCCTTAAATGTGCCGTTGGATTAATAACTATTCTTTTACAACCTGCTTAGAATTCTTTAAAACAAACCATACACGCACAATCTGCCGATCTAGATATCCTATGAACTTGTAATAACTGCCACTTTTTCGTCCTTCTCAGCTAATGGTAATGTCAGACGGGTAATTAGTGTAAGAATAACACGGACTACGGTACCATAACAACAAAACTGTATATTTGCTCAACAGTTTGGCATATTTTGTCATAGAACACCATGCATGTGTTTGAGGAACGTCTTGACATTTGGTTTCCGTAAGAAATAAGTATAAATGTGGACTGTTGCTTAGAGCAAGCAGTCTTACTATAATACCATAAGTACAAATTCCTTCTATGCCTATCCGTGCGGCATCTATACAATCTACTAGGCCTATAAGGTAACGTCTGTTGCGCCTAAATCGTTTCACACCAAACTCAGACTGGCGCATCAAGATAAAAGGACTGCCAATTCCAAAACCGACTAGGTGTAATAAAGTTCTCAACCGCCATGGGTCTAAGTTGTAGGCTCTACATTGGTCTATAAGCAAGGCTATGACTATTTCAAGTGATTGATTTGTCTTTGAATATTTTAAATAGCGTTAGCCCTAAGCTATTTCTCTGAATGCTTTTGTGTTTTGGTACGGGGTTAATTGGTGGGTCAGGTAAGTGCGAAACTACCAAAAGTGGCAGTCGAGACT
The DNA here is from genome assembly GCA_964017155.1 of Oasisia sp. SBJ-2009. Taxonomy (NCBI): domain Eukaryota; kingdom Metazoa; phylum Annelida; class Polychaeta; order Sabellida; family Siboglinidae; genus Oasisia; species Oasisia sp. SBJ-2009. The sequence goes on from OZ024858.1 coordinate 40,990,585, forward strand.
TAGCTGGTGACGTCGACGAAAAAAACGCCGTCATTGTGATCGTCATACGTTGTCATATATGTTTATGTCACCAAATTGGCTTGGCCAGAACCTTGCTGCCGCTAATCTTACCACTATCAATGTGGGCGTTTTGTCATAGCAATATTACGACTTTCACAAAGAAAAAGAAGCATTATATCCTTGGCTACAATGAAGGCGTCTGCTTGGTGTATATAAAATCGATACCTTTTTATTGTGATTAGCTGGGCTGTTTTTTAATGCATCAGCCTATGATATGAAGCTTGGGCTGCAATGTCAGTACCCCGGTATATGGCAACTAAAACCAGCACGGCTTTCATGGAAGATGATCCTTTATCGACAAGGGTAGTTCTTTATACGTATGTATACACGCGTATACTTTAGTTATTGCCATGTACTACATAATATATATATATATATATATATATATATATATATATATATATATATATATATATATATATATATATATATATATATATGTGTGTGTGTGTGTGTGTGTGTGTGTGTGTGCGTGTGCGTGTGCGTGTGTGTGTGTGTGTATTTATATATATAAACATCCCATTAATCAACCCGTTGGTGGAACGTATTTTGGGGAGTTCCGTTATAAAGCCTCCAACCACACCAAACTACACCCCGTCTCCTTGTCTCCATTTAGTGCCCAATAACTTTCCGACTGGAACGCTACTAATGCTTTTCTTAAAACAACCCCTGCGCCTCTTGTTTATGGTCTGGTCAAACGGAACTGTTTCGTCGAAAGCGGAAGTCTTACCACGACGGGGGGGTCAACAAAACACACCCTTTGCACCATGATACCCTTTGGCCGCAGGGATCGAACTTACCGCTCACCCCTTGCCCGACACAAGTAGACATTCCTCCTTGGGAGGAGTGACATGAGACTATAGTAGCTATCCAAGTAGTTATTTTCCACATGCTTTTAACAAACAAGCAAGCAAATTTCAAAGTTTTGCCATCTGATAATCACTTTCTTGTTTTGTGTTCTCTACTTTATCGCTATTATTACGTGTATATGTGGTGGGTGGGTGGGTGGGTGTATGGGTGGAGGAACGGTATATGTACGTCAGATCTGTATCGTACGCACATACGTACACACGTAAATAAATTTCCGTCCGTCCGTCCGTCCGTCCGTCCGTCCGTCCGTCCGTCCGTCCGTCCGTCCGTCCGTCCGTCCGTCCGTCCGTCCGTCCGTCCGTCCGTCCGTCCGTCCGTCCGTCCGTCCGTCCGTCCGTCCGTCCGTCCGTCCGTCCGTCCGTCCGTCCGTCCGTCCGTCCGTCCGTCCGTCCGTCCGTCCGTCCGTCCGTCCGTCCGTCCGTCCGTCCGTCCGTCCGTCCGTCCGTCCGTCCGTCCGTCCGTCCGTCCGTCCGTCCGTCCGTCCGTCCGTCCGTCCGTCCGTCCGTCCGTCCGTCCGCCCGCCCGCCCGCCCGCCCGCCCGCCCGCCCGCCCGCCCGCCCGCCCGCCCGCCCGCCCGCCCGCCCGCCCGCCCGCCCGCCCGCCCGCCCGCCCGCCCGCCCGCCCGCCCGCCCGCCCGCCCGCCCGCCCGCCCGCCCGCCCGCCCGCCCGCCCGCCCGCCCGCCCGCCCGCCCGCCCGCCCGCCCGCCCGCCCGCCCGCCCTAGAAACTTCGCATAGGCATATATATAAACGGAGTTATTTTTTCGATATGTTGTCATAGTTATAAGTGATTAATAAAACACATTTGTTATGAAATGTAGGGACACAATTATGTAAATTAGTAAAACAATTGCATACATTACAAAGAATCCGTTTCATTCTGGCTCTGGGGGCTAAGCTCCCTAAGTCTCCCGGCTCTGACGACTGTGATATTGTTTCGGAAAAATTATTCGCGTCCCGGGCGTGCCCGGATCCGCACAGGGGCGATGGAACCCATTTAATTAAGTGCACAGGGTGACTGCAAATCCACCAGTGACGTCACTGATACGTCTACGTCAAGGTTTCACGTTCGTATTACGTAACATAATGTAACACTACTCCCGTCACACTAACATTGGATTACAATCAGTAGCGTCGCATGTCGACTGTTTATTTGGCTTATCGGGCAGTTGAAATACAAGTCTAATTGCCTTACGCACTTGCCGACTAAACGGTCAAACAAAAGTCGCCAGAAATGCGTCACCGGCGCTTGGCCTAAGGTCTGTTAGACATTTTTGTTTGTGTACCGTGTAATAAGCCCAGTGTAGGGACGTCATTCCGAGGGAAGTATTGTTTACGATCTAATTATGTAGTAATTAAACTGTCTACACATCCGGAGCCAATTTCGTGAAGACGCCAAGAACGTTCAACACACCAAAGTGATTGCATGTGATATTTTCGATAACGAACATAGACGTTTACGCAAACACGATAATGCATGCTTCGTAACAGACACAATGAATTCAGTTATGTTGTGCCTAATAGATACATAAATGTGGACTAGTGTTTTACCATGCAGTGATCTTAAACAAAGAGTGAACCCACTTGTTCATGTGAACGTTTTATTAACAGTTATCCAGTCGGTATAACCCACAAATAAGTTCTTTGTCGTTTGACGACTACACTTTATTATTATTTGTATGTTTTGGAATTGACCACCTGTTTTGTCTTGATGCGCGAGTCTGAACTAGATCTCTTCCAAGGATTTAGTAGCGATAGAAGTTACTTTGCTAGCAGCCTGTACAGAAGGCTTACAGGCTGTTTTTTACTTATACCTATTACATATAAATATTGGTTGCTCCATGAGTCTAAGATGCAATTCTTGTGCGTACGCAAAAGGGTTTGTAATCACCAACCCTGAACGATGAGCTGTGGTAGTTAGCATTCCAAAAGTCTCCCGATTTTAGACATGTCTACCGATCTACCTATTTAAGTAGTTTCTCCCGATTGAATAAAAAATCTCTCCCCAAAATCCCGACCCGTAGATTTGCCGCAACTTCGAACATCAAAACATGAAAATGCTTATTCTTGCCGATAGATGGTGCTATTACGACGGCCTTGCGAGCGTTGAGTATCTACACAGCGCGCGATTTGTCCTATGTCTACCCGGGTACTTCGCAAGGTACGCAACGCAAGTAGCAAGTCACAATAAAATAGCAGAAGCAACAATTGATCATGGCAGAAAGGAAGAAGGAACCACCAGAGAAGAAACAAAGATATACATGCAAGTATCAAGATTAATGGACGGTCGAGTACCCGTGGGTATATAAAAGTCGACAAGGTATCGAGCATGCCCTTTGCAAAGTGTGTGTGATAGACATCAAAGTGGATCACGGAGGCAAAAATGATTTGAAGAAGCATTCAATCACAGAGAAATACACCCGGCTGCAGAATTCGCAGAACACCACAGGTCATGTGACGAACTTTTTTTACAGTGAGTGCAGATACAGAAGATGTAATTCGAAGCGAAACTATGTTCACAAATTTCGTTGCGGAGCACAACTTGCCGTTTGCTGTGACAGACCATTTTACACGGCCATGCAAGCAAACGTTCCCATATTCGATAATAGCTAAGAAATTATCATGTAGCCAAACTAAGACGATCGATGATTGTCAAAAATGCCATCGCTCCAGCTTTGGAAGAAGAACTTGTGAAACAATGCAAAACTGGGCCTTTTTCATTCGGCGAATGACGAATCTAATGACACTAACCAGCAGAAAACTCTAGCAATTGTGGTTAAATACGTTGACGAGGTGAGGGAAAGAGCAGTCACAGGATTCCTGCACATGCCAATCTGCAATATTGGCACAGCACAATCCATATTTAACCAACTAGATGCCACATTCGAAGCATAGGGAATTCCCTGGAAGAATGTAGTGGCCTTCATAAATGATAATTGCAACACAATGGTAGGGAAGAGAAACTCTGTTGTGACCAAAATCCAGGAGAACAACTCTGCAGTGTTTGACGTTGGCTGTGTGTGCCACTTGGCCAATCTCAGGTAGCCAAGACATTCTCTGGAATCATCTCCAAAGTGGAAGAGGAATATGAAGAATTCAAATCACACCCGAGGCTGACCTACCCAAGTATATCAAGAATGAAGGTAGACTGGATGAGTACTGGGGACAGGTAAACTTGATGACGAATAAAGTCACAACGGACCCAAGGTTCCCGCTCCTGTCAAGACTCGCCACAGCCATGCTCACCACTCCCAACAGTAATGCTGATTGTGAACGGGTTTTCAGCATGGTCAGAAAGATCCAAACAGATTACAGGTCTGATATGAACAACAGTACCTTGTGTAGCCTACGCTGTGCCAAAATCAATGCCAAAGAGACATGTTACCAATTTCAGCCCAGCAAGGCACTCCTTAGAGCTACAAAGTGTGCTACCTACAATTACAATAAGGAACACCCAATCAGAAGTGAGAACTAATCAAAAGTCTTGACACCACAAATATGATGAACGTGACATCTTCTGTGTTTATGAACTAACTCTTGGTGTCCATGTGATATGCTACTCATTTTGTGATATTTTCAGTATTTGTCCCAATTTTATAACCTGTGATCCAGTGGATTAACACCTGTTATTCACAATGTGATAATAACAATGTTATAATTTGTTCAATGTTGTACTGACAGAACTTTTTTTTCTACCTTGAGGCCTATAAATTGGATATATTTGCAGGTTGTTTGGGTTAAATATTGTGATGTGCTAATAAAATCATGGAAATTCGTTTTTCTGGTTTCATTTGTAATTTCATGGGCTATTACTATGCCAAGGATGCGTCCGCAAACGTCGCGTTGACCCGTTCGTGGTTAGCGTAACAGCTCGCGCGCAATCTCTCCCATTGAAATTTTCAAATGTTGACAGGTATGTCAGGCCTACTATAATTTTGTATATAGGACCCACGCGAAGTATGTTTACTAGCCATAGCAGCCGTGAAAATAACGTGACCCTAGGGAAACGCAGAACGTGTCCATCTGTAGCCGTGACAAACTCCACCGATGTTTAAATGACTAGTTGAATGGCACCTTATAAATTAACAACACTAGTCCCTACACACGATTAGGTTCTCGGCGCTAGAACGCTGTCATGCGATGGAAATTGTAACAACAAGAAACTTCACTGATGTTTAAATGACTAGTTGAATGGAAACTTATAAATTAACAACACTAGTCCCTACACACGATTAGGTTCTCGGCGCTAGAACGCTGTCATGCGATGGAAATTGTAACAACTAAAACTCGTCAGGTCTAGCTCTTGGACTTGGTGAACTCCCCGTGTAATCTGGCAGGTTGCAAATGATGATCACGTAATGTAGATCATAACGTGCGTACAGGTATTTCACGAAGTCGTAGATATATGTTTTGGTTACGGAAGCACGAACGAACTACGCAACACACAATTAAGCAAAATTGAAGACATGACGGGTGGCCAACTAATGAATGAAGGAGATCAGTTGGAGAACTGGTAGGAACAACAAAGGCCTATCAGAGTATCCAGACATATCATCGTTAGAAGGCGCCGTCCAAATCCGCGGTCGTGAGCGCCATTAATCTCCCGAGAAGTTTCCGGTCTAGACGAAAAAATCCGAACTTTGTGGATATAAACATGGTTTTCCGAAAGCATTGACACGGAGATCCACCGCAACGTACGGCCTACCATCACCGCAAGCCAGGGCTGTTTGGCATGTAAAACTAGCCCTGACACTGAAGTATTCAGAAGTGTCGAAGTTGGCCGAGACAAAGTTATTATTGAATTCGCCAGTCGCTACTGGGTCTCCCATGAGAACTGCGCAAATATCCGCCCGAATTTGAAGAATCCCAATATAAGGACTCAAGGCATTTTAAACATTCCATCACGGTTTGAGCTTACAAATACATTAAGAGTTTCGCAAAGCCTTAAGGGATCAGCCACGGATAAGTCATGTTGATCGACATTGAAGTACTCAGTAGCAGCGAACCATGTGTGAAGTTTTTTGGGATGGTCTGTGATAGGCATATGTACAAAACAATACAGTTGTTCAAAGTAGTCTGGGTAACGTTTTTAATTCAATATTAATTCTAAACACGCACATTTTTGAAACCACAATGACGTTGGAAGAATATTGAACGATAAAAACTAACACATGCAGCGTAGGCCTGAAACTCATAGAACGATGTTCACTCCAAAGACAAAACGGTGTTCTTGTTTGTATTAGTAGGCTACATACGCGAGACAGGACGGACAATGAAACCAATGCAAAACTCGCGCCATTTTATTAAAGTCACTTGCAGGCATAACGCCACAGCGGTGGCTCTCTCGTAATTGTTGTTAAACTCTAACTTACTGTTGAACTGTTCAGTGTTCAAATGAAATAAAATTCTTCAAATTCTAGATCTCAGTCAGTTTGATATCGTTCATGTTGGCATGGTTTTACGAGTGTGGATGTTAAAACAGTTTCAACCCAGACTTTCACATCACGTTATTACTACCCACGGATCGCGTCACTTGGCCCGCTCATCAACCCGGACTGGTGATGGCGCGTACGTCCTACCATCCCGAGCCTACTTTTCCTCCGGGTCTCACGGAGTGGAAGACACCAGCATCGCGAAGACGAATGAATTCTTTTTGCGTGTCGAGATTGCGATAGAATTCCCTGTACTTCCGTTCCCGTGGCAGCCTCACGCCGAAGTAGAAAGAGCTGGTTGTTGCCGTACAAAATAGCAACCCGAAGACAAAGTGTTTCTTCAGCCGCGACTGCAGCAAGCCACGAAGTTGCGGTTTCGCCAGCGCCATATCTTCTCGTAATTTCGAAATAAACGGCGCGCGCGTAAAGAACGCTATTACGTCACATATGACGTCAGGCACGATCGTGACGCCTATCTCGCGCGCTTATCACAATCACGGTTACGCACGTGACTTCGTCAAACGTTGCCTTCACCAACAACAATGACAATAACAAGTGTGTATAATATGAAGTACATTAGGGACCTACTTGTTATTGCGGCATGATATTTCCTAGATAGATAGGCCTATATCGTATAAAATGCAAAACGGTTTGCTACAGCAGGAGGGTTGTGCTTGTTAGAATGTTATTGATGCTAACGATTTTGTTTTTTGTGGTTCCATTTTGCATTTCATTTGTATTTTGTGACATTTTAGAAACATATTTTAGATGCGATCATGAGCTGTACGATGCATATCCTTTTTAAGGACAAGTGAATTGAAAACAACCCTACATGTGCGCGCGTGTGTGTGCGTGCGTGCGTGTGTCACTTTAAAGACTAGACCTTAGGCCTGTTTTTACCATAAAACACATCCCTGAAACCAGAATGTCAACAAAATATACGACGAAGTGTAGCCTACGGACGCGTTCGACGTCCATTTTTGGCAACTAACCTACGAGATAGTTTTTTTTTGAATGAAACATATCAGAATTTCCGCGAAATATGACAGAAAGGGCGCGTCGCTTCAGCCATCATCGTGTGACCAAAATGTAACGTAATTTATGTGGATTGCAGCAATTACTGGTGTACTGTAGCATAGCATCCGCCAACTCAGGCTTGCTCGCATTTTTAGCAATGACACATTAGGCATATGGACCAGAATTTCCGCGAAATCTGGTTATGTTCGGAACTCATTTTAACTCACGTTGTGTTTCGCGGGAATAACTCCTCATGAAACACAAAGCTCCGGACTACAAGCAGAGCGTCAAAATAACCGCAAGGCCAAGGAGTCACCTAGTTGTTTCGTAGCGATGTTTGTGACGTGGTTCCATCGCAGTCATGTGACATAGGCATCCCGTGTTGTAGAATCGGTCACAGTCAATTTGAGGACAAAAACATAGAAATATTAATAAAATTACAGTGTACGTAAAATAGTATACATATATAACACTGCCGCGTATTGCCAGATGCGATGACATTTTAGCTATGCGTAGCGCTTCGTTGCTACGACACAATACGTGATGTCATCGCTATTTACAGTTACGTAACTTACGTCATCAACAACAAGTAGTTTTTAGTTTTCACTGGTTTGTCCACTAGAGTAGATATTATGTTTCGGTTCGATGTAACTATCTGACATAAGCTGAGTGTAGCTTCATCTGCTCAGCCTCACTACCTTCGCGGCCAGATATATGGGGTGTGGACAACATTTTGTCCCCAGTAACAGTCATGCAGGGACAGCTGCCGTCTTTGTTTTGTGGCACGTCCCGTCCCCGCAGATATATGCCTTCACCAAGTGTAAGGATTGTATGACAGGACAGGACTGACTTCTTTGGACTTGTGTGTTCTTTCGTGGGCGCATCATGGTGCCCTGAAATGTGCACATTTCTGGGGTGAGCTGCATAGACGCCGGAACGGGGTGGCATGCCCACTGAAATTTCGGTGGGGGCAGCCATGTGGTTCTATGGGGCTATGAATAAGAAAAGTAATGTTGAGACGGCCCTGCCAAATGTGTCAACATGACACGCGCGCGCGGACACACGCATACTGGAGGACACGCGCACGCACGCACGCACGCACGCACGCACACACCACGCAGGAACGTACGTACGCACGCACGCACGCACGTTCGGTAACACGCACGCACACAATATCTAACAGCACCGCCTCCTCCCGTCTTCCGATGTCTGTCTCGAGTGAGCCAGCGGAGATGTGAGACGAAAAATGTGGGTGCACTGAATTTTTTCCAAAGAAACCAGACGCATTTTTGATCGAAAACTTCTGACGAAACTGACGAACAAGAAGAAAGAACAATTATTTCGTTGTTGTCAGGATGACGTCATTGATAAAGGGTCGTTGTCAGTATTCCTTCGCCTGGAATCTGTCTCTGTGGCCTGTGCGTGGTAGTGAAGCCTGTGAAGATCGTTGACCTTCTCTTTCTTCAGAGGTGGAATATCGCGACCTCTATGAACAGCGTCACACAGCTTTGCGATTAAACAATTTCGTTGCTTATCTGCCGTACGCACCTCTCTTGACACCCATGTTTCAGCGCTGCAGTTCATATGACATTATTTATTTGTAACAAAATCCTGGTCTAAGAAATGCTGAAGTATTTTCTCAGCGTGGTTTCATAAATTCATACAACTGATCAGTTATTATAGTTATTTTTCTCGCATATGACTTTCTCACGAAGGAAACGGCCATAAATTATTCATGGAAGAATTCTTTAAATCATGCCTGTTTACCAGTGAACTAAACTAAGAAAATGGTCAAGATGCCTGATGGAGCCGATTTAATAATTGGCCCAGGGTTTTGGTATTTTTCAAGCTTATGGTCAAGCCAAATTTCAAGCAAGTTGGATCAGTCAGTGGGTAGCCAGTATGCCAGAATGATGTTGACAACATTTAGTGTGACCTCAGTCACCTTCTGGAAAATATTCCCCGAGCTCTTAATTACGTAAATAATTGATACCGAAGAAAAGTAGTCAGATCACAGATGTGTCATCTGCATACAGGTGGTGATGGAGAGGTTTGTGAAACATTATTGGCTGCCAGGGGTGGTAGATGGTTGAAACACCTACCCATGCCAGGGGTGGTAGATGGTTGAACCACCTACCCATGCCAGGGGTGGTAGATGGTTGAACCACCTACCCATGCCAGGGGTGGTAGATGGTTGAACCACCTACCCATGCCAGGGGTGGTAGATGGTTGAACCACCTACCCATGCCAGGGGTGGTAGATGGTTGAACCACCTACCCATGCCAGGGGTGGTAGATGGTTGAACCACCTACCCATGCCAGGGGTGGTAGATGGTTGAATCACCTACCCATGCCAGGGGTGGTAGATGGTTGAACCACCTACCCATGCCAGGGGTGGTAGATGGTTGAACCACCTACCCATGCCAGGGGTGGTAGATGGTTGAAACACCTACCCATGCCAGGGGTGGTAGATGGTTGAACCACCTACCCATGCCAGGGGTGGTAGATGGTTGAACCACCTACCCATGCCAGGGGTGGTAGATTGTTGAACCACCTACCCATGCCAGGGGTGGTAGATGGTTGAACCACCTACCCATGCAAGGGGTGGTAGATGGTTGAACCACCTACCCATGCCAGGGGTGGTAGATGGTTGAACCACCTACCCATGCCAGGGGTGGTAGATGGTTGAACCACCTACCCATGCCAGGGGTGGTAGATGGTTGAAACACCTACCCATGCCAGGGGTGGTAGATGGTTGAACCACCTACCCATGCCAGGGGTGGTAGATGGTTGAACCACCTACCCATGCCAGGGGTGGTAGATGGTTGAACCACCTACCCATGCCAGGGGTGGTAGATGGTTGAACCACCTACCCATGCCAGGGGTGGTAGATGGTTGAACCACCTACCCATACCAGGGGTGGTAGATGGTTGAACCACCTACCCATGCCAGGGGTGGTAGATGGTTGAACCACCTACCCATGCCAGGGGTGGTAGATGGTTGAAACACCTACCCATGCCAGGGGTGGTAGATGGTTGAAACACCTACCCATGCCAGGGGTGGTAGATGGTTGAAACACCTACCCATGCCAGGGGTGGTAGATGGTTGAAACACCTACCCATGCCAGGGGTGGTAGATGGTTGAAACACCTACCCATGCCAGGGGTGGTAGATGGTTGAAACACCTACCCATGCCAGGGGTGGTAGATGGTTGAAACACCTACCCATGACAGGGGTGGTAGATGGTTGAACCACCTACCCATGCCAGGGGTGGTAGATGGTTGAACCACCTACCCATGACAGGGGTGGTAGATGGTTGAAACACCTACCCATGCCAGGGGTGGTAGATGGTTGAAACACCTACCCATGCCAGGGGTGGTAGATGGTTGAAACACCTATCCATGCCAGGGGTTGTAGATGGTTGAAACACCTACCCATGACAGGGGTGGTAGATGGTTGAAACACCTACCCATGCCAGGGGTGGTAGATGGTTGAAACACCTACCCATGACAGGGGTGGTAGATGGTTGAACCACCTACCCATGCCAGGGGTGGTAGATGGTTGAAACACCTACCCATGCCAGGGGTGGTAGATGGTTGAACCACCTACCCATGCCAGGGGTGATAGATGGTTGAAACACCTACCCATGCCAGGGGTGGTAGATGGTTGAACCACCTACCCATGCCAGGGGTGGTAGATGGTTGAAACACCTACCCATGCCAGGGGTGGTAGATGGTTGAAACACCTACCCATGCCAGGGGTGGTAGATGGTTGAAACACCTACCCATGCCAGGGGTGGTAGATGGTTGAAACACCTACCCATGCCAGGGGTGGTAGATGGTTGAAACACCTACCCATGACAGGGGTGGTAGATGGTTGAAACACCTACCCATGCCAGGGGTGGTAGATGGTTGAAACACCTACCCATGCCAGGGGTGGTAGATGGTTGAACCACCTACCCATGCCAGGGGTGGTAGATGGTTGAACCACCTACCCATGACAGGGGTGGTAGATGGTTGAAACACCTACCCATGCCAGGGGTGGTAGATGGTTGAAACACCTACCCATGCCAGGGGTGGTAGATGGTTGAAACACCTATCCATGCCAGGGGTTGTAGATGGTTGAAACACCTACCCATGACAGGGGTGGTAGATGGTTGAAACACCTACCCATGCCAGGGGTGGTAGATGGTTGAAACACCTACCCATGACAGGGGTGGTAGATGGTTGAACCACCTACCCATGCCAGGGGTGGTAGATGGTTGAAACACCTACCCATGCCAGGGGTGGTAGATGGTTGAACCACCTACCCATGCCAGGGGTGGTAGATGGTTGAAACACCTACCCATGCCAGGGGTGGTAGATGGTTGAACCACCTACCCATGCCAGGGGTGGTAGATGGTTGAAACACCTACCCATGCCAGGGGTGGTAGATGGTTGAACCACCTACCCATGCCAGGGGTGGTAGATGGTTGAACCACCTACCCATGACAGGGGTGGTAGATGGTTGAACCACCTACCCATGCCAGGGGTGGCAGATGGTTGAACCACCTACCCGTGACAGGGGTGGTAGATGGTTGAATCACCTACCCATGACAGGGGTGGTAGATGGTTGAATCACCTACCCGTGACAGGGGTGGTAGATGCTTGAATCACCTACCCATGCCAGGGATGGTAGAAGGTTGAATCACCTACCCGTGACAGGGGTGGTAGATGGTTGAACCACATACTCATACCAGGGGTGGTAGATGGTTGAACCACCTACCCATGACAGGGGTGGTAGATGGTTGAACCACCTACCCATACCAGGGGTGGTAGATGGTTGAATCACCTACCCATGCCAGGGGTGGTAGATGGTTGAACCACCTACCCATGACAGGGGTGGTAGATGGTTGAATTACCTACCCATGTCGGGGGTGTAGATGTTTAAACCATCTTCCCATATCAGGGGCGGTAAATGGTTGAACCATCTTCCCATTCAAGGGGTGGTAGATGGCTGAACCATCCTACCATGGCAGGGGTAGATAGGTGAACCAAATGTACATGCCAGGGAGTAGATGGTTGAACCATTCTCCTATGCCACGGGTGGTAGATGGTTGAAACATCCTCCCATGCCAATGGTGGTAGATAGTTGAGTCGTCTTCCCATGTCAGGGGGCAGATGGTTGAACCATCCTTGTATGCCAGTGGTGGTATTGGCTACACAGCCAAACTAGTCTATTTCAATGCAGGGTCATTTGCTGAAACAACTGTAGTTTGTTGTTCAATTTTATTGTTCACATATTCTCATTCCATGATTCCAGGAACCAGCTCAACTACAATGAAAAATTAAATGAAGTGTGTACTGATTGGATAATAACCCCACTGATAAATCCACGTTTTCATAAGTCAATGTGGTATTATCCGGCAGAGTGTGGTTCTAATGCACATATACTTGATATTTCAAAAAAGTTTTAAAACATGATATCGCTATGTTTATCATGCACAGTGTAGATGTAGTCATTTCCTTTTCATGGCTAAACGTTTCACATAGATTCAGACTTACTTACTAAATAACACAAGTATAACACACATTGCATATTTTAACTTCATATTTAAAAAAATGCAATGAAGTAATGATAGTCCAACAATTGTTGCATTGTAAAACATCATAAACATTATTGGTAAAAAAGACACTGGTGAAATAAACTTAACGTTTGTGCAAAACTCTACAAATTACCCTGTTACAACATACGCAATCATACAAAACCACACTGGGCTTGTTACATACAATACTACAGGACAGAGTTTTCAAGTCTTTTACTTTACCCAAAATACTGTTTCAACATTTCTTTGAAGACATCATATCTGTCATGTACTTATTTCACCACCAACCCTAATAAATAAAATAATAATATACACCGATTTATCAGATTTAAGTAAAACTACACAAAGAAACAAACACCCGACTGACTGCCCCTTCTTGACCTGTCCAGTGTTTGTCATTTTATCTTTGTTTGGAAACACCATTTAATATTCATGTAAACTGCAGTTACTAAGATAATGATGATGTCTAATTCTCTTAAAATGCGATGCAGATAAACACAGCTATGAGGTAGGTGTAAGGAAATATTAGAACATTTGTGCAATTTGCATACCGGGTACATCAATTTCATTGTGCGTCATTATTTGATCAGGACTAATACTGTCTACACTAGTCCTTTTGTCACCAACAGCACAAAATGCAAGGACAAAGTACACAGCTACAATGATTCATCAGGGCGACCATTTCACACCATAAATGTTCTTTCGAACACTGCTCTGTCATTTTGAACTTCAGCAGATCTCACAGCTAGTGACTGCCATGTTATATAATTATCATACACATTAAACATTGTCTGTAAAATAAAACACAGTATACTAACATTAAATCAACATGGCAACAACGATGTATATGCGCAAAGGTACTTCAACACAGTAAATATTTGCGAGTCACTGTTTTGAAGGCTTAAAAAATTGGTAAATAAAAATATTATTTACAATAATTAAACCACAAAAGTGTCCTAAAAATATTCGCGAGAACAGAGAATGTACAGGTTTTTACTTGAGCATACATGTCTTTAGAGTTTTTTCCATTAAAATAATTAATAACAAGACTGCAAAAGATCAACACGTAAATGTGATAAGAACTACTTGTTAAACATACACATATGTTTCAGACTACACATCTGTGAGACGGTGACTTCTGTGAACTGTTCATGTCCCGTTGTGTGAACAACACACAACCTATTCGTGAACCATTACCCACACATCATTCTGTCGTACATGTCACTGGAGTGCTTTGGTGAGTGCTGCGACTGTATTCACAGGCGTCTTACAGGTGAAGTCCTCACACACGTACGCTGTGGCTCTCCCCTCCACCTTCTCCAGGGACGGAAGAATCTCCAGCTTACTCTTCAAGTACTCATTGTCCTGGTCGTTGCCATCGACAACCATCAGGACTTTGTTGGGGTTAAAATGTGACTGTACACACCTAACAAGTTCCGCTGTGTCTGCAGCGTCTTTGTCACCAAAGACGATGATCTGGAAAGATTAAAAATACAAAAGTCACTGATCACATTTGGACATTCAGTAACATTTCACCAGTGAAAGAGAATAAAAAAAAATAAAAAAAAATACAAAGGTATTTTATTATTATAGTTATATACAATATGGAAAACGTCACTCCACAATTGCATTATTTATATAATTATATATCAAAATATCTTTGTCTTGATTTAAAACAATATATATATATATATATATATAAATAAAAAAATCAATACAAAGGTATTTTATTATAAGATAATTTACATTACATTGTTTATATATATATATATATATATATACATATATATATATATATATATATGTATATATATATATATATATATATATATATATATATATACACACACACACAAACATACAGTCATATTTACTGTAGATGGAATAACTAGGTCGTTCTCCTGGAGCTAAGTCAGTTGTAAATATTGTGTTGACACCAGCAACATTTAATAATTAACACAATCATCTCACACTTTTAATCTTAGCACAACAGAACAACAAAACTTAACAATCAAAAGAAAACAAACCATGAACTCAATAAAGAGGTGTTTGTGTACTCTGACAAATGACTATGCACCTGGCACTGCAAACTACCAGGTTCAAAACCACCGATAAATATACTTTTTGCGTAACATGATGAAGACGTCCACAGCCGGTTAATCTCACATTCAAAGAGGCTTTTTTACTGAATGATTCTCTCTCCAACAGCTGGGCCAGGCCAGCAAAAAAGGAATCAAACCATGTAGTAGTGTGACTTAGTCTTATGGAGCAGGCTGTGTGTCAACAAGCTGCATTCTTAACAATGGCAAACAAATATTTGTAACAGCAATTCAACGTGGTAATGTATTGTATACCATATCTAATAGAAATTTATGGAACACACTGTACGATAAAAAGTAAAAACAAATATCCTAGATCACTTGTCATGATACACCGTGATACATCACAATACATCATGGTATACCACAATATGCTATGATACATCATGATATACCATAGCTTGCTACATTACATCCTGATACAACATGACATGTCATGACACATCCTGACACACCATGACATGTCATGACACATCCTGATACACCATGACATGTCATGACACATCCTGATACACCATGACATGTCATGACACATCCTGCTACATCATAACATGTCATGACACATCCTGATACACCATGACATGTCATGACTCATCCTGATACAGCATGACATGTCATGACACATCCTGATACACCATGACATGTCATGACACATCCTGCTACATCATGACATGTCATGACACATCCTGATACACCATGACATGTCATGACACATCCTGATACAGCATGACATGTCATGACACATCCTGATACACCATGACATGTCATGACACATCCTGACACACCATGACATGTCATGACACATCCTGATACACCATGACATGTCATGACACATCCTGACACACCATGACATGTCATGACACATCCTGATACACCATGACATGTCATGACACATCCTGACACACCATTACATGCTACAATACACCCTGATACACCATAAGAATCCATGGCACACACTCGTAAGAAACCCCTCACCTGTTTCCAGGGCGAGTGCCAGGCCAGCAGGGCACACAGCATCTGTGGCAGGGCGACAGGCACCTGTGTGAGAGTGTGGGAGAACGCCCCCATGGTGTGTCCGGCTCTCTCTCTCCACTCGCTGCGCCCCAGGTAGTGGGACAGACGCTGCAGGTTCATGGCGGACACACTGTTGGCACTCGGCTCAGCCCCGTCCTGGTCTGAAAGAACACGTCTGTGTGAAGTCATGGGACAGTGGTCACGTGACCGAGCTACTGGGACAGTGGTCACGTGACCGAGCTACTGGGACAGTGGTCACGTGACCGAGCTACTGCGACAGTGGTCACGTGACCGAGCTACTGGGACAGTGGTCACGTGACCGAGCTACTGGGACAGTGGTCACATGACCGAGCTACTGGGACAGTGGTCACATGACCGAGCTACTATGACAGTGGTCACGTGACTGAGCTAATGGGATAGTGGTCACGTGACTGAGCTACTGTGACAGTGGTCATGTGACCGAGCTACTGTAACAGTTGTCCCGTGACCGAGCTACTGGGACAGTGGTCACATGACCGAGCTACCATGACAGTGGTCACATGACCGAGCTACTGGGACAGTGGTCACGTGACTGAGCTACTGGGACAGTGGTCACATGACCGAGCTACTATGACAGTGGTCACGTGACTGAGCTACTGGGACAGTGGTCACATGACTGAGCTACTGGGACATGGGTCATGTGACTGAGCTAGTGGGACAGTGGTCACGTGACTGAGCTACTGTGACAGTGGTCACGTGGCTGAGCTAGTGGGACAGTGGTCATGTGACTGAGCTACTGTGACAGTGGTCACGTGACTGAGCTACTGGGACAGTGGTCACGTGACTGAGCTAGTGGGACAGTGGTCACGTGACTGAGCTATTGGGACAGTGGTCACGTGATTAAGCTACTGGGACATTGGTCATGTGACTGAGCTACTGGGACAGTAGTCACGTGACCAACTGAGCTCCTGTGACAGAGCTCCTGTGACAGAGCTCATGTGACAGAGCTCCTGTGACTGAGCTCCTGTGACAGAGCTCCTGTGACAGAGCTCCTGTGACAGAGCTCCTGTGACAGAGCTCCTGTGACAGAGCTCCTGTGACAGAGCTCCTGTGACAGCTGTCTCATCATGCTGTCGGTCGCGAAGCGACAAAGACTGCTT
Source organism: Oasisia sp. SBJ-2009 (assembly GCA_964017155.1). NCBI lineage: Eukaryota > Metazoa > Annelida > Polychaeta > Sabellida > Siboglinidae > Oasisia > Oasisia sp. SBJ-2009. The sequence goes on from OZ024858.1 coordinate 41,007,796, forward strand.
CCATCACTTGACTCTTGCTCTCCATTTGTCTCTCTGCTGTGAGAGTGATGTCCAGGAGTCGATCTTTATGTCTCTCAGCTTCAGGTTTCTCTTGATGGTATCTTTGAACCGGAGACGAGGGCGCCCTCTCTTTCTGTGACCAGAACACAGTTGGGAGTAGAGAACCTGCTTCGGTAGCCTGTCTGATGACATCCTCATGAGGTGTCCAGTCCACCGGAGATTCTTTCTGATCAGAAGATCTTCCATAGATGGCAGCCCTGTCCGTTCGAGTATTTCCTTGTTTGTCACTTTGTCCATCCAGGTTATCCTCATGATCGAACGCAGATGTCGCATCATGAAGGCATGCAACTTTTTCACCTGTCGTCTGTACACTGTCCAGGCCTCGGCTCCGTATAGGAGGGTGGACAGCACAATTGCACGGTATATCTTGCCTTTAACCCGCATGGACACATGGTGGTTGTTCCAGAGTCTCTGGCGTAGTCGGCCGAAAGATGCACTAGCCTTGGCCATCCTCCTCTGTATTTCATCGTCAATGCATCCGTCACTTGATATAGTGCTTCCGAGGTAGGTGAATTCCATAACAGAGTTCAGCTTGTTTCCATCAACCATGATATCCTCCTCTCGGGTTCTTGTAGAGTTGGGTTGGTACAGCACCTCGGTCTTCTTGATGTTAATCTTCAGGCCGAACTTCTTTGACGCATTGGAAAAAGCATCCACTATTTTCTGGATCTCTTCAGCAGAGTGTGCAACCAGTGCACTGTCATCTGCGAATATCAGCTCCCTCATCAGTATCCGTGTAGTCTTGGTCTTCGCTCTGAAGTGTGCGACATTGAATAGGTCAGCGCTCTGTCTGGACTGTATGTAGATGCCATCCCCCATGTCTCGGAAAGCATTGTCGAGCATTGCTGATAGGAAGATGGAAAAGAGCGTGGGCGCCAGTACACAGCCTTGTTTGACCCCATTTGTGACCCTGAACGATTCCGAGACTTCCCCTCCAACATTAACAGTCGCCATCATTCCGGTATGTAGTGCCTCGATCATTGTTGTGAACTTCTCTGGGCAGCCATACTTCTTCAGTAGCTGCCATAGTCCGGTCCTCCCAACTGTATCGAACGCCTTACTGAAGTCGACAAATACCATGTACAGTGGTCGGTCCTGCTCAATGCACTTTTCTTGTAGTTGTCGGAGACAAAATATCATATCCACGGTGCTCCGGTTACCTCTGAAGCCACATTGTGTCTCCGGAACTACCTCTGGTGTTAGGTGGGTAGATAGTCTGTTGAGGAGGATCCTGGCGAAGATCTTGCCTGCTATGGAAAGAAGAGAGATTCCTCTATAGTTCCCACAGTCTGTTCGATCACCTTTCTTGTAGATGGTTATAATGCTTGCATCCTTCCATGCTTGTGGTACAGAACCCATCTCCCAGGCATTGGTGATTAGTTGGTGCAGTCTGCTGAACAGATTGTCTCCTCCATGCTTCCATACTTCTGCAGGAATTCCATCTCCTCCAGGTGCTTTGCCATCTTTCAGGCTGGCGATTGCTCTAGCCATCTCATCCATAGTTGGAATCTCATCAAGGCTTGTCTTGGTAATGCGCTGCGGGATGTTGTCCAGAGCTTCGTGATCTATGTCGCCAGGGACGTTGAGTAGCTTCTGGAAGTGTTCACTCCATCTTGCCACAACTCTCTTGCTGTCAGAGAAGGTTTCCATTCCGTCTGTTGATTTTAGTTGAACAGGTCCCTTCTTTTTGGGTCCCCACACTTCCTTCAGTCCATTGTAGAAGCCCTTCATGTTGTTACTGTCGGCAGCTCTCTGCAGCTCCACTGCTTTCCTTTCCCACCAGTCCGACTTCAGTGCACGGGTGTGTTTTTGTAGCAGTCTGCAGGCATCTTTGTATGCTGCAGTGGTGGATCTAGTACTCCTGGTTTGCAACACTCTCTGGTGGGCTTGATCTCTTCTGCTCATAAGAGTCTGTAGCTCCTGGTCGTTGGGGTCGAACCAGTCCTGGTGTTTTCTGTCCGGCTTGCCAAGATATGTCTTGGCTGTGTTGTACACAACCTGCTGCAGAGCTGCCCATTCCTCGTCTGGTGTTGAGTTTTCCTTCTCCTCCCAATGGGCGAGAGCACTGTCCATCTCCTGCTCAAAACTCTCCCTATGGCTGATGGTACTTAGTTTTGCAGTGTTGAGCTTGGTCGGCTTATTTGTCCCTTGCCTGTTGTGCTTTTGTCGTATTCTGAAAGCCACTTTTGATCTCAGCATCTGGTGATCGGTCCAGCAGTTTGCTCCACGCATGGCTCGGGTGCTGTGGATGTCCATCTTATCCCGACACCTCGTGATGATGAAGTCGATCATATGCCAGTGTTTGGAACGAGGATGCATCCAGGTGGTCTTGCGTTCATCCTTCATCCGACAGCTGTCTAAGGTGGCTTTATCTGTAAAGCTGATGCTTCCAGATCACGGGAAAGCAAGGTCAAACCTCTGGCTCAAATTTAATGAGAACCAGTGGACTGTCAACAGTCAAGCGCTATATGAACAATAAATGTTTGTTGAAGGCTCAATTTCAATGTGTCAATTGACTTAGGTCAGTCACAAGATGATTGAAAGAATCCCAGAGACAAAATCTTGTGAGATCCTGTTTTGTTATAGCCCATAACTCATCAAAGAGCAGACAATTGTTTCAGCTCATGACGCAATTGGGACAGACCACTATTTCACAATTTGTTTGGCACCGTAAATAAAGGGATATATATTATTGTATGGTCAATTTCAATGTATTGTTTAAGCTCAGTGCACATGAGTCATATTTGGACAGGGGTTTTGCAACAAGCCAACCCAGTTGAGGAAACAACCTCTGTTGTATTATTAAACCAATGAAAAGCTCTGTACAAATAGTTTGACCATATTATTTTATCGTTAACATCATTGTTAACAAATATTGAAGCTGATGAACATAGCAATGCTTCCCCATGTGGATATATGTTACATTTACTTATAAATTCCTTTAATATATCTTTTCTAGTACACACAGATAGTGTAATGTTTGTTTTACCCTACAATATACCCACTTATCAATGTATTTTTTATTATCTTGGGCATGCCAAAAATATTTTTATGGGGCGTGGTTTTGAAATAAAGTTAATTGAACATAAAACACGACATGAATGGCAACAGAGACACGCAAAAGATGCCATAGACAAAGGATGGATGTTTGCTGCGATAATCTAGTCTGGTAAACACCATAAGACTATGGGTTATGAGCTTGCTCCAAGTGTGAGAGGATCGATGAGTTGCCTGACCCCTCGCCGCGCCTCACACCGACCTGGTGGCCGGTGGCTTGGTGACCAGCTCGCAAGGCGGGGATCACTTGTTGTCTAAATGAACTTCAACACGTCCACACGTCCCCCGTGGACGATGGCATGGTCAGTCGCTATTAACCTATTTGTAGATAATCTAATCACAAAACCTGTAAGGTTAGGCTTTGCACGGCAACGGCCGGAAGCGCTGGGATGTAAACACGTGGATGTACAAGCGGCTATCAGCTCCGTGAACCCACATGGCGGTGTAGGCAGTGCTCCGGTCGTCTGCCTTCTGGCTGGTGGTCAGTCCCCCAACGAGGCAGCCATTATTTATGTCCTAACAAGGAATCGTTGGACACCACTGGGTCAGACTTTGTAAAGAAAAAGAAGGCTCTTGCCGTATGATTATATTTCCACGAAAACTGAATTTTTGGTTCTGGATCAATGAATTTGATGACATGAATTTTTGGTTCTGGATCAAAAAGACAAATGTTCAGTGACTTAAGTGTGTATTATTGCAAGCAAGGCTTTGGTCATAATTATACATGGAGCTCTTTGTGATCAACTGGTGATTTTGCAAGAAATTATCAAGTGATGACATTATTAAGTTTCGATGAGAGCAGCATTTTACAAAAATTATACAAAAGCACAGTTATTTTAGTCGATAAAGTCATTCAGGATTAAATGTAGTGTATCAATTTTTTTGCTATGTGTGAGATTGCACACACATGAGAGGCCATGCACACACACACACTAAAGTGCATGTACACATGTGTGCACACACACGCATACACGCACCATGTACACACACACGTATGCACGCACATGTAAACATTCACACATGCACACAGACACACACAAACCATTTACACACACCCACCCACCCGCCCGCCCGCCCGCCCGCCCGCCCGCACGCACGCACGCACCCATACCCATATACACACGCTCATAAATATACACGTGTACATCAGTTTACTACAAAGCAACATGGCACAAGATGTAGCTGAAGGCAACAAGAGCCCACAGCCCCCGGGCTCTTGCGTAACAGGCCCCAGAAGACCCTGCCCCAAACCCCAGCACAAAAGACATCCATTGGGTGAATCACTTCACTTCACGTAAATAAACATCTAATCACACCAGGATAAAAATAGCAGCACCAATTGGGACAGACTCATCTGTCCAGAGAATGGCCCCAAAACAAATCAGAGTGTATACGCTGGCAGCCCAGCGAGTTTATAGATTTAGGTGCCAACTGATTTCTCAACGACTTTAGTTAACTCTTTTCTCCCATTGGCCTCTTTCTTTATAGCTTTGGGATATGGCGCTGTAGCAAATATTAACTGTAGCAAACAAGAGGTGTACCATAAAGGGACTGTACCAAATAAGAACTTTACCATAAATATCCACCACTGTATTTAGCCAGGTATCCATTCAGTGAATGAACTGGAGCAAAGTATAGTTAAAAAGATTTTTAGCATAGGTAAATTTCTTTTCTAATTACTACATTTAAAAATAAATACAATTATTCCTATAATCTCAGGTTTTATCTAGTTGCTATATTTTCATTCATCTGTTGGATAATTACACACTGTTTATGATAACAAAATTGCTTAATCCCTTAATTTTGTTGCACTGCTGAGCTTTTTTTTGATGATATTAGCACATAAGAAGTCACTATTATTACTATTATGAAGTCACCACAGAAAGGTTTATTAACCCATTAGCACTCAGCCAATTTTAACGTGGCGCCTGTGGCTCCTCAACTATTCGACCTAGACGTTTAAAACTATTGGTTGCGCCATTGTCTTTGCTCTAGCGCCTTTATTATTAAATTCACGCAATTGCATATAGTATGCATGTTGTAGATAATAAAAGTACCTACATAGTGGTGTCAACACTGTTGTTATAACTTTAAAATATGTTCACCATTTCGTGGTTGACACAATGACATTCTTAAACTTTTTGTAAATAAAATACTTTGCAGCGATGTAACTTTTTTATGCTTGGATTTCTACTGCTACAAGTTGGGTTTATTTAAAAGAACATTAAATTATCTACACACTGGTATATAACTTGTTATAAAATGTTACACATTGTAGCTGTATGCGTGGCCAACTTCCTGGCTGGAGGACATTTTGAAATGTTCAAAAACAAAAACTATTGTTGTTACATTTCGAAAATGCGGTAAATATTTTTGAAAACGGAAGTATCCAAAATAGTCACAATTTAACGTTATATGTCTAGATAGGTGTCGCATTTATTGCATTTCTTAATCACTAGATACAACCATGTAAACCGAATTCAAACGCTGTGCTGTATTCGCTGGCCGGCTATGGCCGACCTGAGGAGATTCTTGGTGACCGTCAATGCCCGACTTGAGTGCTAATTGGTTAAATAAATACTGGTTGATTGATAAATGATTTATGCTGTTACAGTGTAGTTGAAAACAGGTTTGTCTTAGTCTAAAACTGACACTTAAACAAGATTTTTTCAACAATACCCCATGACTAAATTTGGAACATAGAATTATTACAGCCCATGATTCAACAGGGGACAGACCATTATTACAGCTCGTGATTCAACGGGAACAGACCATTATTACAGCCAATGATTCAACGGGGACAGACCATTATTACAGCCCATGATTCAACTGGGAACAGACTATTATTACATTCCATGATTTAACTGGGGACAGACCATTGTTACAGCCCATGAATCAACTGGGGACAGACCATTATTACAGCCCATGATTCAACTGGTGGCAGACCATTATTACAACCGATAAATCAACTCAGGACAGACCATTATTACAGCACATGATTCAACTGGGGACATACCATTATTACAGCCCATGAATCAACTGGGGACAGACCATTATTACAGCCCATGATTCAACTGGTGGCAGACCATTATTACAACCGATAAATCAACTCAAGACAGACCATTATTACAGCACGATTCAACTGGGGACAGACCATTATTACAGCCCATGATTCAACCGGGGACAGATCATTATTACAGCCCATTATTAAATCGGGGACATACCATTATTACAGCCAATGATTCATCTGGGGACATACCATTATTACAGCCCATGATTCATCTGGGGACAGGCCATTATTAGAGCCCATTATTCATCTGGGGACATACCATTATTACAGCCCATGATTCATCTGGGGACATGCCATTATTACAGCCCATGATTCATCTGGGGACAGGCCATTATTACAGCCCATGATTCATCTGGGGACAGGCCATTATTACAGCCCATGATTCATCTGGGGACATACCATTATTACAGCCCATGATTCATCTGGGGACATACCATTATTACAGTCCATGATTCATCTGGGGACAGGCCATTATTACAGCCCATGATTCATCTGGGGACATACCATTATTACAGCCCATGATTCATCTGGGGACATACCATTATTACAGCCAATTATTCAACTAGTTGATAGACAACTATTTCACTTGTGTTCATGAAACACAATAAAAACATTTACAAGCCAGAAAAATGACTACATTTATAGATTAAATCAATGAGACAACAATAATAATTACCATTATGTTATATAAGAGTGAACAAGAAAAATTCAAAGCACCCATTACATATATTATCTGAGAATCAGTGTCCCTGTGACTTCACGTGCTTGCTGACACCAACAATGTGATGAATTGCAGGCCAATATCTTTATTACCACAATTCTCAAAAATTCTGGAGAAACTATATAGCAACAGATTGGACAAGTTCCTTAATAAATGTAACATACTCAGTCCAAGTCAGTATGGGTTTAGATCTAGCATGTAAACAACTGAGGCTCTGTTAGATTTGGTAGAAGAAATTACAACTTTATTAGAAAAAAAAAAAAATTGTTGGAGTATTTATTGACCTAAAAAAGGCCTTTGATACTGTTGATCATGATATACTGTGTAAAAAAACTGCATTTCTATGGTTTGCGTGGTGTCGCACAGGAATGGATTCAGAGCTATTTAGAAAATAGAAAACAGTTTGTCAGTTTTAATAACTGTCGTTCAGAAATACTAAATGTATCGTGTGGTGTCCCTCAGGGTTCCATTTTGGGACCGAAATTATTTATCTTGTATATTAATGACATCTGTAAAGTCTCACAAGTGTTCAAGTATATTCTATTTGCTGATGATACAAATCTATTATGTTGTGATAAAGACTTAAATAAACTTATTCGGATGATAAATGGTGGTTTAGAACAACTGGAGACGTGGTTTTCTGTTAATAGATTGTCTCTTAATATATCCAAAAAAAATTACATGATCTTTGGTAATCGCAGAATAACTGCAGATATTTGTGTTAGAATAAACAAGGAGAAAATCAATAGAGTAAATTCCACAACATTTTTAGGTGTAGTAATTGATTGCAAATTAAACTGGAAAAGTCACATTTTATCAGTAAGATCTAAATTGTCAAAATGCTGTGGTATTATGTATAGAGCCAGTTCTTTGATTAACAAACATGGTATGCATATTTTGTACTATTCTCTTTTCATGCCTTATATTATGTATTGTGCAGAAGTATGGGGTAACACATATGCTACAAATACTCGTTGTTTAGTTTTATTACAGAAAAGAGTTATAAGATTAATTTGTGGTGCAAAAAGACTTGATCACACAAATTTACTCTTTCACAATGTACACATTCTTAAATTACCAGATCTTGTAAAGCTAAAAACTGCTATAATTATGTTTAAGGCATATCGTTATATATTACCAATGAATGTACAATTTTTTTTAAAAATACATGAATCACAATATTCATCCAGGCATAAATGCAAGTTCAAGCAAATCTATGTACGTACTAATTTAAAAAGTATGTGTATTTCTGTTACTGGAGCTAAACTTTGGAACTCGATAATTCACTGATTAGTTGTATAAATGTTCATCATTTCATAAAGTGTTATACAAATAGACTGTTGAATGGTTATGTGTTAGATTCCTAGACCATTTTTGCTAACATAATTTAGATAACAAAATTAAATATTCAGTTTGTTATTGTTATTAATGGTTTTATTTTTCGTCAACAAATGTAAAATGTTTTTTATTTTTATTAAATATTGTATGGTTACACATATAAATAGTGTTGTCGCACGTTCTATTGCCAAGTTCAGATGCTTTATGTATGAAATTAAGAAATTATAAGGGTAAACATGATAAGTATTGTACTTCTTTTACCCTTTTTTCAACAATTGTATTGCATGCACTGTATTTATAATGTAGTACACTGTCGTAGTTGTTGTTGAAATAAATTTCAATTCAATTCAAAATGCGCACTGAAAGAAAAACCAACCTCCACAAGAGAGCTGACAGTGTGCATGTGCCAACATTTAGATGGTGCCATGAAAAATACTAGACATTATTGTAACATGCAGCCTAGTTTTACAACAACTGAGCCCGCTATGTAATGCATAACATATGTTTGTATTTTGTGGAGATATGCAATTAGCCCAAGATGTAAAACTGATACACTGTGCATCATCCTTTACCATCCTCGCAAGCCTGGGATGTTTGCCATGCTATTTACCGCTGGCAAATCCCCATGCGAAGTATGAAAGTTAGCCTAAATAGTTTATCGACTTCTCTAGTCTGAATCCCTCACTCATGAGAACTGCATAAATACCCACCCCAATTTGAAGATGGATAAACAATTTCTGGGAATTCCAATATAATGAGCCATTCGCCCAATTGCGGATCGGTTTTGTGCATTCGAATATTTGCTTCTACATCCAAACATTGCAATAAACATGTGCCTGAAATCACCCAAAATTATATCACATGACTAGAAGCCAACCACATTTCATTGGCTGAGCTTAAGGAGATCTGCTGGGAGTGCTGCAGGCTGATGTAACCGCTGACACATGAGGATGTCTATTATCTAAATACATGTCTACCACGGTAGACCATGGTGCAACTCAACATATTTTACCATGTTACTCCACGGTTTACTTGTTTAAAAATGCCATAGTGTTTTATCATGAGATTCCATGGTTTAAAACATGTTTAGTATATTATGGGAGAGATGAACCATACTATATATGTGACTCATCTTAACAAAAGCGGTCGGATGTCGGTAAATCAGATTTTCCGTAAATGCCGATTTTATGAAAAAATCGGGCATTCGTCAATTTTGAGATTTTCCCTGAAAATGATTCTTTAGTATTCGTTTTTTCGATTGCCACACTTGTTATTATCTAACTAACTCTGTTTCGTGTATTTTAAAGACATTTGCGTAGAGCTGTGCTAAGTGTTCCGCTCCGTTTCCATAAAACAAAGCCGAAAATGCCAGTAATTGCGCGCATTCTTTGCCGCTAATTTTGGGACGATCCCTATCATAATGGGTATCACTGTGTAGCTTAACGCGTCATCTGTCCATATATGGTCATATCTATGCTAATGTATGCATTCTCCGGCCTTCAGAAAGCTTGGAATAGAACCCCTGTCCGCTAAACGGGGTAAACAAACCGGGGTCACATGGTAGCAACAGCTCCGGCAACCGTTCTCATTGGTCCAGCGTGGAACATTTGCATATCCGCATGCGTCACTGCTGACCTAGTTAGTGAGCGAAGACGAAGGCGAAGCGAAAAATGGCGTTCAGTGTGGCGAAGTTGTTAAACTCTGATGCAAGTGATCGGGCACAAATAGATAGTTTGACTGAGGCGACCGGAGTACTTTTTGGAGGAAGTGACTGATGAAAGCGTGGCGGACGATGACGAGGATGACAATTTTGCGAACTACATCACTGACGAAGACGAATATTGAATTCGACTTTCGTGAGAATGATTACGACACGGCACGGCTACGCAAGTCGCGCTGACCGATCCGTAGAGACGGTGTCAGATTCTCCGGATGAGGAATTGGGAAAAGCAAATGCAATATCATGAAAATGATACTATCTTTGAGTTGTCCAAATTTCAGCCAGATATGTCCATCCTAACCAAGGCATAACAGCATCAGAGTTTGTTCGCTTTTCTTAACAACGGAGGTAATTGCATAAAATATTAATTAATCTGCAATTGTTTTTCTAATAAACATTTTGTGTTCATATTAACACGATATCTTACGAATGACATTATCTTCCAACATGCCAAGTTTCAAAAAGATCGGTCCATGGTAACTAAGGTACATTCCATGAAACGTAACAAATATTTTGCATCAACTTTGAAGGCCATTTTCTTAATTTGAAGGTTTCTACCCCACACATGTTTGTGAAGCTATAGCTTCGGCTAGAATCGAGATATCTTCTAGCATGATATATCATATGAAAGCAGATAGTATGCTCTTTCCAGTGGTACTAATCACTCAATTTTGAAAATTACCGACATCCGACCGCTTTTGTTAAGATGAGTCACATATATATATATATAGTTTATTACACACACGCACGCACGCACGCACGCACGCACGCACGCACGCACGCACGCACGCACGCACGCACGCACGCACGCACGCACACACACACACACACACACACATAAAGGATAGTCAAGATCGTCAATATTAAATGGGACTAATTATTTATTCCTACATCATAATGATATAAACCATAAAACCTTTACGTGAGACTCAAAAACCCACCTGCTTTCATCCTGAGAATGACAGAGCTGTCTCCAGCGGCACTGGTGAAATATCCACCATGTTGTTCATCCCAAAACAAATCGTTCTGTTTCGTTTGTAGCAACTCCGCCCATTTGAGTAGGTCAAGGTCATGACATGTCTCATAAAGGTCGAGTAGACCCTGAATGAGGAAGGCATAGTCGTCACTGAAGCCCTCTATTGGCACCGATCTGCAACATGACAACATGTTTATCAACGTTGACAAATGTAAATTAAATCCTGATAATTTTATTTTTTACTTAAATTAATTAAAAGATCTAAAATTATTTTCAAGAACTATCATGAAAGTTGCTGATATTCCTTTGAATGTGTACAATACTGAATAAAGTTGTTTTATTCCGTGACAACAGAATTGACCATCCGTAGCTAATTTAGCTACAGGACTGTCTCAGTGGTGCCATCTTGTGAATAACTGATCAACTAATACATGTTCACTAAAACTGTACTCCTAACTGGTCATTTCCACAAGCAATCACGCAAGGATACTCGCATACACATATAAAAATAATAAATATAATAACCACTGACAGGAACAATAAAACTAACTATCAACTTATTTATGCATTTAAAGGGTATGTATTGGGCAAATTTTATTCTTATTTTTTGTTTTACATATATATAGAATATAGTCTGAAAATGATACCAGCGATGGTAAAATAATTTTAAACCCAATGAATTTACCAGAAATATTGTTAGAACTCTCCACATTCTGATGCACTTTTCCACCATGAAATTTTGCCTGTGCCGCTGACGTCACACCTAGAACCCATTCGCGTATGGAAACCTTTCATTACAACATCTCCTATTATCACCCAATGGCTTGGATCGACCTCGCGAATTTACTTAATCTTTAACGATGGCTAAACGGTGTGTTGTGTATAATTGTGACAACACAAACAAAACTGGACATGTGCTGCCTGAATTGTCGAAGATTGGTCTTACGTCTGCGAGACAGTGTCCCCTGAAGAGCAAGCGTAGCAGCTCCGCAGCAAAACACCGGATGCCGGCCGGAACATGTGGGCTCGGAGAAACTGCACGGCTTGAAGCGCCCTCTCTGTGTAGCTGTCGTCACCAAGAACCTGCCCAGCTTTCGCATAGGCCGATATCATCAGTCCTGCAGGAAACGTGAAAGCACTGGCATTAGGACACACACACTCCTGTAGTGGGCGACTTGTAGTGCAAGGCAACTGTAATGGCCATTTCCCAAGAAAAACCCCAAGCATGTGTAAGACTTTTACAACCACTGCATCAATTGGAGAACAGACAACCGTCAATTGTAAATATTTTTAATTCTGGACTTGCACTGGTTAATATCAATATTAATAAATAGATATAAACATACACGATAATTGTTTGGCTTACTACTTTCCCCTAGTGAAATGAACCAGGACAGCAATGTTCAATTGTTCTTGTTACTGAAATGTCTGCTTACTTACTCTGCAAAGCCATCTTCTGTAATTCATTTTTATGTCTTGTTTCTAAAAAAGTTCACATAACTGCAAACTGTGCACCTCCGTGATATTCACAGGGGCACAGAATCAATCAGTCTGGTCGCACATAGGGTTAGGCACATGCATAACATGGGTAAATTCCGAAGATTTAGGTGGCACATTCCTCTATTTTCCCTGATCCCGCTGATGGATAACAACATTAAAATTGTGGAATTCTTAAAAGTGCACATGCAGAAGTTCAAGATTTATGGAAATTACACGTTCTTTAACCCTCTTGTTGGGGGCAACTCTATTATGTAACTGGCAGACGTGTTTCCATGCCAGTGCATCATTGGTTCAAGGACTGCTCTGTGAACCAGGCATGTGTCCTTACCGTTCCAAGACGTGATCATCTTATCATCGAGATGTGGAGCTGGTCTCTGCTTCCTCACCTCAAACAAGGCCTCTCGTCCCCTCTTTAGTATGTCCTTCGTTTTATTGCGGCTCAGACCAAACTTTTTGACAGTGTCTTCCAGACTTTTTCGAACAATGAGGACATTTTTGCCAGTAAGTTCACCGTGGGGATCCTAAATGAAAGAAACGTATGCTACTACAGTAGCAGAAGATGCCAGAAAATTTTAATATAAAACAATTAAGATTTTGAAAACAGATTGATGTATACGTATATATCTATATATTTGGTTTATTTTACTATTGCATATTGATTTTTAAGAGTCTAAAACAAAACATTAAATATTGAAATATCACATAGTTTTGTACACAATGTTACGTTGTATTATAACTTTCTTCAGAAAAGAACACAACCACCAAACTTAATGTTTTCAGCTGTTTAAAGCAATGAATACTCTTAAGAGAAAGTCAGCATTAGTGGATCTGACATTTAATTTTTTTTGATGTGATTAAAAACATAGATTTGTATTCAAAATTTTCACGATTTCAACAACATAAAATTTAGTCATCACATCTTCTTAGACTAGAGTAGAAATCTTGTGTTCCACCAGACAACAATCCCACAATTCCGCAAATCTGCTTATTACAAATACACCATTGGTCACCATCTAATACAAACGTGACAACTGTAACATAATACCTGTTCAGGCGTCACGTTTCCGTTCTTCCTGATGTCATAGTGGTGACACATGACATCTGCCTCCGTGACGCCAGCATGCTTAGGCACAGACTCTGTCAGTATATCTCGAACTTCATTCTCCCTCCAAACACAGAATGCTCCCTCGACCTTCTCAGTTGAATCCTTGGCTGGATATGAATCAGCATCTTCTGCGCTATAAAATCCTCCTTCCTGAAAACGTTGCAGACACACGCAATAAGTCAGTCGTGAGTTCGCTTCAATAAATGTCAGTACTTCTGATGAGACTGGGACACAGTGTTGGTCATTTCTGTATGCTGATAATGTATCAGTATTAATTTAACTCACTAATGCCATTTTCACAAAACACTCCCCAGATATGCAGAAATAGGTCTAATATACAAGAATAGTGCTAAATATACCCAACAAAAATAATGTAGTCCTGAAGAAAAATACAAAAGTCTGTCCCAGTAGGGACATCAATACATTCTGGAGACACGTCCGTCTTTCATGCAACATTTGCCGATAGTTTTCAGACTTTCCTTTCTCAGCAATGTGCTCTCCTCTGTTGCTCTTACTGTTCTTCTTGCACATCTGTACTGCCGCCTCCTGTCAGTGCTCAACACACTCATATGTTATGTGATCAACAACAAATGTGTGATCGAGTTTTGTACTTTTTTCAATTCCGCAGAGAATGAGTTTTTAAGATGCCAAAAGTATTTCTCTTGTATCTTCTGTAGTTCTTAATTAATCGACACCTAAATGCAAGATATAAAAGAAAAATATTATAGAAAGTCTTATAATAATAACAATTATTATCTATTGGTTTGGTCAGTTTTTGACTATTAGTCAATGTCAGTGATTGCGTTTATAGCAAACCCTTGTATTGTTTTGTCTGTCTGTAGACTGTGACGCCGACGCGTGTACTCACCCTGTGACTGAGGTCTCTGCTCACGTATTCCAGCACGTCCCGTGCCACGTCGGCAAACTCTTTGTCCTTTGTCAACTGGAACAGCAAAACAAAACAGAAATAAAATAAACCTATTTTATACCTACCGGGTATTCCATTTAGTTATCATTGTTATTATTTCATAATTTCAAATTGAGTTGTTGATGGAACATATATGACAACACAATCGGTGATGTTCGTGCGATCAGAACAAACTGTTAGTTGTTGAGGCTCATCTGGTCACTCATGTCGTCAGGGGTGAGGTTGGACAGGGGTCATTCTTCTTCTTTTTCCTCACTTTTCTCCCACTATTAATCTCCAATTTTCTTTTGTGGTATTCTCCATTCTTTTCCCATTCTTTCCAGGTTTCTATTAGTGCATCTTCCTATCATATCCTCAGTCTTCCTTGCCTCCTTTTCCCCAATATTTTCTAGGCATCTGCTCTCTTTGCCAGTTTCTTATCTCCCACAGTGCAATGGTTAATTCATATTTATTCCACATTTACCTGTTATATACAAATACTGTCTATCGTTACATTGCAGAAAACTATAAGTTGACCTCCACGTTAACGTTTACTCTGGAATAAGTAATCACGAATAAATCTGAGTAACAAAAGGTTTACTAGCGTGACAGTGTAACAGACAGTAACAGTTGGTGCACCTGATAAGCATCCAGATAGGCTGCAGCAAGCTGAGCCTGGTCGTACAACATCTTCTCAAAGTGAGGCACGTGCCACTGGGCATCTGTTGAGTATCTGTGGAAGCCCTAAAACAAAACTAACTTGTCAACATTACTGTGAAACCCTGTATAAAATGCCAATTTTGTCTTGGGCCGACTCAGTGAAATCCATTGCACTTTTAATTACAAATGTATTTTTCGACAGACATTAGTGTATCATGTATATTTTCTGTGCACAAAATACTGGTCTAGACAGAAATGTAATCTACAGGCACGCACACACGCACGCACGCACGCACGCACGCACGCACGCACGCACGCACGCACGCACGCACGCACGCACGCACGCACGCACGCACGCACGCACGCACACACGTATATGAAGTAGGTAACCAAAAAACTTGTTTCTTTAGCTAAATTTTGACAAATCAATACATTGGCGTTATCAGTGTTTATAACAACAAAATAATTATGTGGCTGAAAAAAGGACATTTTGCATAAACCTATTGTTAAAAGAAAATTAGTGCTAAAACATCTAGGAATGACATAAAGTATATGATAAGAACAACGGTTACCTTGGCAACGTGATCATATATGCCGCCCTTGGCCATCATGCGTAGGGTGTGTACAGCCATGGCTAAAGCCTTTTCACCCTGTCTCGTCTCTGGCTCACTCGCATTCAGCCCAAAGAGGTAATTAAAGTTAACTGAAAATAAAAACATTTCCACTATGAAAGTACATTTAGTTTGGAACCAAAACGAAATTGCACCAGAAGTATTCTGTTCAACTTCAACCATATCTTTAATAAGAAAACACTTTAAGTAACTTGTACAAATGGTTTAGTTTAGAGTGCAAAGCATCACAAGAATTCACTTTGTCAGCTTGGGGAACTAAAAACGGCAACATTGTCTGTGTATTGTGTCACACAAATTACTAGTTTTCTTAATTATTTCACTGAAGCTAAATTTATACAAACCAACATGTGACAGTAAGTATTAGATTTGTGCATGAAATGAATCGATACAAGACAACAAGTGACAAAATCAAACTGAGGATGCAGCTTTAAATGTTGAACATCAAAAATCCATTTGTATATGGAAACAATAAACAGCTGAAACATAGAATTATAGCGACCGTGACTGCGCTATGCACGTTTAGTGTAATGAAATGGTTTAGTGACTTAGTGATATTATATAATGTATTCTCCAATTGTTCACTTTCTGTAAACAATCATTGCTTTGATTAATTATATTCGTGATATAGTTACACATATACAAGTATTTGCTTGCATGAATACATTCGACATGCAGAGAGCAGCTGTCAGGAGGGTACATTGTTGGACTGATTATGAAAGGAAATTTCGGAAGAGACTATAAATGTTTGGTCCCTTCAATCTAACGGCGACTCTAAGAGTCTAAGGGCAATACAAGATCCTCCACAAGGAAATAGAAAACTTGTTGTGGATTCTCTGCGTGGTGGTCTCACTGTAAAAAACAACCACAACAGATTCGTCAAAACATAAAGTTTGTGATACGACAGACGACAATCTTACCTGGCTGAGGGAACTTGGGGGCTT
Source organism: Oasisia sp. SBJ-2009 (assembly GCA_964017155.1). NCBI lineage: Eukaryota > Metazoa > Annelida > Polychaeta > Sabellida > Siboglinidae > Oasisia > Oasisia sp. SBJ-2009. The sequence goes on from OZ024858.1 coordinate 41,024,483, forward strand.
TCCCAAAACCCCCCAAGTCACTGTCGTATGAGGACGCCAACATGGCGTAACCCTTCTTCAGCAGACTCTTGCTCGGTACTGATGAGTCAGTCTTGCTTCTGGTGTCATCCATTTGGGAGAGGGCTTGAACAATGGCCGAACCCTGGTTCCTTAATCCCTCTCGGTCGTGATCCCACTGGATGATGGGGAATATGTGGAAAAATGAACAACTGAAGTTATAGAACATATTGTTCACGGCCCCAAGTATGTGACCAAGACCTATAACTGATGCGGAGTTGTACGTTTCAAACATTATGCTCTAAAGTAAGTTAATTTCTTATAAATATGACACTGCCAACAAATATATTGATTTATTACGATTCACTAAATAGATAACATTTATGTGCAGTCATTTATTCTGACAAAATGAATGAACACAAAGTAGTGTCAATGATCTTATGATGGGTTATTTATTCTGGTCACATATTTATGAAACAATTCAACATGCCCCACTTTACATAAGTTGCTTTGTTTGTATGGAATAAATAACAGTTTTTACTGTAAATGTTTTATAAATTAATTATATGCATACATATTATTTATAGAGTACATGCAATGCATGACCTTGATCTACAGAGTGCACGTGTACCCACTTTACATACTGAGTGCACGTGTACCCACTTTACATACTGAGTGCACGTGTACCCACTTTACATACTGAGTGCACCTGTACCCACTTTACATACTGAGTGCACGTGTATCCACGATCTTTAACAGACTCACCTTGTCAATAATGTGTAGAAGAACAGATTTGAATCCTGGGTGACCAGCATATTTGTTGTCTGGAGGAAAATATGTTCCTCCCACCATTGGTTTGAGGTCAGGGGTCAGCCAGACATTCATTGGCCAGCCTCCTCCCCCTGCCGTCATCTACAGGAAAAACATTTATTTTACTTGACTTATAAATAAACTTATAAATAAATTTATTATTTTTGTAAATGCCGCATATATCTCTATATGGACAACGCACACACGTACACACTTAGTTCTTTTAACGTTACATGGTAGACATTTAATTGATGCTTTAATAAATATTACTGGCTCTTATTCAGATTTTCTAAAAACATATTCATTTGTAATAGTTCAAACATTATTTTGTTAAATTAATCTTGGTGCGCATATAAAAGTCTTATTTTTGATAAAACTTGGCACAATAAAGCTACACGTTCTCGTGCCAGTAAGGAAGTGATTGACCTGTATAAAGGTCATGTAGATCTTGTCAATGTCAGGCCTTTCTTCCCGGTCTACTTTGATGCTGATGAAGTGTTTGTTGAGAATCTCTCCGATCTCTGTCGACTCAAATGTCTCCCGCTCCATGACATGACACCAGTGACACGTCGAGTAGCCCACTGTCAGACAAACATTATCCATGACATGACATGACATGACATGACATGACATGACATGACATGACATGACATGACATGACATGACATGACATGACATGACATGACATGACATGACATGACATGACATGACATGACATGACATGACATGACATGACATGACATGACATGACATGACATGACATGACATGACATGACATGACATGACATGACATGACATGACATGACATGACATCCAGATGATTTAGTCCTCACCAACAAAGCATCACAAAGATTACCTGTTATATGATATTATCAACCAAATACACTAACATGGTGACATAGTCATTTAGAAAACATAATGACTGTGACAGTGTAGCCACTAGGTAAATGTCACATTAATACATACCTGACAAGAAGATAGGTTTATCTTCTTGTTTTGCTTTCTCGAAAGCTTCCGTTCCCCAAGAATACCTGCGACATTGAAATCACACCACCAAATCAACATTAGTCAGCGGGAACACAGGTCAACACACACAGGATAAACAGGTTGCAGATTGAGGGGTGGTGTACTGTGAGGGTGGTGTACTGTGAGGGTGGTGTACTGTGAGGGTGGTGTACTGTGAGGGTGGTGTACTATGAGGGTGGTGTACTGTGAGGGTGGTGTACTGAGAGGGTAGTGTACTGAGAGGGTGGTGTACTGTGAGGGTGGTGTACTGTGAGGGTGGTGTACTGTGAGGGTGGTGTACTGTGAGGGTGGTGTACTATGAGGGTGGTGTACTGTGAGGGTGGTGTACTGAGAGGGTAGTGTACTGAGAGGGTGGTGTACTGTGAGGGTGGTGTACTGTGAGGGTGGTGTACTGTGAGGGTGGTCTACTGAGAGGGTAGTGTACTGTGAGGGTAGTGTACTGTGAGGGTAGTGTACTGAGAGGGTGGTGTACTGTGAGGGTGGTGTACTGAGAGGGTGGTGTACTGAGAGGGTGGTGTACTGTGAGGGTGGTGTACTGTGAGGGTGGTGTACTGTGAGGTTGGTGTACTATGAGGGTGGTGTACTATGAGGGTGGTGTACTGTGAGGGTGGTGTACTGTGAGGGTGGTGTACTATGAGGGTGGTGTAATGTGAGGGTCGTGTACTGAGAGAGTGGTGTACTGTGAGGGTAGTGTACTGTGAGGGTGATGTACTGTGAGGGTGGTGTACTGTGAGGGTGGTGTACTGAGAGGGTGGTGTATTGTGAAGGGGGTGTACTGAGAGGGTGTTGTACTGAGAGGGTGTTGTACTGAGAGGGTGGTGTATTGTGAGGGTGGTGTGTTGAGAGGGTGGTGTACTGAGAGGGTGGTGTACTGAGAGGGTGGTGTACTGAGAGGGTGGTGTACTGAGAGGGTGGTGTACTGTGAGGGTGGTGTACTGAGAGGGTGGTGTACTGAGAGGGTGGTGTACTGTGGAGGTGGTGCACTGTGAGGGTGGTGTACTGAGAGGGTGGTGTACTGAGAGGGTGGTGTACTGAGAGGGTGGTGTACTGTGAGGGTGGTGTACTGTGAGGGTGGTGTACTGAGAGGGCGGTGTACTGTGAGGGCGGTGTACTGTGAGGGCGGTGTACTGTGAGGGTGGTGTACTGTGAGGGTGGTGTACTATGAGGGTGGTGTACTGTGAGGATGGTGTACTGAGAGGGTAGTGTACTGTGAGGGTGGTGTACTGTGAGGGTGGTGTACTGTGAGGGTGGTGTACTGTGAGGGTGGTGTACTGTGAGGGTGGTGTACTGTGAGGGTGGTGTAATGAGAGGGTCGTGTACTGTGAGGGTAGTGTACTGTGAGGGTGGTGTACTGAGAGGGTGGTGTACTGTGAGGGTGGTGTACTGTGAGGGTGGTGTACTGTGAGGGTGGTGTACTATGAGGGTGGTGTACTATGAGGGTGGTGTACTGTGAGGGTGGTGTACTGAGAGGGTAGTGTACTGAGAGGGTGGTGTACTGTGAGGGTAGTGTACTGTGAGGGTGGTGTACTGTGAGGGTGGTGTACTGTGAGGGTGGTGTACTGTGAGGGTGGTGTACTGTGAGGGTGGTCTACTGTGCGGGTAGTGTACTGTGAGGGTAGTGTACTGAGAGGGTGGTGTACTGTGAGGGTGGTGTACTGAGAGGGTGGTGTACTGAGAGGGTGGTGTACTGTGAGGGTGGTGTACTGTGAGGGTGGTGTACTGTGAGGGTGGTGTACTATGAGGGTGGTGTACTATGAGGGTGGTGTACTGTGAGGGTGGTGTACTATGAGGGTGGTGTACTATGAGGATGGTGTACTATGAGGGTGGTGTAATGTGAGGGTGGTGTACTGAGAAGGTAGTGTACTGAGAGGGTGGTGTACTGTGAGGGTGGTGTACTGTGAGGGTGGTGTACTGTGAGGGTGGTGTACTATGAGGGTGGTGTACTATGAGGGTGGTGTACTGTGAGGGTGGTGTACTATGAGGGTGGTGTACTATGAGGATGGTGTACTATGAGGGTGGTGTAATGTGAGGGTGGTGTACTGTGAGGGTAGTGTACTGAGAGGGCGGTGTACTGTGAGGGTAGTGTACTGTGAGGGTGGTGTACTGTGAGGGTGGTGTACTGTGAGGGTGGTGTACTGAGAGGGTGGTGTATTGTGAAGGGGGTGTACTGAGAGGGTGTTGTACTGAGAGGGTGTTGTACTGAGAGGGTGGTGTATTGTGAGGGTGGTGTGTTGAGAGGGTGGTGTACTGAGAGGGTGGTGTACTGAGAGGGTGGTGTACTGAGAGGGTGGTGTACTGAGAGGGTGGTGTACTGTGAGGGTGGTGTACTGAGAGGGTGGTGTACTGAGAGGGTGGTGTACTGTGGAGGTGGTGTACTGTGAGGGTGGTGTACTGTGAGGGTGGTGTACTGAGAGGGTGGTGTACTGAGAGGGTGGTGTACTGAGAGGGTGGTGTACTGTGAGGGTGGTGTACTGTGAGGGTGGTGTACTGTGAGGGTGGTGTACTGTGAGGGTGGTGTACTGAGAAGGTGGTGTACTGTGAGGGTGGTGTACTGTGAGGGTAGTGTACTGTGAGGGTAGTGTACTGTGAGTGTGGTGTACTGTGAGGGTGTTGTACTGGGAGGGTGGTGTACTGTGAGGGTGGTGTACTGAGAGGGTAGTGTACTGAGAGGGTGGTGTACTGTGAGGGTGGTGTACTGTGAGGGTGGTGTACTGTGAGGGTGGTGTACTGTGAGGGTGGTGTACTATGAGGGTGGTGTACTGTGAGGGTGGTGTACTGAGAGGGTAGTGTACTGAGAGGGTGGTGTACTGTGAGGGTGGTGTACTGTGAGGGTGGTGTACTGTGAGGGTGGTCTACTGAGAGGGTAGTGTACTGTGAGGGTAGTGTACTGTGAGGGTAGTGTACTGAGAGGGTGGTGTACTGTGAGGGTGGTGTACTGAGAGGGTGGTGTACTGAGAGGGTGGTGTACTGTGAGGGTGGTGTACTGTGAGGGTGGTGTACTGTGAGGTTGGTGTACTATGAGGGTGGTGTACTATGAGGGTGGTGTACTGTGAGGGTGGTGTACTGTGAGGGTGGTGTACTATGAGGGTGGTGTAATGTGAGGGTCGTGTACTGAGAGAGTGGTGTACTGTGAGGGTGGTGTACTGTGAGGGTGGTGTACTGTGAGGGTGGTGTACTGAGAGGGTGGTGTATTGTGAAGGGGGTGTACTGAGAGGGTGTTGTACTGAGAGGGTGTTGTACTGAGAGGGTGGTGTATTGTGAGGGTGGTGTGTTGAGAGGGTGGTGTACTGAGAGGGTGGTGTACTGAGAGGGTGGTGTACTGAGAGGGTGGTGTACTGAGAGGGTGGTGTACTGTGAGGGTGGTGTACTGAGAGGGTGGTGTACTGAGAGGGTGGTGTACTGTGGAGGTGGTGTACTGTGAGGGTGGTGTACTGAGAGGGTGGTGTACTGAGAGGGTGGTGTACTGAGAGGGTGGTGTACTGTGAGGGTGGTGTACTGTGAGGGTGGTGTACTGTGAGGGTGGTGTACTGTGAGGGTGGTGTACTGAGAGGGTGGTGTACTGTGAGGGCGGTGTACTGAGAGGGCGGTGTACTGTGAGGGCGGTGTACTGTGAGGGCGGTGTACTGTGAGGGCGGTGTACTGTGAGGGTGGTGTACTATGAGGGTGGTGTACTGTGAGGATGGTGTACTGAGAGGGTAGTGTACTGTGAGGGTGGTGTACTGTGAGGGTGGTGTACTGTGAGGGTGGTGTACTGTGAGGGTGGTGTACTGTGAGGGTGGTGTACTGTGAGGGTGGTGTAATGAGAGGGTCGTGTACTGTGAGGGTAGTGTACTGTGAGGGTGGTGTACTGAGAGGGTGGTGTACTGTGAGGGTGGTGTACTGTGAGGGTGGTGTACTGTGAGGGTGGTGTACTGTGAGGGTGGTGTACTATGAGGGTGGTGTACTATGAGGGTGGTGTACTGTGAGGGTGGTGTACTGAGAGGGTAGTGTACTGAGAGGGTGGTGTACTGTGAGGGTAGTGTACTGTGAGGGTGGTGTACTGTGAGGGTGGTGTACTGTGAGGGTGGTGTACTGTGAGGGTGGTGTACTGTGAGGGTGGTCTACTGTGCGGGTAGTGTACTGTGAGGGTAGTGTACTGAGAGGGTGGTGTACTGTGAGGGTGGTGTACTGAGAGGGTGGTGTACTGAGAGGGTGGTGTACTGTGAGGGTGGTGTACTGAGAGGGTGGTGTACTGAGAGGGTGGTGTACTGTGGAGGTGGTGTACTGTGAGGGTGGTGTACTGTGAGGGTGGTGTACTGAGAGGGTGGTGTACTGAGAGGGTGGTGTACTGAGAGGGTGGTGTACTGTGAGGGTGGTGTACTGTGAGGGTGGTGTACTGTGAGGGTGGTGTACTGTGAGGGTGGTGTACTGAGAAGGTGGTGTACTGTGAGGGTGGTGTACTGAGAGGGCGGTGTACTGTGAGGGCGGTGTACTGTGAGGGCGGTGTACTGTGAGGGTGGTGTACTGTGAGGGTGGTGTACTATGAGGGTGGTGTACTGTGAGGGTGGTGTACTGAGAGGGTAGTGTACTGAGAGGGTGGTGTACTGTGAGGGTAGTGTACTGTGAGGGTGGTGTACTGTGAGGGTGGTGTACTGTGAGGGTGGTGTAATGAGAGGGTCGTGTACTGTGAGGGTAGTGTTCTGTGAGGGTGGTGTACTGAGAGGGTGGTGTACTGTGAGGGTGGTGTACTGTGAGGGTGGTGTACTGTGAGGGTGGTATACTGTGAGGGTGGTGTACTGTGAGGATGGTGTACTGAGAGGGTGGTGTACTGTGAGGGCGGTGTACTGTGAGGGTGGTGTACTATGAGGGTGGTGTACTGTGAGGGTGGTGTACTGAGAAGGTAGTGTACTGAGAGAGTGGTGTACTGTGAGGGTAGTGTACTGTGAGGGTGGTGTACTGTGAGGGTGGTGTACTGTGAGGGTGGTGTACTGTGAGGGTGGTGTACTGAGAGGGTAGTGTACTGTGAGGGTAGTGTACTGTGAGGGTAGTGTACTGTGAGTGTGGTGTACTGTGAGGGTGTTGTACTGGGAGGGTGGTGTACTGTGAGGGTGGTGTACTGAGAGGGTAGTGTACTGAGAGGGTGGTGTACTGTGAGGGTGGTGTACTGTGAGGGTGGTGTACTGTGAGGGTGGTGTACTGTGAGGGTGGTGTACTATGAGGGTGGTGTACTGTGAGGGTGGTGTACTGAGAGGGTAGTGTACTGAGAGGGTGGTGTACTGTGAGGGTGGTGTACTGTGAGGGTGGTGTACTGTGAGGGTGGTCTACTGAGAGGGTAGTGTACTGTGAGGGTAGTGTACTGTGAGGGTAGTGTACTGAGAGGGTGGTGTACTGTGAGGGTGGTGTACTGAGAGGGTGGTGTACTGAGAGGGTGGTGTACTGTGAGGGTGGTGTACTGTGAGGGTGGTGTACTGTGAGGTTGGTGTACTATGAGGGTGGTGTACTATGAGGGTGGTGTACTGTGAGGGTGGTGTACTGTGAGGGTGGTGTACTATGAGGGTGGTGTAATGTGAGGGTCGTGTACTGAGAGAGTGGTGTACTGTGAGGGTGGTGTACTGTGAGGGTGGTGTACTGTGAGGGTGGTGTACTGAGAGGGTGGTGTATTGTGAAGGGGGTGTACTGAGAGGGTGTTGTACTGAGAGGGTGTTGTACTGAGAGGGTGGTGTATTGTGAGGGTGGTGTGTTGAGAGGGTGGTGTACTGAGAGGGTGGTGTACTGAGAGGGTGGTGTACTGAGAGGGTGGTGTACTGAGAGGGTGGTGTACTGTGAGGGTGGTGTACTGAGAGGGTGGTGTACTGAGAGGGTGGTGTACTGTGGAGGTGGTGTACTGAGAGGGTGGTGTACTGAGAGGGTGGTGTACTGAGAGGGTGGTGTACTGTGAGGGTGGTGTACTGTGAGGGTGGTGTACTGTGAGGGTGGTGTACTGTGAGGGTGGTGTACTGAGAGGGTGGTGTACTGTGAGGGCGGTGTACTGAGAGGGCGGTGTACTGTGAGGGCGGTGTACTGTGAGGGCGGTGTACTGTGAGGGCGGTGTACTGTGAGGGTGGTGTACTATGAGGGTGGTGTACTGTGAGGATGGTGTACTGAGAGGGTAGTGTACTGTGAGGGTGGTGTACTGTGAGGGTGGTGTACTGTGAGGGTGGTGTACTGTGAGGGTGGTGTACTGTGAGGGTGGTGTACTGTGAGGGTGGTGTAATGAGAGGGTCGTGTACTGTGAGGGTAGTGTACTGTGAGGGTGGTGTACTGAGAGGGTGGTGTACTGTGAGGGTGGTGTACTGTGAGGGTGGTGTACTGTGAGGGTGGTGTACTGTGAGGGTGGTGTACTATGAGGGTGGTGTACTATGAGGGTGGTGTACTGTGAGGGTGGTGTACTGAGAGGGTAGTGTACTGAGAGGGTGGTGTACTGTGAGGGTAGTGTACTGTGAGGGTGGTGTACTGTGAGGGTGGTGTACTGTGAGGGTGGTGTACTGTGAGGGTGGTGTACTGTGAGGGTGGTCTACTGTGCGGGTAGTGTACTGTGAGGGTAGTGTACTGAGAGGGTGGTGTACTGTGAGGGTGGTGTACTGAGAGGGTGGTGTACTGAGAGGGTGGTGTACTGTGAGGGTGGTGTACTGTGAGGGTGGTGTACTATGAGGGTGGTGTACTATGAGGGTGGTGTACTGTGAGGGTGGTGTACTATGAGGGTGGTGTACTATGAGGATGGTGTACTATGAGGGTGGTGTAATGTGAGGGTGGTGTACTGAGAAGGTAGTGTACTGAGAGAGTGGTGTACTGTGAGGGTAGTGTACTGTGAGGGTGGTGTACTGTGAGGGTGGTGTACTGTGAGGGTGGTGTACTGAGAGGGTGGTGTATTGTGAAGGGGGTGTACTGAGAGGGTGTTGTACTGAGAGGGTGTTGTACTGAGAGGGTGGTGTATTGTGAGGGTGGTGTGTTGAGAGGGTGGTGTACTGAGAGGGTGGTGTACTGAGAGGGTGGTGTACTGAGAGGGTGGTGTACTGAGAGGGTGGTGTACTGTGAGGGTGGTGTACTGAGAGGGTGGTGTACTGAGAGGGTGGTGTACTGTGGAGGTGGTGTACTGTGAGGGTGGTGTACTGTGAGGGTGGTGTACTGAGAGGGTGGTGTACTGAGAGGGTGGTGTACTGAGAGGGTGGTGTACTGTGAGGGTGGTGTACTGTGAGGGTGGTGTACTGTGAGGGTGGTGTACTGAGAAGGTGGTGTACTGTGAGGATGGTGTACTGAGAGGGCGGTGTACTGTGAGGGCGGTGTACTGTGAGGGCGGTGTACTGTGAGGGTGGTGTACTATGAGGGTGGTGTACTGTGAGGGTGGTGTACTGAGAGGGTAGTGTACTGAGAGGGTGGTGTACTGTGAGGGTAGTGTACTGTGAGGGTGGTGTACTGTGAGGGTGGTGTACTGTGAGGGTGGTGTAATGAGAGGGTCGTGTACTGTGAGGGTAGTGTACTGTGAGGGTGGTGTACTGTGAGGGTGGTATACTGTGAGGGTGGTGTACTGTGAGGATGGTGTACTGAGAGGGCGGTGTACTGTGAGGGCGGTGTACTGTGAGGGTGGTGTACTATGAGGGTGGTGTACTGTGAGGGTGGTGTACTGAGAAGGTAGTGTACTGAGAGAGTGGTGTACTGTGAGGGTAGTGTACTGTGAGGGTGGTGTACTGTGAGGGTGGTGTACTGTGAGGGTGGTGTACTGTGAGGGTGGTGTACTGAGAGGGTAGTGTACTGTGAGGGTAGTGTACTGTGAGGGTAGTGTACTGTGAGTGTGGTGTACTGTGAGGGTGTTGTACTGGGAGGGTGGTGTACTGTGAGGGTGGTGTACTGAGAGGGTGGTGTATTGTGAGGGTGGTGTACTGAGAGGGTGGTGTACTGAGAGGGTGGTGTACTGTGTACTGAGAGGGTTGTGTATTGAGAGGGTGGTGTACTGTGAGGGTGGTGTACTGAGAGGGTGGTGTATTGTGAAGGTGGTGTACTGAGAGGGTGGTGTACTGAGAGGGTGGTGTACTAAGAGGGTGGTGTACTGAGAGGGTGGTGTACTGAGAGGGTGGTGTACTGAGAGGGTGGTGTACTGTGAGGGTGGTATACTGTGAGGGTGGTATACTGTGAGGGTGGTGTACTGTGAGGGTGGTGTACTGAGAGGGTGGTGTACTGGGAGGGTGGTGTACTGTGAGGGTGGTGTCCTGTGAGGGAGGTTAACTCAACTGTATTATCATGAATTTGATGCCCTATTAATAATAATAATAATGTTAATTTAGTATATTATATATATATTTTTATTGTATGTTACACGTGAGACTGAGACACACACACACACACACACACACACACACACACACACACACACACACTATGTAGTCTATGTTGAATGTGGCAATTAATAAAGTATATGTATGTATGTGTTTGTAAAGAAGAAATAAATTACCAATCAACTGGATTGCTGGCATGCTGAAGAAGATACGGAGACTTCTCAAGCCCCAGTCGGTTGCTGTATTTCTTCTCCTCACCAGATGTTGACGACATCCTCACCCTGATAGACCAAGCAGATATCAACAAATGATGACCTGTTGACCACTACCATCCTTGCAAGCCAGGACGGTTTGCCATGCCACAGTTTGAGGATGGATACACGACTGGCAGGAATCTCAATATACTGACATGTGCATATCCTAAACATTACATCACTGTTGGCTGAAATATGTTTATATTATGGTCACCTGACCCTGTGAGCTATTTCATGGCTGAGCTTAAATTAAGAGTTTTGCCAACATATCATCCCGGGGCTGACACTGACCAAATCAGCAGCAGTGACCACTGGGCACATGAAGATGATCACTAACGAGCTCACTAGTTAGCTCTCAGTATATGTCCTGTTAGGCTCTTCAAATAACTTATATGACACTTCCAAGAAGAAGGTGAAGTGACTGCAGCATGGACAGATGCAGAGATGGGAGCAGCAGTTCTCTGGATGCTCCAATTTAAAGGGTCGTTTTGTGACTGAGGCTCCATTGATCAAGGGTCTGTTTTTTTACATGTTCTCTCCAGAACAAGAGCCAACATTATATAGAGAAGTTCCCTAGACAAGGCTGTCACTTTGAGGAACTCTTCAACACTCCCTAAAACCAGGCTAGAGGTTTATTTTATTCACGGTTACCTATCATGTATATTTTTGAATATTGGCAACTGTTTGGGGAAATTTTCACATGAAATTTGGCCACTTGGTAGTCAAATCCTTACTTTAAAATTGTGTATTTCTTAAAGGTGTCCCTAAATCAAAGATATACTTTTATAATGGATGCAGTGTAGGAGTATGTAACTCTCAGCTGCACACCCATACTGACATGTAAAGGTAATGACCCCCCAGGATAAGCCACACATAAATATAATATTATCTTACATGCATTAATTCAAGGAGCTGCATCACACATCATGTGTAAGAGTATTATTATTATTAATATTGTTCAACAACCTTCATGCAATAATGTTATGTGTAAACTAAGCACTATCAGAGCCTAAACCATAGCATAGGCCTTGGGTCAGGGATCCTAGCTGCTACTTAGTTTTAATAACAAAGGCTAAAGTTCGACTAAGAGTAAGACTTAATTAGCCGGCTTTCACAAACCAAAATCGTATTAAGTTAGTCAAACTCAAAATTTATATTCCTATGTGTTCACTATGACTTGGTCTATGTGTCAGTGGAAGAATACCGACTTTTATTCAAAATAATATTATGTAATCCGTGTGATCTTGTTTTGAGACGACCCCTGGCCTTCCGAGCCCTCTGCGCCTGCGGTCTGCATAGTCATGGATGACAGACGCGGTTGATCTCTTTAGACTTTACCACCCCATTTTTTTGGTACAATACATACCAGTGCCAGTTGGTGGATCGAGGAGTAAATTCAATGCCTTGAAAAGAACTAACGATTCGCGTTCTGCCCAGAAACTGAGCTGTCAATCTACACTTAGCTAGCATTTCCGCAGTTGAGCTGCTGTTAATCAGCAGCAACTTTATGTAAACGGTTCACCGGCGTAAACAACCCCTGGAAACTTGTCACTACTCTTACATACCGTTAGCATCCGACACAAAACACAGTAATGCGAAAACGTAAAATATCATCAGCTAATGCACCAATGACAACCTTACCAAGTTATCAGCGTATGTAAATGTCATTCGCTGATGAAACTGTTATAAGGAAAATAAACCGGCAAAGAGCCAAGTAAACAAGCGTTACAAGGCTTCCGCGTATGAATAAGTAAAGCCTATTTACAAAATGTCAGCGCCCATGATATCGCGTCTGTTTGCGTCCGTTGGCAAATTTTGTCAAATAACGGGTATTTTTCTACGCTAACTTTTCCTTTGTCTTTCCCTGTCAACAATTACATCCAGTTTCACATTGTGAATATATAACAGCAGCCGTGTTTAGCAATCTACGTGAGGTAGCATTTTCTAGTGAGCGATAATTGATGAAGGTTGTCAGATTTAACATGGGCTACAGCCTACACGATTCACATCGGCTTACCCAACTATCAAAACTAGTAAAACAATTATCATGCCAAGTTCAAGTTTAGATGATCTTTAAACTATCCACACGTTTTTTTATTTTCACAAATATGACTTGAATCTTGAAGTTACAAAAGTTAATTATATAGTCAATAGGGCCAACTTGTTAATTATTAATATTTTTATCTAGAAATCTAGTTAACATAGCCTAACGAAGCGGTATATTTAATTAAGGTAAAAAAGGGACCCCACATCCCAGCAAACAATGACACGTGATTTCACATATGTTCTGTAAGTGAATTGACGAGTTCAACTGGCTCAATTCACGTGTTTCTGTATGTGAATTCACTGGATTCTGTGAACAAATTTGGTGTGTCGACACGTGTTTACAGTGAAATCATGAGCTATTCACGTGATGATACGTACCTGTGAAACCGTGACAACTCGTGACAACAGGCAGAACATAGGCAATTCACGAGAATACACATGAAAATACATACTGGTGTTTATTTATTTAATTATGAACCACTATGACTGGTTCGGAAATTGTTCCTTGTTTGCTGGGATGGTTTGATAGTCTTCTCATGTGTGATATAAGGAGGGGTTGTGTTGTAGATCCCAAAATTAGATAGATCCAATGTATGACTGTTGTCGACATGGTGTGGCATCCTGTCGTCTCATTTGTCCATGGGTTCTGCTCATTCAAACAACATTTAAGCAATGTGTCAGTGATGATAAAAGTCATTTATCAATGGTGATACTAAATTTCGAGGTGAATATATTTGTATGGCAGAATAATGAACATGATGATTGTGGCCATGAAAATCAAACAGTAATTGTTTGTTGTACCATCACTTCATGTTCTTTCCAGAGAATCCGTGCAATCAGACAGTACGATGGGCATCAAAGAAAGCAAGTGGCTCAACAAGAAACAAGCGAAAATCAACACCTGGAAAAGCAAGAGGCTGGAAGAAAAATGAAGGGGATCATGTGGAGAAAGGAATGATTCTATTTCGACAGCTTGGACTTAAAGTCTACCCTGGAGAAAATGTACGATTTAAATATTTAGATGTGAATGGTCGATATGGAATAAATGTTTTAAAGATAAAACAGGGAGATCATGATGTCTGCCAGTTCTTTTTATTAATAGCACTTGATCTTAGCATTATCTCAAATAAAAATCCTCCCTTGTTCCTTGCATTTCTGAGTATTATAACAAATACAAACTTATGAAGTAGTCACTATTCAGTTGTGCATATTTTTTGTCTTGATGAAATCAACAAACTGCTAAATTAATTACATCTAATGCCAGTGACCAGTTTGTTAACAGTATAACCTTGCCATGTTTTGTATGTGTGTTTGCTTTATGTTGTGCTTTTTATTCGAGTATGTTTTATTAAAAACATTCTCAATATAAATAAAACAACCAGATTCATGATGGGCAGACAGGCAGAGGAAACAGCTGCAATGATTGGCCATCTCACTCAACTTAGTGATAAATCTAGTGTTAAAAACAGTATTTGTACTAAACAAAGCACAAGATGTATATCTTGGTGCAGACTGAGAGTACCAGTACATATATTTGTTTAGTTAGAGTCATTTATACTTGCAAGACGTTTATACTAATTCCATGGTGAATTTTTTGCAGGTTGGATGTGGGAAGGACCTCACATTGTTTGCCCTTGAACAGGGACGAGTCGTAGTCACTGTGGAAAAGCTCTCGCCGTATCCCAACAGTCCTCTGTACCCCGCTGTGAAAGCTGGACGCGTAGTACTACGCAAGTTCTATCACGTGATCCCAGAACCACAACGTGAAACTTTTAAACTAGTGTCACAGATATAGCTGCGGACTAATGAATCATCTGTACAGTAGGACTTGGAATGGTAGATTCTTTGTGGAATATAGAACAGTTGCTACAAGCCTGCAGGGAACACACAAGTAGCACACCAGAATATGCAGCAATTAAACTGTAGACTGAAGAATTGCCAGCATGCACCTTTGTGGCACTCTATGCCAAGGTGTAGTCTTGGGAAGGAATTAGAAATTCATTACAGAACAACTTTCATTATTATCCAAAACGCCTGCAGGGCATGCATTAAATATATATGTCGGCAAAGAATTTATCTCTACTGTCTAACTTCATTTTAGGTATTGGTGTTTAGATTGGTCACGTCTTCAAATCAGACAAATTCACAAAGCTCTGGGAAGACACTATTCAGTATAAATTTAATGTGGACACAAATGCAGCCATGTATGTTTACATACATACGACAAAGATACATAATTTACAACCAATGGTTATACAAATTTGAATTTGCAAACACTTAATATGTACAAGTCTGGAAAGGCAAGATTTCAGAAAATGTTCCACATTTGTGCACAATGGTAGTTCTGCAACAACTGGCTAAAATGTTATAATTAGCTGCTTATTTATGTGAAAACATTAACTAACAACTATACAGCTGTTTGTATATCTCATAGAAAACTTAATTAAAAAGACATATGACAAATTTACGGAAAATCACTGTCATAGCATCACAAGTTGTGAACACTAATATATATTTAAAACATAGACATGTAATCATTTATGACAATAATTTAACATAACTGTACAGTACGGAAAGATATGTTCCATTGCCTCTTAACAGTATCGACAAACTTAAATAAGCAGTTAGCGACATAAATTGCCATCCATTTTACCAGTTTTGGTATTTGGATTCAAAGTAATAACGGAGAGGTGCCATCATATTCCGCATAAATTAAGTGTAATTAGAAATGTACAAAATAAGTTGTGTCAAACGTACAGCTTTCTGAAAAGCTTGTTTTAAATAAACCAGAAATTACATTTCACATGTCCAGTAGTAATGACGTCATCATCGCTTCTTATAGGAAACTGTCGAAACCAAACATATTCTCCATCTATATAGGGCCACCAAAATTCCAGGGCCATGAACACGTGACCAAACAGTGAAGATTCAAACTTTTGGTAGTGAAAAGCTGAAACATAAATTCTGGAGAAATGTATGGCTGGATATTAAAACCCATCATTCACAAGCGACTACATCTGCAGGAAGTAGAAAGCCGAGTCGACATCACTGTCCTCGTCAGACGACATGTTGCCATGAAACTGTTTGCGGGATTTAGTGCCGTGTTCCTCGTCGCTGGACGACTCGCTGTTCCCGTGAGACTGCGCTCTCTTGCGCTTCGTCTGTGTTGTCACTTTCCTCGACAACTCGCTGGGACGCAGGAGCCAGCTGAGATTGTTTGCAAGGAATGCCCGGAGTCCTGGGGGAAAGGACAGCACGTCTATGACGTCAAGGTGACTCGGGACAATAGTCCTCAGCACCTGACAACACAAGAACTGTAGCGACGTCTGAAACGAACTCGCTTTGATGATTCGCATGCCGCTGCGGGCCGCCGTTGACGACACCATCGGGTAGAGCATCTTGCCGCAGAGACCGCGATAAGCGACACCTGGTGGAGAGCACGGAACAATAATTATTAGTTTTAACATATGAAAAACTTGTAATAGAAAATATATCAATCAATGAAGACAATTTATGACCTACTGAGATAATCTTTTGAGACTATGATAAAACTGACGTACCACATATTTTTATATACTGACTGGCAGGACGCCACTATAACAACACAATCAGACGTGTATAATTAACAAAATAATTAACCCACAATTAGTCCTACACATTACAAATATAAAATGTAATTAAAATGGAAAAATTCATTGAAATATACATGAAAATATTAGAAGTGAAACTGAAATAAACACAGCCAGCAAATACCGTGACCTCATCTAGCAACTAGTGTATACCAATGGTTTATCACGTGCAGCACACTCACCTAGAGGCATCCTGTTCTTGTAAAACGACAGTGTCCCGTGCCACATGTCCAGGTGCACTCCGATGATGCTCCCTTGGCCGAAGCGGGATCCACTCACTTGCTGGAAGCGTCCCTTGTGCTGGATGCGGCCGTAGTACGACAGGCCCCAGCTGTCTGCGTCCTTCCCCAGCAGGCTACAGAATGTGTGCCGGAAACCGTCCAAGTCAACATTCCGTGTACCGACCCCAACCATCTAAATACACAGGAATCAGGTTGTACAAATGATTACTGCAGTGTACAAACTGAAACGATAAGATATTAATAGCATAATGTTAGCAGTGTTTAGTAAGATTTATTTTATGATGGGGACTTGTCATCAGTTAGGATGATCTTTCCATGGTTTGTAAGTTTCATTTGTTGTGTTTGTTCGACACAGCGTATCACAGCAAGTAAGTAAAAACTGTGTTTCAGGTGGTAATTCGTGATTTTCAATGGGCCATCAAGAATACATAAACCAGAATGCGGTGACAGTGACTAAGTTAGTTTATAGCATGGTTTTCGTTGGCCATCCATAGCCTGTAGGCATTGTAACAACCTGGCCTCGACTTTAAACCTGGGGATCTACCATGAATTCTATCCAGCATCTATGGCCTGGAGGATGGGCGCATGTACACATGACAGTGCTTTATTTGAATTGAATGCATCTGACAACCATGGTCTGTTCAAAAAGAAGAAGTCATAATTGGTTTTTGCTTATTTATCATTATGTGGACCAGAGTTATCCAACCTTTGACGGTGAGTGCAGACTGCAATGTTTTGATAAAGCAAGTGGTATAAACAAATTGTGTTAAACATACAAACCTAAAATAGGGTTCTCTTTATATTAAAAAAAAAACCTGCAACTTGACCATTATCAGCAGCGAGGTTGGATGTTGGGCCGACCTTAGGTCTGACCGATGGATTTACGATGCCTATTGGAGCCATCATAAAGATACACAGGTACTACTAAATAAAATTCACTTGGTATGTTAATTTATGTAACATATATATTTTATTCTTGAATTTTCCATTATAATAACATGCTATTACAGTCTCCATAAATTATTATATTGCCATCAATAAATTTATAACTTATATAATTTATAATAATAAAATGTGTGTATCAAACATATTATCATTACACATGCAGACACCTCAATTTTAAAACGTATAGTAGAAAATTTGCTTTATATCTTAGCTGGAGAGAATCTTGAGCAGATTGAGCTAAATTAAATTTGTCATAAGCAATAGTGAATGAAAAATTACAAACAATTATTACCAAGCATCAGGATCCTGTAGACAAGCAACAGGTCCCATGATGGATAGATCAACTGCTCTAGTTGAGAGGAATGTTCAATATAAGAAATTCATGAGACATGCATACCATGTCAGTGCCGTAAACAGGTGTTGTCATCTTGATCTCCCAGAAATACTGGCAGTTGGACATTGATTGTGTTCCACGGACTGCAGCGGTGCCACTGCTGTAGCTGACGTGGAATCGGGCATCTCGTCTGTCATCAGACAGTTCTGTGGCCGATGCTTTGAATTCCTTCTCCCATACCCACTCCAGTACTGGAATATGTTAGCAAATGGGCTATTAGAAATTTTACTAAAACGTTATATAACAGTGTTGAATATTCCATCATATAAAAAGCTGTTTTACAAAATAGTGTTGCAGTGAATAAAAACTACTTAGCTCTCGATATAGCGAATGTTTACTGCTAGGCATGTTTAGAAGAAATTAGTAAAGTGGCCTACAAACAGACATGTGGACATTTGATGTAGGTTTCAGTAAGCTGAGTACAACTATTGATAACAGACAGAATGTTATAAACAATACTGGACTATGACAAATGTAAACTGAGTGAATTTGATAATAAAGAAGATATCGATAATGTTACACATCTATTATCTGTATAAGTATCTATAAAGTTGAGGACAAAAAGTCTGTTGTTAAGATCTATAGATCTCACCGTTGTCTTCCTCTCCACATTTACACTCGACATCTCTACCCTGTCGAGGACAGTCGCAGTAGGACTCCCCGTGGACAGGGGCGGCATATCTGTGCGATGGGTTCCTTGGCACATGCAGACGCATACGCCTGTATCGAGGTACCTCAGCGGATGTTCCAGCCACCTCTGCAGGCTCAGGCTGCATCCGTGCTGCACCAACTCTGGGTCGTCGTTCTGACTGCGACTGAGTTTTGGTGCCGTCAGATTCCGTAGCCAGCAGCCGACTATTCGCAGTTTCGTGGTTCGCCGTATTTCTCGACGACGTCGCGGTGTCCGCGATGCGCGTCCTGTGATGTCGTCGCCTATGTCGAGATGTGTTTCTGCCGTAAGGCCGTCTGTTGCGCGTCTGCATCGTTCGGGTTTCGTCAGTCACTGAATCGCCACCGCTTTCAATAGTTTCATCTCTATCTCCAACTCCAAGTCCAACAACAGGGTGCAATCCTGCTAACCTTCGAGACCTACGTCTACTATTTCCGTCACCTGAACTGTCCATGGCACCGACGTTGGGAACTCAGTTAGCAAGATACGTCTATTTACAAAGTGGCTGTTGAGCTGAAAAATCGTATAACCATCATTTTCAAGCAATGTTTGTTAGTCACTGTGTTATCGCAACAATTCCGGATGCTCTTACATTGGAGGTTAAAATGTTACAATTCCGGTGAGCGAACGTGGTTTATAGTCTCGATCACTAAGGTTTAATAAAAGTTAGCGCCATAGCCTCGGTTATCCAGTGTTGAGTGGCTGCCGTTTTGAAACCCCTAATTCCAAGTTCCAACCTTGTCAGCGAAGTGAAGCAGTCGAGACCACTACTGCTGTAGTGTTTATAATATGTTGGGCGTTATCAACTATCTGGGTGATGTTTCAGCGCATGCGTGATAAATGTCAGAGAAACGCAAAGCATCTAGCTATGACTATGGTATAAATACCACGGTCAATTCGACGTCAAATGTCCGCTAAAACACGCTATTTATAATATACAAATTTGCGTTATATGTGTTGAATGATTAAATTGACAAAGTGAAGTATCAAATGTTGGCAACGGTACAGTTAAAACGACAAAATTGGGGTGGGTCCAAATTCTACACATTATTTTGTCTTACCTTGGTAAGACAAAAGATTATTTTACCATATGTTTATGGCGGTGCACGTTGATTGTATGTATAATATAGGTACCAAGATACCATTTACATAATTTTAATATCTTTAAGCAATTAAAACGTATGGCAATTTTAACTTTCAAAAAATTATATCACATTTGTGACCATTGTACAGCCTGCAGTGTAGTATACGATCATACCGGGTCTAGATCACTCAACTGAAATGCACAACGTATTTTATGTACCGCTGCCACCTCGTCTGAACCTATTATAATATTATGACATGTCAACGATTGCTTGTTGAGTGAGTTGCCGCATTTGGAAGGGACCGACTTCGTGTTATTTCTTGAGCTGCTCGAGAAATAAGGCGACGTCGGGCTGTTATTTCCCAAGCAGCTCGCTGAATAGCCAGTCCCTTCTTTTTTGCGATATATTCGGATAATTATATCTTCGTAGCACGTTGAGGAAGTTTTTTGAAGTTTGGCTAGTCGTTAGATGAATATTTAATAAAGAAGACCCTAAACATTTCATACAAATCGCATGTAGCGCATTGTAGCTAAGTTGTTTAGAATTTACCGACCATTTTCTCAGGATTGCGCTAACGCAATGACGGCCTTTTTAGTAATCTATATATAATCTAACTGCATCTTTGAACACGATACTATTTAAAGACCATATTTAGGCGTGAATGTATATTTAAATATGTAACATTTCTAATTAGGTTAATATTTTAAATTTATGTGCTAATTTGAGCATCTTATCAATAAATATTGGTATAGTGAGATTTCATATGCTAATCAATATGTAGCCTCGGTTACCCAGACTCCTTGAGGTGGCAGCACTTTTAAGCCTCTCACACCACTGATCTATATAAAGACAGCACACACAGGGGTGGGGCATTAGCCATCCAGTTATATAGAGGTCAGTGCCACACACCCTGTCTTCTCGGCGTAGTTCCGCAGCCGACCGACAGTCGGTTAAGCGAGACTACAGGATGAGAGGAATTCGCTGTCAGCGACGGACTGATATTCCGCGGAGAACGAATTCATGCATTGTTATTCATGAGGGAATCCGGAAACACACGAAGGAATGCGTCCATATATCACACCTCGGAGTGGAAAGTTTGCTACGAAGAGCGGAAAACATCAGACAAGTCGTTGAGAATTGCGAGGCATGCAGATCGTATGAGAGGTCGCAAAAGAAAGAAACCCTTATACAACACGAAACACCGACGCTACAATGTCAATGGGAGAAAGTTGGTGTAGACCTGTTCAGCTGGGAAGGACGAGACTTTCAAGTCATAGTCGACTACACAAACAACTTCTGGGATGTTGACAGACTGAACTCAAAAACCATAACAAGCGTGATCAAACAACTGAAGCCACACTTTGCTAGATTTGGCATGTACCATCTGTGATCGTCAGCGATAACTGAACTATGTACGTGTCAAAAGAGTTCATGACATTCATTAAATAACATCTTAGACATATAATATTTATATTTAACATAGGATTTGTTAATTTATCATTTTGAATGAAATTTTTGCCTATTGACTATCTGCTACAAGATCTGGCAGACGGGGGAGTGGCCCACGCCGTGGACCCAATCTCTCATCATCACCCTCCCCAAGAAATGCAACCTACAGTTATGCCGTAACTATCGTACCATCAGCCTCATCGCCCATCAGAGCAAAATTATGCTGAACATCTTGCTGAACCTATTGAAGCTACAAGCGGAAAAGGTCATCGCTGAGGAACAAGCAGGCTTCAGAACAGGACGCAGCACAACAGAGCAGATCTTCAACCTCAGGATACTGTGCGAGAAGTACCTCCAACACCAAAAAGACCTCTACCACGTCTTCATTGTCTTCAAGAAGGCATTCGACAGGGTATGGCATGCAGCACTATGGACCACCATGAGGCAGTACAACATCAACGCCAACCTGATCAGAATGATAAAGAACCTCTATGACAAGGCCACCAGCGCAGTCACCTTTAATAACAGCATAGGGGACTGGTTCAGAACTTCAGTCGGTGTAAGACAAAGCTGTGTGCTCTCCCCCGCCCTCTTCAACATCATCTTGGAGAGAATATTATGACTGAAGCACTGAACGACGATGAAGTGACAGTCAGCATTGGTGGCAGGAATATTGCAAACTTGCGTTTTGCCGACGACGGCCTGGCAGAAAGGGAAAAGGAGCTAGCTGACTTGGTGGAGCGCCTTGACAAAACTTCTACAGTCTTCGGCATGCAGACCAATGCAGAGAAGACCAAACTGATTGATGACCAACAACACCAATGGCTTCAGCACTGACATCAGGGTCAACGGCGAGAAACTAGATTGCGTCAACAGGTTCAAATATCTGGGAGCAATCATCGCAGATGGAAACCGGAAATTCTGGCCAGGATCGCCCAGGCCACAGCAGCACTCGCCAAACTCAATACCATCTGGAATGACAGGAATATAGCACTCAGCTCAGACTGATTCGCTCCCTGGTCATGTTCATATACGCCTGTGAGTCTTGGACAATATAATAGGCCGGGAGCCAGGTCCAGGTCTCAGGATGTTTTCTGCTAAGTTTTTTTCACTATGATTTCCTGATAACCTATACCGTGGGCCATCGCAAGTTTGTAATGACCACTCTCAACTCGGGGCCTTTCTCCCTCAGGGGGCCAAAGACCCCCTTTTCGGGCCTAAGATTAGGTATATTCAAATATTGTGTCACTGTGACGTCAGAAATAGACATAGAAACACCATATTTGGCCTAAGACCACATTTGCATTTTCCATAGGCGACCATTATAACGTTTCGATCATTTCCTATTAATCTTGATCAGCTCTCTTATTGACAATTTCACAGCATGTTTACCCTCCACAGACAGAGGTTCAGTGGAAAATTCGTGAACTTTTAATACCTCAGGCTCCCACAAAGTTCATTCAAACCTTACACCCCTCCATTTCTGCTTGAGCCACCCACGGTTTGCCCCTGATTACATCACCAAGCAAAATGACAAATGTATTAATACGCAGAAATGCACCGAATGACAGCTGTCGTAATTTGACAGCTTTGATGTCACGCTGCACAAAAACGCCATTTATAATCACTCCACACTACATATGTGCTCACAGAAATCCAGACAACGTGCATAATGCTGCTTTTATAAGGTACTCTGCAATGGCGGATGTGCACATTTTGGTGGTCTTACGCCATTTGGCAGAAAGCATCTTTAGATAGTAGGGAAGGCCATTATGTATGATTTAGCGGCTTTCCACAAACCAATTCCATAATTTGAGCCTACGCACGCACGCACGCACGCACGCACGCACGCACGCACGCACGCACGCACGCACGCACGCACGCACGCACGCACGCACGCACGCACGCACGCACGCACGCACGCACGCACGCACGCACGCACGCGCACACACACGCACACACACACACACACACACACACACACACACAATACGTGACTTCAAGTGCTACAGCCTACACCCATCATCTTACACCACGTCACGCGCGGATGCCGATGAGTGGTGCCATCTATGTTACTTTGATAAACTAATTTAACAATTTATCCGAGAGAGGGCGACAACTAAAGTGGTGGTTGTTTACACGTTGCGAAGCCGAAGGAATACAGACATCTCGCCTTCAGGCTCCTCGTTGAAAACGAACGAAGAGTTTATGAATTTGCAGTTACATGATTAGAGTGAGTGATCTACAACATATGGTTCTTTGGGAAACTAGCAAGGCGGTTTAATCAAGTTAATGACGCCTAACAGTAACTCTGGCGGCTAGCTAATTCTATTTCTAGCCATCAAGTTAAAGCCTCCGAGTCAGGCTCAGCTCAAGCTCAGTCAGGAAAAAGTTCGGTGAAATTATACAATAATAATAGTAGTATAAGTGTTGTAGTTAACGTTAGACAATTTTATTACTTTAAGTTATTCTTAACTGTGTCCAGACACTGTCCATTTTGTTGTATTACAGGTTCTTACACGTCTTCCCTTAAATGGCTTGACTAGTATAGTATAGGCCTAGCCCTGGCCTAGGGATTAATTCATGCCTCTGTGCCTTGGGCGCTTGCATCAGAGTGGTAAAATCCACGATAGAAGTAGTGCAGTGTCACCGATTTTTATAAGGCGGTTTTTCCCCATAATTTAGTTTTCCCTCAAACGACTGGACTGATCATCAGTACACGTGCCTCAGCGTATCAATATATATAGTTGTGTTTGTATTGTTTAATCAGCATCTTTAAATATTTTTGGGTGGTACTTTTAGGTGACCTCTCCTTTATGAATTGTTTCTCATCAATGTAAACAATTTGCAGAATATTATTTTCCTGTTTGTACCTAATACAATTCAATCAGATCTTCCTTAAAGTATGCCTATGATAGAGTAGTAATGTTTAGTCTTTGTAGATGTTCTTCATATTCTAGGTCTTTGTTCAGTTTTAGGTATCACAACAGTTGTATGATGATAATCCAATAAATGTACGTATCGTTTTATTTAATATAACTATACAATATAAGTGTAACTACTGTGTAGCAGTTTTGTGATGGCGACACGTAAGATCACACTTTTAGAACCAGAGGTGCCAAATGTACTGCTTTGGCAGGATAACTTGTGTCATTTCATGATTATTTGGAATGATGCTTGACATAATGAAATGGATGAATTTCGTCATGTTCCAGGAACATCATGGGCTGTGGAACTTCACAAGTGTCCTATGTACAGATCAACAATAAGGACCCTAACTTTGTGTCTGTCATCGAAGCGTGGGAACAGGCCCAGAGCACTATCAGTGAAAGCAAAGGAGGACTATTTGGTGGACCAAAAACAAAGCTGGTCATTCGTAGAACTGGCTGGAAAACCATCCGCATATTTGTGTCATCAACATTCAAAGATTTTCACCAGGAAAGGGAAATTTTGGTGAAAAAGGTACATGCATTTATTTGTGGTTCATAAAATGGAAATGTATCCCTGTTAATATTTAAGTATTAATATTTTTAAATGGTTAGTGGAATAAACAGTGTCTTGTCAGTAAAAAATGCAGTTCAAATGGCAGAATTATTCTTGGTTTGAATATGAATTAACCCTTTAGATCCCACAGATGTTTTAATGAAATGCATTCCGACTCTGCTGTACCTTTGTACATTCAGCGACACATGTCTAAAAATGATTTAACTGAAAAACGTCCAATATAAAGCCATACAACAAACAGCTTTAATGCAAATATGATACTAGATAAACATTAAAATTATATAGCACAAAATTACCCAGTTATTAATTGTAAAGGTCTAACTGTTTGCTGGCAGGTGTTCCCAGCTTTACGCACTTGGTGTGAGCCTCGCAGACTCTACCTCGTCGAATGTGACCTCAGATGGGTAAGTGTGGGATCTTAGGAGAGTGTGTAGGATCTCAGCAGAATGTGTGTTGATATCAGAAGAGTATGTGTTGATATCAGAACAGTATGTGTTGATCTCAGGGGAGTGTGTCTTGCTCTCAGAAGATGGTGTGTTGATATCAGGAGAGTGCTTTGGTCTTAGCAGAGTATACACTGATATCAAAAAAGTGTGTGTTGATCTCAGGAGAGTGTGTCTTGCTCTCAGAAGAGGGTGTGTTGATATCAGGAGAGTGTGTTGGTCTCAGAAGATTATGCACTGATATCAAGAGAATGTGAGTTGATCTCAGGCAAGTGTGTGTTGATCTCGGGAGAGTGTGTGTTGATCTCGGGAGAGTGTGTGTTGATCTCGGGAGAGAGTGTGTTAATATTAGGAGAGTGTGAATTTATATTAGGACTATGTGTTGATCTCAGGAGAGACAAACTGTTGAAATGTTGAGTATGTGTAGTATTATTGATCTAAGAATAGAGTGTATGTTGATCTCAGGAGAGTGTAATCTCAGAAATGTCTCCCGATATGTGTTGAATAAGTTGCGGCCATGTGGCGTGTGTGTCAGGGGGTTCCCAAGGACTACAGCGAGGAGTTCACCCTGAGGACCTGTCTGGGGGAGATTGACAGGTGTCGTGAGGACAACATCATGCCCTTCTTCCTCAACATGACCAGGTATGTGACACCTGACAGGTCCAACTAATGAATGCTCCCCAGCTGCCATTCACTCATCAGTTCATTGATGACGTTAGATTGGTGGCCAGGCATATGTCGTGGTCATGCAAATTGACCAGTTCGTGTGGGCAGTAGATGACGTAGTGTTGAATATATCATGGGCTGTCCATGTAATCAGCTAAATGCGAATTTTATTACCAACAATTGTGGCATCTTCGTGCTGTATTGGTTATCTTTGTTGTTTAACATTTGTGCAATATCCATTGTAAATACAACACATTACACTATATGTCTTAATAATCATGTTTACACTATGTAAAATTACAGATATCTTCTTTCTAAAGATAGATAGACAATAATGCAGGGGAAAATGTGGCAGAAGCTTGATTGCTATGAATTAAAACAGTGTCAAGGGCTTGGTTTAGCTGTACTAAATCTGCTAGCTGTTAACAAATAGTACCTGACATTTGACCAATTTGTTCCAGTGAACGTATTGGGTGGATTCCCCTCTCCGACCAGGTGCCGAGTTCTATTAGGGACGAGTACAAGTGGATAGAAGGGTTGTCAGTGACAGAGATGGAGATACTGCATGGAGCCTATCGGGCGGACAATCCAAACGGTAATATGGGTTCTCAGTTGATGTTCTGCTTCATTTCAACTACCGACCTTTCTGCTATTTTGACAAAACGATGGTTGACATTATTTTATTGAAATATCAGATTTGGAAGAGGATGTTAAAATAAATGTAAACAATTGTTTTATATTGCAAGCAGTAACACCATTATGCTGTGCTTAAGGTTAGAAACTGACAGTTATGCATGTTTTGGTTGTGGTGTGAATTTGTCATCTATCTGACAAGAACTTCTGCATGGGATATACAAGCGAAAATGCACATAATAAATGAATATGAGAATATATCCACTCCACCAGCAAGTTATTGTTTCTTGCTTTGTCTGCTGCAGCACTGTTCATGCTGCGAGATGATTCGTTTCTCGCTGGGCTGCCCGAAGAATGGAAAGCCGACTTTGTTGATCAGCAGGAGTTAGCACCACTCAAACTGATGGTGCTCAAAGATCGCATTCGACAGCGTTTCCCAGTCAGTGTTTCACTTTCACGATCGTTGTAGCTGTATGCCAAATTTATGTCTGATCCCCACAAGTTGTTTTGTCCCAAAAAATGGATATATCAATATTTCCGATAACAATCAAATATATATCCCTGAGGTTATCAAATGTGTTTGTTCCTGGGGAAGTTATTTTCCACAAGACTGCTAAAGATAGTGTCATACATCAAAATTACGTTTGAAATCAATAAGGTTTAGTCCCACATTTCTAATTATTCTCAGTGTGTACTACATTTTTCATGGAATTGAAAGAAATATACACTTGTAATACATGTATGTACCAGCTGGTTGTCCAGTTGTAAAAGTGGCCACTTTAGAAATAAAGATGCTTAGAGAAAGAAAGTATGAATGTAAGATGTAAGGAAGCTATGATTGTTAGTGGGAAGATGGTTGTTTTCAGTTTATAACATCTGTTAGTCATATGGGTATGTGTACTTGCTACTCCCATTCTGTGTGGTCAGTTTCCCACGCACTGTTCTCTCTGTGTCTCCAGGCAGAGAGACTCGTCCAGTATCAAATGGAGTTCAGCGGTATTGACCCAGACTCTCAGAAACCAAAACTCATTGATGCTGATGGAAAATTCTCTAAAGCGGTGGGTGTATTGCTGTACGATGTCGCTCAGTGCTTTGATCATTGAGGGCCTAGTGGCATGGTGGGTGGAACAGGTGGGAATCTTCCTGGTCTCACCTAGAAGCTGAGCTGTTTTGATAAGATGAGCTGTTAATGAAAATTAATCCTTAAACAAAATCCATTGTTAAATTTAACGAGTTATTTCAAAAAACAAATGTCCATTTCCGTATTACTGAGGACACTATTTCCATGATACACCCATAACAATGTCTCACTGGCGCGTCAACGTGTTACAGGTTTTGAGGTATTCAAGATCAATGCTAAGGATCAAAAGTAATTTTAATATGCAAGATCAGATTTATTAGCATTTAAAAACATCTGTGAAATGGTCTCCTAATCACACTACCTGAAGTTATCTCAGTTATTTATTAACCTCGGTGACTCTGTGGTCTTATACCTCTAACCATACACTCTCTTTATTACAACTGTAAAGATGACTCATTACAATTGTTTGTTTTTTCAAGAACAGTTGCCATGACGATGTAGTGAATATGCGTTCTAGCTGTTATTAAAATAAATTCCAGTCTCATTTACTGTTTCTATTGGGACTGTGTCACTGTGACCCTATGCAGGTGTTCGACACTCCTTGTCCAACGCAGCATTGCCTGTGCCTGTCTAATAATAGTTTACGATCAAAGCAAGAAAATCAATACTCTATCAATGGCCATGAGGTCATGCTTGGTTGATCACGCTATTTTCAGTTATTTTGCTGTAACAAAACGTTGATATGAAAACAGGTTCAAAAGAGGAAACACTTTAACCAAAAGAGGAAACCCTTTAAATAATGCGACGATGTGTACATCATGCACTATTGTAAATATATATTGGTATGCAGCGGTAATAATGTCGTAAAGTAGGCAGCATAGGATTATGTATTCACTGGTCTTTGTGCTTAGTTTAAGGCACTTAAGGTCATGGGATTAATAATTGATGTGGTTAACGGCAACGTCAATAAGGCATTCAGGTGTAGCAGGCAGGAGTGGAGAACACTCGTGTGTACCTGTGACAACGGTCCACTTTGGCATGGCTTGACCACTGCCCAGTCAGCAATTACTTGACTCAACTTTGAAGAAACACAAGCAGAATAACATCCTCTGACAATATGTTTAGCTTTGTAATGTCAGGTTTGGCATCATATGCCTACCAACAGGTAAGAACACGTAAAAGTGGTGTCATTGGAATTTTGCAATGGTAAATCTTGCCAAATATTGCCTAAACTTTGTAATTATCATGAGGTGCTTGATTTGTCACAAAGAAATCCCAATTTGAATGGCTTGTGGTTCACCATCTCATTTAATATAACTAAAAATCTTCCCATGCTATTTTAAATATATTTGGCGTGAAATTATATATATATATATATAATATAGTTCTTGTCCCAGATAAAATGGACCTTAGTTAGAGTAGAAAGAACCTCGCCAATGACAAATACTGTTTCAATTAGATTCATGTGGGCGTTACGTAATGACATTATTGAACATGCAGTAATAATTGAGAGCCTATAATTAAAAATAGCAATAAAAAGTTATATATGTTGAATCAGTTAAAATTAAAAATCACAGGTCATCATCTCATGCACATTCAGTTTCTGACTGGCAGAGTGACCAGCATAGACAAAGGGAACAAAGCAGAGTTACTCATTCATTACTCTAATTATGGAGAGAACAAAGGAGTTTTGAGTGTGATTTAGTTTGCGTTGATGCAGTTGAAAGCGCCGTCCAACAGCCGTTTATAGCATATGGGAACAGGCGATGTTTAGAGTGTGACGAGATTTTCATTCTCCTCATCGCTGCCATTTATTTGTACATAATATTATCGTCCAGACTGACCACCCTCCACTGTGCCACTAACTCTGAGTGTCCGTGCCAAAATGTTGTGATGCACAGCACCCATATTACCACGAACACAAGAACAACAAATGTAACGTTGTTCCGAGTTGAAAATTACCTTATGTTTTGTCCCAGGTAGAAAGAACCATTACGTTTGCCCCCAGCAACACAGTAACGCATGACTAATACAACAGAACAAGGGTGAACCAAATGAAGCATGACATAAACCAATGAAGCATAACTGAAGCAAGTAAAGCATGGCTCAACCGAATGAGGCATGACCGAACCCAACAATGTCTAATTTAAACTTGACCCCAGTCAACCACGTCCAAAACGGAAACTTTTCTGTTCCAGGTTTATGACTTCTTCCAGGAAAGGATAGCTCTGCAGTATCCCCTGGAGCAGACCCAGCTGGACCCGTACCAACACGTCAAGGAGCAACACGAGGCCTTTATGAAGAGTCGCTGCGACTTTGTCTTTGGCCGCGATGACGTCCTCAAGCAGGTGATGTTGGTGGAACAAGAGCGCAAAAATGGTGTTGTTAGAAATGCAACGAATATATAGGCTTACATTTATGTATCTGTTCGTGACGATTAATGCTTATTGAGTCCGCTTAGAAATCACCTGAATTACATTTTCTGTATGACCGAATCAGAGTTAAATGCCGTATTTGAGAAAACATCAGATTTGTCAAAGCTATTGTTATCACATTTACGATATAAATACCAACATATATAGTCGGTGGTGTTGACATCGTTCGGTTTCAAAAACTAATGCAACTGTGCTTAGTACTAGTAGACTGGACAATTTTGTTTACCCTAATTATACGCTTTAAATATGCCACACAATTACAATGTGATCGGGATTAATTAGCACGGATTGTGACTTTGTCTTCACGTTTTACGCACTCAACCACCTCTGACGTGTTTGCAGTGGCTTCGTATTCGATATCGTATAATTGTTCGTGAAGAACACTTAATTTTGCAAGTCGTAGCGATCTTCTTTCCCGATACAATTTTGTAATTGTTGTCCACTAACTACGTGTGTCTAAATTTGCAGTCACTCTTAAGTTGCAGTTTAGCGATTATGTCACACATAAAGTAAACACTGATGGAAACGAAAGAAAAAACACTATGGACGGTAGCGAGCGAGTAGCCAGGCATGCGATGAAAGAACGCGTCTGATTGGCTAACGTGTTTAAGTAGCGACATCTTGCGACCGTGTTTACTACTAATTCACAATACAAGATACAAGAAGCTTTATTTAACGTCGGTTACATGATAATTAGGCAACATTAGCTCATCTGAGCTATTTTCCGACAAAATAAACTATAATTCTTTCGTCGACAATTCGCCACTAAAGTGCTTGGTGTACATGAAACTCTTTTCAAGAACATTCAAGCACATTCAGTGAAATTTGAGGGTACTTGAACTAACATTCAAGACCATCAAGACTCAGCGACCTTTGCAAACGTTGGTCAGAGCTAATCCATTCGAGCTGGGAACTCTTAAACACACAACGCCCTCACGCGGATGGTTTAAAAACCTAAAACAGATACCGTACTAAACGACGAAACATCCGAGATTGATCGAGATCTGTGCGCATTTGGTTCCAGGGGAGGGTGGTGCCCCAGTTTCTATCTAATAGCCCTGCCTTCGTGCGTGATTTTGAGCGATATTCTCGGGTGACGGAAAATTGTGCTTTCGTCCGCCGCCATCTTGTAAATAAAATATTTCATTCAACTAAAAAAAGATGTCCGCCTTAGCAGGGAATGAAAACCAAAATATAATATCCGCTGTCCGCGTCCACCAGATGTCTCCTTACCAGAAAGACATAAACATTGAGATAGTGTTCCGACATAGCAGGTGTCCACTCATCAGAGGGTCAGGTGAAGGGAGGGGCTACTGTATTGCCATACTGTTTGAAGCCTGTTTGTTGTTGTCATAATTGTCTGTCTGTTGTCGAATTTGAAGTAGTTTTATTTACTGAAGTGTTCTCTGTCCAGATCGACTCGTACGTGTGCTTGCCGGCCAACGATGTGCCGCTGATGCTGCTGGGTAATGCGGGCACAGGCAAGTCGTCGGTGATGTGTCGGGCGGCGGACCAGGCGGTTAACAAGGCGCTCTCGGGCAACATTCCTGGGTACTCGTGGATACATACCTTGCGTAGAATCAAACATTTATGGTCTGGTTATATTGTGTTAACTATTATATCTATTCTATACGTACGTGCGTATGCGTATGCGTATGCGTACGCGTACGTACACACACACACACACACACACACACACACACACACACACACACACACACACACACACACACACACACACACACACACGGGCGTCGATCGGTGGGGGACGGGGGGACGCGTCCCCCCACTTTTCAGAGTGGGGGACAGCATAGGAATTGTCCCCCCCCCACTTTTCAGTTCAGAAAAATTGCGAGGCATATAGCCTGACTCAACACTCCTCTCTGTTAAAAGCCGCTACATAGGACTAGCTAGACAACAAACTTGCGATATGAAGTTCCGCAAAGTTATTTATCGCAAATTAACACGAGGCAAACAAGTTTTTTTCGGGCATGATTTGCTGTTAGTACGCCATAATCCGTGATAGTTATTTAAACAAATGTAATATTTTAATGTATTGAACGAAATTTTAGACAGCTCTTCACAGTAGTCATCACAGGAGAGTTATCGAACAGCCCGTGGCATTTATACCAAAAATGCTCTGTTATTTCGCTGCACATTGATGATTTTAAATTTGTCGCAGATACGCAGAAAGGCCAAGTTTATAACTACCGAAAAATGTAAGCCGCTGCCGGGCTCTATCAACTTGATATGTTGATATTATTAATAGGCTCTAGCCATTAAGTACATTTTAAATTATGACATTTTCATCCCTCGCCTTTTTGGTGTTTATCGCTTACGGCAGAAGCGGCGGATTCCTGCACTTTGTGAAACATATTCCCATTCGATTGATGACAAATTTCTTTGCCAAAATGTTGGATTGGGAAATTCTACACAGGCACAGCATGGCGTCGATCAATGGGGGACAAGGGGGATGCGTCCCACCACTTTTCGGCCTGAGGGGTCAGCATAGGAAATGTTCTCATACTTTTTCAGTTCATAAACACATTTATAGGCATATATATGCACCCTGTATATATATATATATATATATATATATATATATATATATATATATATATATATATATATATATAGCGAGACTGATCACTTCCCTCTCATAAAAACCCTACATCGGTCTAGTAGTACAATTAATAATAACAACTAAACTTAAACTAGTGGAAAATCACTAGATAAATTGCTTGGTTGGCAGCAGCCCGCAACTTGATCTAAGTCCGGTAAATATTCATCATGCCGGGCTCTGTCATTTTGCACCCTTGTATTGAGATATAGCCATCAAGCACATAATAGATTATTAATTTTTGTTTGCCCTGTCACCCCTTGGATTGCAGCCTGGTCACCATGGTGGATAATTATATCGCCTACGGCGGAACCAGAGGATTTATGCACTTTGTGTAATTTGATCTCATTTTAGTGATGACAAATTTCTTTGCCAAAAGGTGGGATTGGTAAGTCCTACACAGGCACCCCTGTAAAGCTCTACATCTTGTCACTCTATGAATCAGGCAAGCAGTGTTGAGTTCAAAGTCTACCCCCAAATGTTCAGTGATTGGGGTAGGCCATGGCCCCTATTCAAATATATGTTGCCAACATATCTACTATAAATAGCATAACATAAAGCTTTTAGTTTAGAATTAGCACCAGACCAACAATGAACTGTTTTATATTTAAAGAAAAACTTATATTTGACAAAAAACTGGACATATTATAATATATATTATATGACATAATATATATATATATGTATATATATATATATATATATATATATATATATATGTATATATATATATATATATATATATATATATATATATATATTATGCATACATATATGTGTATATGAATTGGTCCCCCGTCCCCCCCACTTTTAAAACCGGATCGACGCCCCTGCACACGCACGCACGCACGCACCCACCCACGCACGCACACACACACACACACACACACACACATACATACATACATACAAACGTGTTTGTGCGTGCGTGTGTTAATATTTTACATAATGTATTATTGTTGTTTTAAATTTATGTATCCTTTGTATATGTGATGTAAGTGATATATGAATGGCTCGGCCATCGAAAGTAGCGTATAATAAGAATGCTACTGATCTAGCGAACATAAACGTATCAATCTATCTATAATCTGTTAATATTGTTATCTTTATCAAGCATGCTTTCCATGAGCTCATCGTACCTGAAATGCGGATTCGTTTATTAGCATATTTGAATGTAATTGTTATTTACGTTATAATGTGTTTATAACACTTCATTAATAATCAACATACCATAAAAAAAACTGTGGTTAAAACAAATATAGAAGTTTTTTTTTATATAACTTCGTTTAAAAATAAACGTAATTGGGTTACAATTGTATGCACGATGAAAAACGAATAAAAACGGAAGAACGAGTCACACATTGGTTCGATGTTTTCAGCGGAGGTGGCACACGTTGGCACGTGTTCTACCACTTTGTCGGAGCGGTCCCGGGCTCAACAGAACTCTTCGCTATGCTCAAGAGGTTGTTGCTTGAGATGGCCGTCGTCAGTGTGAGTAAATTGTCTTTAGAATAAATGTATTCCACGTGACAAATATAATGAAAAACATTATATCAAATATGTTAATAGTGCTATTGTAGAAACGTTTACATTTACGCCAGAAAATGAAATGAGAAAGATATGTCAAAGACGACGTCAGCGGGGAACAGTAATTTCAGTTGTAAAACTATTTATATAGTTTAAAGTTGCTTTCTCCGAAAGAACCAGATCTTGCACTAACCGTGTCATAGACACCTTCATGATTAATAATAATAAAATCTACACATTTACAGTTACAACAGATAATGATCTCTCATCAAGAGTTCAAAACGTCTGGCTGTGAAATGACGGCAGACTGATTGTGTTCTCTCTAAAACGCCCACACACCCTTTCCAGAATATGAGGAATGGTTTAAATGATTAACATTCATGTTTTAATTGCAGAGAAGGCAATCAGATATTCAAATGAACAAAGTAATGTGTAATTACTTATATTTGTCTGTATAATGTGATCGCAAGTATCTCGTAGATACTGTCTTTATTTGACGGTATATAATAACATAAATTTATTTCTTATATAACGCCCCACACAAATAATTATTTTGGGGCGCTTTACAATGATTATTCCAACTGAGCTAAAATAATAATAATAATAATAAAACGCTAATACAATACTACTTTGATAAAATATGCAATCATTCCTGTTAATAAAACAACTATGTTCCCTTAACATACCGACATAAATAAGCACACAGCTACAGTATATTAAAATAGTATAAATATATAATAATTAAAATAATTATGTCATTAAAATAAATGGATGAATAGCTGACTGATTAACTATGAATGTAAATATATATATATATATATATATATATATATATATATATATATGTTAAGTTCACATAAATCCACGTCTGTTTCAGCGGGCGACCATGCCGACTAGTCTTGACACAGCCGTACAACTGACCTGTGGCGCCCTCACTAACGTCAACACAAAGCCGATCGTCATCTTTATAGATGCCTTGAATCAGGTCAATTTTATGTAATTGTTATGTTTATTTGAGCATATATATATATATATATATATATATATATATATATATATATATATATATATATATATATATATATATATATATATATATATATATATATATATATATATATATATATATATATACTCAGTCATACACACATACACACGCACACACACATATATATTACTAATATATATATATGTATGTATGTATGTATGTATGTATGTATGTATGTATGTATGTATGTATGTATGTATGTATGTATGTATGTATGTATGTATGTATGTATGTATGTATGTATGTATGTATGTATGTATGTATGTATGTATGTATGTATGTATGTATGTATATATATATATAATTATACAAATAATGAAATTAAATTACAATGTTTTAGTAATAAATACAACACTGGTATCTGTGAGATATCGGTGCATATTAATGCGTAAGCATAATCATAAAATTACATGCGTTTTTTGCACGGGAAAAAGTTCAAATAAAAAAG
The DNA here is from genome assembly GCA_964017155.1 of Oasisia sp. SBJ-2009. Classification (NCBI taxonomy): domain Eukaryota; kingdom Metazoa; phylum Annelida; class Polychaeta; order Sabellida; family Siboglinidae; genus Oasisia; species Oasisia sp. SBJ-2009. The sequence continues at coordinate 41,059,723 of OZ024858.1, forward strand.
TTGGTTTCTTGAATTAACAACGACATTGTGATCTATTTGAAAGTGACGTGACGTCAGCAGTCACGAGGGACATTGAGACGAATGGCTCGTTTCCTGGAAATAAACGTTTCTATCAAGAAATGAGTCTTTGAACGACGAATGTTCATGTAACATTGAAAAGAGATAAAACTATTTTGCAATAACTTCACATTGGTAGTTAATTGAAAAAAAACCGTCTTAATATTATATCCGAATAGCTGACCCAACCCGCCTGTTGAGGTATCAAGGTATTCGCTGATAAAGACTGTTACGTTTGCTTCAGTTTGACGAGGACCAGGCGGCATCGATTGTCAGTTGGATGCCCCGCAAACTCGCGCCCCACGTGCGATGTGTGTTCGCAATGATCACAGACACACCTCAGCATAAAGCTCTCACCGCCAGGGAACCCGCACCACAGGAGTTATATCTGCAGCCCCTGACACGTGACACGGGACAGGTGAGGGGGTGACGTGTCATCATGGAATGGTGGCTGACCATAGAGACGAGGAGGCTCTATGTCTATATTTCATTCATGTCTGCGTCCCATGCCCTTCCTGCCTTTCTTCTCAGGCTCGTTCCCTCTTCGTCTCTCCCTCCCATCCCCTCTCCCTATCTCCCCCTCTCTCTCTGGCATGTTCTCTGTCATGCTCCATATATCTGTCTTTCTCATGCTCTCCTTTCTTTCTGTCTCTCCCTGTCTCTCTCACCCTGTATTGTTCTCCTACATGCTATCTATCCGTTTCCCTCGTTTCCCACCTTTCTCACGTCTCTCTTCCACCATTCCATCATCAGTTATTTATATTAAATACGTACTAATACAGAGCTATACTTCTGCTCATTTGCAAGAATTTTACATATCCATTTACTTGTGCAGATAATTGTGGAGCAGCTGTTGGCGAAGTATGGCAAACGTCTGGACGCAGATCAGATGTGCATCCTGCTTGACAAGGAATCCTCCATCAACCCACTCTGGTTGTCTATTGCTGTTGAAGAGTTGCGAGTCTATGGAAATTTCCGTAAAGTTTCTGAGAAGATCGAACAGCTTGCAGATGGATTACTTGAGTACGTTTATTCGTTGTGCATAGATTATTTAGGCTATGAAACATTGAGCCTTTGTGGCGTTAGTAGTGGTATTTTCCAGTTGTTGTTGGATATTCACTAATTTATTTATATACATATGTCATTGTGGTAGTTTTTGAAAATATATTGTATCCAAACATTAACGTAGCAGCTGAATAACATAAATTTGACAGATGATGGGAATAATTATGTATGGATGAGGAACATATCCACACCATTATCGAAGACTGAAATAAGTGGCAAGCTTAATCTTGAAGCAGCCATGGCTGGGAGTTGACACCAATGTTTCTGGGAGCCCATTCCCATCTGTAATGGTCCTGGGAAAGATTGAACATTTCCTGTAGTCTTCTGGAAAATGGTACTTGGTACGTCTTGCTGTGAAGTTTAGGCAGCAAATATCTATAAGACCACTTGAGATTTTGGAAAACACTGTGAGGTGAGCAATCTTCCTTCTTGTCTTAGACTGGAGATACAAGTCCTCGAGAGATTCGAGCATGAGAGTGGGGGCGAGTTGCTGGTTGCCACCCTCAGTCTCCTAGAGGTGTCAGCACGTGGTCTTCTCGAGACAGAACTCCTTGTGATGCTCGCTGACTACGACAATCTGATGCCTCAGGAGAAGGGAGGAGAGAAACGTGAGTCACGCGCAGTCTGTCTTCAGAGTATACAGTGGTTAAGAAAAGCGGACTGTAGTGCTTTTTGGATGACATATGATTTTTGTTTTGACAAAAGATCAAATTGGCCAATTTTCTTGAATCTCATCCAAAGATTTTCATAGCTAATAACAATGTACTAAACGGTTCCCTGGGATACCTGATGAATATCCGCCATTTTGTTGAGTTATTTTGTTTATTTTTGAAGGCTGTACTATTTGAACTCTAAAATAGGAAAGTGTCCAGAATTAAATAAATAAAGACGCTAACAGTAGAAAAATAAATTGTTTATTTGGGTGTTTCCTTCTTAAAAAAGGCTAAATTTCAACAGTTTGGTTCGACTTTACGTGCATCTTAGCAAAAAATATGGAATAGTATGATCGTGTCATTCAGGAAGCCATAGCAACTAAATGATACTTAATTCACCAGATGACGCGCAAAGCTATGGCGCATCTATTTCGAGGTACAATAGTACCTGCAGGACCATTTATTTCTTCAAATATGAAATTCTATTGTAACTAGGCATACGTGGGTGTATATCCCGGCAGGAGTGTCAGTTCAGTTTCCTTCCCCCCAGGAGACGAGGGCAAGGAGAAACGACAGGACGTCGGCAAGTTGCCTGCAGCCAAATGGGCAGTGGTATATGGAGCTCTCCGGCCATTCCTCAGGCCGTTTGGAGAGAGTGGAGAGGGCCGACTGGACTTCTACCACCGGTCACTCAGCAAGGCTGTCAGAAAGAGGCAAGTCTAACCAAATGTGATTTATCAATGTTTTGGATTTGATGATGTAGTTAAGCATGGTGTCAGTATCGTACAGTTTGCTTAAGTTACTGTAAATAATATCACTAATGTTAAGTTATTTAGCTGCATATAATTATTTTTTTACCATCTGAAGACATATGTCTTTATATACTTCTATGTCTATGTCCTTTATCATGAAGTGTGTCACTGGTAACATATCATTTCACATATAATAATTCTCATATGATAATAATATTTCTGATGCTGTTTTTATGCCTTTTTAAATAGTGTAATAGTTTAGTTTAATTAAGCACATCATCACATATGATGTGTAAAATACCAAAACGTGTGTTGAATTGGTGTTAATTTAATCATTTGTTCCAGGTACTTCTGTGGAACAGATGAAGCTGATGTTGCAGCAACCTACAACTGGTGGCATGCCAAGCTGGCAGACTTCTTCGAGACCACAGGAGCAAATGTACAGCGCAAGATAGAAGTACGTTGTTGCCGCTTCTATACAGGCTAGTGGCTAGCCTCGGTTATCCAGACTCCGTGAGGTGGCAGCACTTTTAAGCCCCCTCAACTCCGCCTGGGACAGTATATGGGCTTAAGTTTCTACATCCGGGCAGCCTTACCCCAGATTAGGGTAGAGACGCTGATTGGCTCTCAAGCCAACTATGAAATAAAAATTAAAATAACGATATACTTTTACAAGATAATAATATCATATGAAAAGTATTCACCATTGAACTTATATTATAATAAGGTTTATTTCAGACAAGACGTCCATATATGTATACATAAAATACAATAAAAAAAAGAAGTATTAACACAAAAGTAAGTACAAATTCAAATTTACCGTTGTTTATAAAATAAGAATTACGGCAGGATTAACCAGTATCCGTGAGGTGGCAGCATTGTCTAGCTCGACACGGATAGCATACAAATTAAATAAGGAAACCTGTTGATCAAATAATGCTGTATTATAAAAACTATTAAAAATTAAACTTATATTAACACAAAATAAATAAAAATACAAATTTGCAGTTGTTTATAAAAATATATATTACGGCAGTGTCCGTGAGGTGGCAGCATTTTATAGATCACGGCTGCTACCCAAACAAAAGCCGTTAATGTAGCCAGACTGTCTTCTCGGCGTAGTTCCGCAGCCGAACGACAGTCGGTTAAGCGAGACTAGCTAGTGGCAGCATCCCTGTGATGACAGCCAGGCAATGATTGTATCGTGTATGAAGGGGACGATGCTGGCGAATTTGAAAAGATGGTGTTACAGTAACACAAATAATAGGTCATGTCCAATAACGGTATAAACTGTGTAATTGCATATGTTTCTGTTCCTTAAGGCAGTAATTTAATTATCATTTAATGAAGAATATGAAATCGTTCATTTCTGGTTGCTTTGTGTTTGCAGGAGTATCCAGTGCATCTGATTGCAATACGTGATCAAGAGAGGCTGGAGAAATTCCTCGTCGAATGGGAGGTTTTTGAGCACCTCTTTGATGAAGAGTACAGCTACAAACTGCTGCAGCTCTGGAGGGAGGTGATTATTCTAAAGTATTTCACAAAATGTTCCTGTATGAATACAAGTGAACGAGTAAGTAGATGGACCAGCACACGTAGAAAACCAGAAATTATTTGCTAAAAAAGAACACAGTTTTTCAACCTGTGTTAAACATGACAATATTTTAAGTGGGATATGTCCTGAAATGTTTTTTTCTCAGATGTATTTATGTAAACATTAGTGTATTTATATTGGTATACTATAACCCACTGGAAAACTGTCATGTCATAATGAAAGATGTTTCATCATTTTCTCCTTGATTGTTTCGGATTATTTATCGTGGAATATATAAAATGAGCATTTGAAGATGAGGTTATTGGACATATGTTTTTGCTGAAATCACAACATTGGTGGGACACAAACTAAGCTCCTCTTGGTTCGCTTGCAGAATGGGCCTGTGCCACTAAGTACACTATTAACTGTGATGAATCAAAACACAAACACGTCCGCACGCACGCCTGCCCGCACGTTATTAAGTAAGGCAGATTTAAGGTATTTGTGCCACTGAGTACACTTGATGTTGATTGCAGGGGTCTGACTTGACGCGGTTACGAGACTCTTACTTGACCTCCATCAATAACCTCGCCAACGCGCCGGATACGACGAAAGATCACCTCTCTCGCAAACTGGAGGAAGTCGCTGAACTACTGTAAGTGGCGTTATATCTCACTGGGTTCAATTTAGCGGTCACAAAAGTAGTAGTTATTTCCAAATACATATCACTGAACGTTAGTTAACATTTAACTGGTAAATATTGTTTAATTTCATTTTGATATACTTTAAAATCGTTATCCTTTAAAATTAACTCTAGGACTAATACTTACTATGCCTTTTAATTATTTATTATTTTGATTAAAAAAATATATTATTTTATTAATAAATTTGTTTACTCTTTATTATATATGTATATATATATATATATATATATATATATATATATATATATGTATATATATATATATATACATGTATATATATATATATATATATATATATATATATATATATATATATATAATATGTGTTATTGTTGTGTACAAATGATTACAATCATAACATAATTGGTTTCCGACTGTTTTCATTTTTATTTGTGTCCCTTTTTACAAGTTGATCATAACAACGATTTTATACACAGTACAAGCAAGATGTTAGAAACAAATGTTTGTTCATAGAGTGCAGACAAGGTATATAAACAATTATTTGTAGAAACAGTTGTTTACAATTGTCTGTAGAAACAGTTATTTCAATTTTGTTTGTAGAAACAATTGTTTCAAATTGTTGTCACTTCTTCAGAGAAACACATTTTACTAGTTGCTTTTACTAGTTGTTTTATAGAAATAATTCAATTCAATTGGTATTGTACATTGCTTTCAGTTGTTTGTATGCAAAACATCATTAGCAGTCTACTTAGAAATCAGTTGTTTATCGAAACATTTGTTTTCAAGTGCATCGAAAGCTAAGTATGACTGTTGTTTTGAATTCAGACAAGATGTTAGAAACATTTGGACAACTCTTTGTTTGTAGAGTGCAGTCTGGCAATTATACGCAGGCGGCGGAACTTGCTGAGAAGGCGATGGCACTAGAGAGAGACGATCTGGGATCACGGCCAGAGAGGATGTCTGAACTATACTTCCTTCTTGCCTATGTCCAGGACGAGGTAGTCTTGCAAAGACGACTTATCAACACTCTCATTCCAAACTGGAACTTTTTTTTTTTGTATAACAACAGAAATGTGCACCTAACCTACATAAACATAATTCAGAGAAGAGCAACGCAGAAGCAAGAAGTCTGTCAATGATTGACACCTGTCGCGTTTCGTTAATACGTGATGATGCCGCGAGTTCATCTATAACTCAATACATTTTGGGCAATCGTTACAATTTTGGGCAATCGTTGTGCTACTTGTTTTTGTACAAAAGTATAGCTGCACATTCAGTGTGAAGAAATTACCCAGAGAAAAGTGTGTTCTCAGTTAAATGTTACATGTGTTTGTGATTTGTGCGTATCCTTTCATTTGCCATGATCACGTTGTTTCTCCACAGATTATGAAGCTCGAAGAGTATATGTATCGGTCACAGTTGCAAAAAATGCGCAAAATCGTAGAGAATTACGAGGCAGCTGCAAAACTGCTTCGTCAGCTTCCGGGGGAATTCAACAAGGTATAGATTCTGTGAATTCTCTGAGAGATTCCTGAAATACTCGGTTAGCTGCACTATGTTGTGCAAGAAGTAGGTCACTTTATATGATTACCTGCTATAGAAATTTACATCATAATAACTTATTTAAACACTCTCAAATCCGGAGCTAATGCCCGTTCATGGGCACACACAACTTCAGCATAAATCTGAAAAGTTAGTAGTTATAATAAAGCAAACTATTATAATAAAATGCTGAAAAGCTAAACATATCGGATTTATGTATGTATGTTATCAACAAAAGATGAAAACCTAAACATACTATAATGGTATATGTATATAAATCATTATTTATATCATATAGATCATTTAAATTACAAAATAAATAATCATATAATATACATATGTACATTATAATATATACCGTTATACTATATATAATATCAATGAGTTATATATATATATATATATATATATATATATATATATATATATATTATATATAAATATTAATACCTGTATGTCATCGTCATCATAAAAGAAGTCAACATGCACAGCGTATTATTTTGAGTAAATCATGATGCATGTTATTTAAAAGTAAAATATGGTGGACAGAATGTTATTTTGAGTGAGAGATGATACAAGCTATTTAAAAGAATAACGCTGTGGTTTTGTTTCAGATGAAGCTGGCTCGGACCCTAAATAGACTCTCGTTCTACTACTCTGGGTATGCCTTGCGTGGAGGGGATGACTATATGGGCGCAGTTGCTGCAAAAGAGAAAGCTTTGACCGCAATTGAAACCGCAATAGAAAAGTTGAAGGAGGTCAGTATCACGTGGTAACGATATTGTACTTTCTGAGCACTCAGTTAAAACGATGTAGACAGTTCTAACTGAAGTCATGTATTCACTTGAAGTTCAAGCAATAATCTATTTGATTTAAAACAAATATAGCCAGTTCAATTTAAGGTGAACCATTAAGTTCCGTTTAGGGCAAGGCAGTAATTTAATTTAAAAGTAAGTTAATCATTTCAGTATAAAGCAATGTGGCAAGTTGCCGTTAAAATCAGGTAGTCATTTCAGTTCAAATAAGGCCTATTCAGTTATAATTTAAGTGAGGTGGTATGTTTAATTTAAAACAAGGTATTCATTTCAATTAACTGTGCTACAAAGATACTTGATTAGGCTGAGAGAACACCCCATAGTCTCGTTAAGACTCATGTCTTTTTGGTATATTATTCCTCTTGACTCCCATTTATCTTCAGCAGCTCTGATAATTATTATTAGTAGCACTTCTAAAGTACCTTTTCTCCGGGACAGGCCCATTCATAGGCACGTACGCACATTATAAAAAAATACTTAGAGTTAAAGAGAGTTTTTAAAATGTATATCATGGTAAATATGATTTTATATTAAAATTAAAAAAGACTAAATCAGCGGTT
>OZ024858.1:41072365-41127365 GCA_964017155.1 Oasisia sp. SBJ-2009
GTCCCGGAAACCGTCAAGGTCAACGTTCCATGTATCGACCACAACCATCTAAATACATAGGAATCAGGTTGTACAAATGGTTACTGCAGTGTACAGGCTGAAACGATAAGATATTAATAGCATAATGTAAGCAGCGTTTAGTAAGATTTATTTTATGATGGGGACTTGTCATCAGTTAAAATTGTCTTTCCATGGATTGTAGATTTCATTTGTTTTGTGTTCGTTCGACACAGCGTATCACAGTAAGTAAGCAAGTAAGTAAAAGCTCTATTTCCTGATGGTAACCATGTCAGGTGGTAATTTGCGAGTTTCAATGGCCCATCGAGAATACATAAACCGGAGTGCAATGAGGGTGACTATGTCAGTTTATAGCATGGTTTTCGTTGGGCTATCCATAGGCGTTTTAACGACTCAGGCTCGACAGTTACCACGGGGGCCTATCTTGCATTCTACCCAGCATCCGTGGTTTGGAGAATGGGCCCATGTACACATGACAGTGCTTTATTTGAATTAAATGCATATATATATATATATATATATATATATATATATATATATATATATATATATATATATATATATAATGTAAAATTCAAGTGGTAAGTACATATACTATACAGATTAACGTACCAAAGTGAATTTTTTTAATATGATCGCCCATAGGCATCGTAAATCGATCGATCAGCCCTTAAGGCTGCCCAGCATCCAAACTATGGCAGCTGATAATGCCTTGTCAAGTGGCTATTTTTAATATAAGTAGAGTTTTCCTCTTCGTCCCCAGTGGGACATAAGGCCACAACAATCTTTCGCCACAAGGTTCTGTCTTTGGCTGAGGCCTGAGCCTCACCCCCAGCTCGGCCATCACTGTTTGTCGCCACGTCATCGTTGGCCGTCTTCGCTTCCTTTTTCCAATTTTTAATATAAAGAGGACCCTATTTTAGAGTTGTATGTTTAACACAATTTATATATATATATATATATATATATATATATATATATATATATAATTATTGCTATTACGGTCTCCATAAATTATTACATTGCCATAAAACAATTTATTATAACGTTTTTTTCAAGAAATTATTTTTGTATCAACATAATATCAATACAAATGCAGACACATTAAAGTTGCATTCTGACATAAATTCCCGTTTTTAACGCATTTTAGAAAAGTCAATGTACATCATGACCGATATTTGCTTATTAGTATACTTCCTACCACATGTCTTACTTTCTGGTTTTATACGTTATTTGATCAAATATAAGTTTGCAACAAACAACGACACTGGAGTTTCTCAAGAGATGATCTATTTTGCAATCGGAACTCTCCTGTCAACGAATGTAAATAATGTCGCAAACAATGTCGCAAATGATACGCGCACGTGTTGCCGAAGATAAACACGCAGATACGTAAGCAATAGTCTCGCTTAACCGACTGTCGGTCGGCTGCGGAACTACGCCGAGAAGACAGTCTGGTGACATTTGCCGGCTTTTGTTTGGTATCCGCGTGATCTATAAAATGCTGCCACCTCACGGACACTGCCGTAATATTTTTTTTTATAAACAACTGCAAATTTGTATTTCTATTTATTTTGGGTTAATATAAGTTTAATTTTTAATAGTTTTTATAATACAGCATTATTTGATCAAAAGGTTTCCTTATTTAATTTGTATGCTATCCGTGTCGGGCTAGACAATGCTGCCACCTCACGGATACTGGTTAATCCTGCCGTAATTCTTATTTTATAAACAACGGTAAATTTGAATTTTTACTTACTGTTGTGTTAATATAAGTTCAATGGTGAATACTTTTCAAATGATATTATTATCTTGTAAAACTATATCGTTATTTAAATTTTTATTTCATAGTTGGCCTGAGTGCCAATCAGCGTCTCTACCCTATTCTGGGGTAAGGCTGCCCGGATGTAGAAACTTAAGCATATATACTGTCCCAGGCGTAGTTGAGGGGGCTTAAAAGTGCTGCCACCTCACGGAGTCTGGGTAACCGAGGCTACGTAAGCAAATGAGGCATGTGGATGGTAAAGTCGGCTTTTGATTAAATATAAACAACTTCATTATACATCCCAATACATTTGCCATTAAGAAAAACAAAATGATTTGGAATGTGGATTGCAAAGCCAATATTTTAAAATATTAAAATATGTTCAATTGTGCAAACACTCTGTTTCCAGAACATATATCAAACGTGATCGTGCTGCAAAAAGACACACACACACGCACACACGCACGCACGCACGCACGCACACACACGCACACACGCACACACGCACACACGCACCCACGCGCGCACGCGCGCACGCGCGCACGCGCACACGCGCACACGCGCACACGCGCACACGCGCGCACGCACGCACGCACGCACGCACGCACACGCACGCACACGCACGCACACGCACGCGCACGCACGCGCACGCACGCGCACGCACGCACACGCACGCACACGCACGCACACGCACACCACGCACACCACACACACCACACACACCACACACCACACACCACACCACACCACACCACACCACACCACACCACACCACACCACACCACACCACACCACACCACACCACACCACACCACACCACACCACACCACACCACACCACACCACACCACACCACACCACACCACACCACACCACACCACACCACACCACACCACACCACACCACACCACACCACACCACACCACACACACACACACAGACACACACAGACACACACGCACGCACGCACGCACGCACGCACGCACGCACGCACGCACGCACGCACGCACGCACGCACGCACGCACGCACGCACACATTCAATAACATCTTAGACACTATAATATTTATTTATTTAACATAATATTTGTTGAATAGATCACTTATCATTTTAAATGACATTTTTGATATATTTATTTACTACCTTAAAGGAAAAAAGGCAACGGTTTCGCGTCATATACCTAATAGAGTTTATACAAAATAACAATTTCCACATAATATACTCAATTTTTTAACGTCAGCGGTTTACTCAGAATGTGATTTTAAAGTCTAAAATTCTAACGAAATCCACGATGGTCTAGACGTCGCCATCGGTGAAGGGTTAATTTGGCAATAATAATTAGCAGCCAATAAGCGCGCACTCTAGGTCTCTGCTGAAGCCGGTCAGCTTCCTCGCCGTTGTTAAGGGTCAACAACTTCGAGTCTTCGACAGTTCGTTCAGTTGGCGTGACATGTAGCAGCTGCTTATAGACGTGTATCTAAATCTGTGGTTAAATCTATGGTAAACTTTAGTAATTATGCCTTACTATTCGGCATACGGTTGCAATAATAGTTTAAACAACAGGTAGTATTGAAGCAATGGATTCACATTTGCGGGCGTACTGTTTGGAAACCGTTGCCTTTTTTGTCCTTTAAAGTAGACAATTTATCATCTTAAAGGACAAAGAAAGTTAACTGTTTCGTGGCATACACCTAATAGAGTTAATATAAAGTAACAATTTCCACATATACTCAATTTTTTAACGCCAACGGTTTACCAGAAAAATATTTGTTAACGCCCATCCATCCAAATACTATGCGCTGTCGCGCTTACATTTTCCCGATCGTTAAAAACGTTCCGATTGACGTTTCAGCGCATGCGTAATAAATGTAAAATCACCAATGTCCAACGAAACAACAAAGCATTTTCGGTATAAATGCCACGAGCTGTTCGTTAACTCTCATGTGATGATTACTGTGAAGAGTTTCTTAAAATGTCGTTCAATGCAATAAAATATTACGGTTTTTATAAATCACTGTCACGGATTATGGCGCACAACAGTGACGTCATTTACGCTTCCTATCTAAATATGCCTCAAAGCTTGTTTGCCTCGAGTTAATTTGCGACAAATACTTTTGCTGAGAGGTTATATACACCCTGACTAATAACCTGTAGTATTTATGCCATACATGCTTTGTCATTTCGTTGCATATTGATGATTTTACAAATATCGCGCATGCGCAGAAACGTCAATCGGAACGTTTATAACGCCGGAAAAATGTAAGCGCTACAGCGCTACCCCATCTTAGACGAAGAATGACGTCACGACGGTGATCGAGGCGCTCTCCACGTAGATTCCCTGCCCTGGGGTTTGGCTGTTGTCATGAAATGGCTGCAACTCGGCAACGCGCGTAACATGCTGATGACGGTAAATATAAAGTTGTCTATTATTGTTATCGCTGAAATCATCCCATCAACTGATGATACATGTCTACCTCAAAGCATTTCTCCTCAAAATGGACCGCGCAAAGTGAACTGTACTTGGACTGGAGGGATTCCAAACAGTACGCCCGCAAATCACCAATGTGAATCCATTGCTTCAATACTACCGATTGTTTCAACTATTGTTGTAATCGTATGCCGAACACGAAGGCATAATTACTAAAGTTTACCATAGATTTAACCACAGATTTAGATATACGTCTATAAGCAGCTGCTAGATGTCACGCCAACTGAACGAACTGTCGAAGACTCGAAGTTGTTGACCCTTAACAACGTCGCAGGAAGCTGACAGAGATATAGAATGCCGCGCGCTGAATGGCCAAGCCAAGTTAACCCTTCACCTATGGCGGCGTCTAGACCATCGTGGATTTCGTCAGAATTTTAGACTTTAAAGTCACATTCTGAGTAAACCGCTGACGTTAAAATTTTTAGTATATGTGGAAATTGTTACTTTGTATAACCTCTATTAGGTGTATGACACGAAACCGTAGCATTTTTTTGTCCTTTAAAGGACATCTTAGAGATATAAAACAATTACATAGAATTGTATTTATTAGATAAACATAAAAGTAAATCATTTTAAAGAACATTTGACATAAAATATAATTATTATAATATTTATTTGTCATATTCATTGTTTTGTATATAGGCACAACATGACTCTATGTAAGAACACATACCTATTAACATATAAAATGTATTTGCATGTTGAAAATGACAAATGTAGGTTTATTATTAGTTGGAATGGCATCCGGAACAACCCTTACCATCAGGTTATATACATAATACTGTCGATATGAAAAATAATTTTTTTCTCTCTATCAAGTCCGATATCCCATGTCATCTCTACTACTCAGGCTGATTACTACGGACGCCGCTAGGGGTACTACTGTGATTACTCTTGGCATAGCCCACCAGATGTCGCCACTTGAATTATCACTTCGCATAAGATTATATATATATATATATATATATATATATATATATATATATATATATATATATATATATATATATATATATATATATATACTCATCATCTTACAAGACACTTCACGCGCGGGGATTCCGATGAGTGGTGCCATCTGTGTTACGTTGATAAACTAATTTAACAATTTATCCGAGAGAGGGCGACAACTAAAGTGTTGTTTACACGTTGCGAAGTAGCCTCTACTAGTTGCGAAGCCGAAGGAATACAGTCATCTCGCCTCAGCCAGAGCCGTGGGTCAGGCTCGTCGTTACAAATGAATGAAGGCCAAGAGTTTATGAATTTGCAGCTATATGATTAGAGTGAGTAATATATAACATATGCCTCTTTGGTAAACTAGCTTAGGTCATTGCTGGGGCAGTGGCACGGCGGTTTAATCATGTTAATGACGTCTAACTCAGTAACTGCCGGCTAGCTAATTTTAGACATCCAGCATTCCAGGTAAAGGCTAAAGCCTCAGCTCAAATTCTGTTCCATTTGTAAACGATAACGTTTGTGTCAATAATAGTATTAGTAGAAGTGTTGTAATTAACGTTAGACAATGTTATTACTTTAAATTATTCTTAAATGTATCCAGACACAGTCCGTGGTGGACAAGTTCATACGCGTTGGAAATATCGCGCTTACATTTCTCCGGTCGTTAAAAACGTCCCGTTTGGCGTTTCTGCGCATGCGCGTATCTAGGGGATACGTAAGCACTACGGTCTACGACGGTCGCGCTTACATTTTTCCGGCCGCTAAAAACGTCCAGATTGATGTTTCTGTGCATGCGCGCATTTAGGGGCTAGGTAGTTACGATAGTTCTTGCTCGCATGTATTTGGGCGTTATAGCACGGGTTAATTGGGACCAGTGACAGCAGATAACAAACAAACAGGTGTCACGGGTCAGGATGATTCGGCCCAAAACAGATTCGGCACACCACGATCGACGGACGATTCGGCCCAGGATGATTCGGCCCACTCCGACCTACTCAGACGGAGGATTCAGTCCACCTCGTTAATACACAGGGGTGCCGTGACGGATGATTCGGCCCATTGGACACGAGCAGTGGAAATCTATGGAGGGACGATTCGGCCCACATTTTGTTGCACGGGAAACCGCCGCATATACGCAGAGCGCTCAAAACGTAGTTGTTTGTGGGTTCCATGTTTATAACGTGTAATGTATAACGTAGTAACAAATTAATGTAATAAATGTAGTGATATGAGCTATATGTCATTTGCATGATGGTGGGGATTATCATGTTTGTATATTTGTAATTTATATATATATATATATATATATATATATATATATATATAATACATATATATTACAAATGTATGTATTATATTTGCGCCCGTTATAATTTAATTAATAAATTCCTCTGCATGGCCTGTGTACCTAATTGAAGATGTTTTTGAACCTTACCATGTCTGTATTGTTTGCGATGTAATAAATACTTGCGATAACACCCTTGTTAAGTGATTAGGTTACTACAGTTGTAGTAGGTACGAGTTGAAATGGCGTAGTATTAAAGAGGCTGTTCATTTACCGACACGTGTTGCTATTCACTGATACTTAACTATGTACAATAAGCTCGCTAAGAAGAGAAACACGAAACATGGTGGCAGCGAGGGATCTAGGTAACCTAACCTTGATGATAGATTACCAAAATACGAAGTACGAGTTGGGTGATTAACTGCTACTTGAGTTACTTCAATCGCGCCAACGTCAGCATGGCAGAACGCAACGAACCCGGAACGGCCCCGTCTCAACTGGCAGCGACTACTGCGACTACATCGCTGGTGCCAGGTATTAGGCCCCCACAACCACTGACTTTCGGTACAAATGTGGCAGAGAGTTGGAAGATGTTCCAACAGAGATGGAACACTTACGCAATACTATTAAAACTGAACCGCCACGATAGAGAGATCCAAGTAGCGCTATTCCTGCACACTCTCGCAGACGATGCGCTGAAAGTATACAAAGGATTTCAATCGCCGCGGCTGAAGATGCTCGCACTGTGGATGAGATCATGCTGAAATTTCAAGATTACGCAGCCGGGGAAATCAACGAGACATACGAGCGCTATGTTTTCAACAAACGCTGTATTTCTATTCAAACATCAAAAGCCTGGTCAAGACGTGCAATTACTGCGAAGCATGCGTCGACTCGATGCTTCGAGACAGGATTGTTCTGGGAATACGCAACAATGACACACAAACGGAACTACTGGAAGTTCGAAATCTAACTCTGGCAAAATGTGTGGACATATGCAAGGCATCCGAAAACGTACAAACCCAGAACAGAGGTCTCCATCCAGAAGTCACTGTGGACAAGGTCAGACTCCAAAGACCGAGATATAGAAGAGGGAAACAAGAGAAAGAGTACTTGAAGCCCAGGAAGCTATGCAAGTTTTGTGGAGGAAAACACAAACTGAGAAAAGAAGAGTGCCCCGCATTCACGCAGACTTGTCGAAAATGTGGAGAGAGAAATCATTTCGCATGCTGCTGTGCATCACTAAAACAGAAGAAATTTGTTCACCAAGTAGCGGATGATTCATCCTCTGGTGGAGAATGGGTCAACGTTGTAAAAATACCTCAAAGTAAAGAAGTGAGATGCCGTCTGTTGGTTGGCGGCAAAGATGTCGTTTTTCAGGTCGACACAGGATCTAGCGTCAACCTGATACGTGCTCGCTATGCAGATGGAACCCTTAAACCAACCAATCGCGTACTGCGAATGTGGAACCACACACAACTTTCACCTCTAGGAGTGTGTAGGAAAAACGTCAGAAACCCTAAGAATGGCAGAAAATACAGCGTAGAATTCGTGGTATGCAAAGAAAACTTCGTGCCACTACTAGGGTTGCAAGCAAGCCAGCAAATGGAACTAATCGATGTCTGTGATGACAATTTTGACAGAGTCCGTACTGTCAATGTAGAAGACAAGTACTCATATGTCTTCAGTGGGAAATTAGGTATGTTTCCTGGTTTACAACACTTGAAAGTTATCAAGGATGTCAAGCCTATGGTCATGCCAGATAGACGCATTCCACTTGCTGTGCGACCGAAGTTAAAAGCTAAACTTGATAGGCTGACTAGTCTCGATGTCATCACGCCAGTGGATGAGCCAACACCATGGGTCCGCCAGATGGTCGTTGTTGAAAAGAAAGGCGGAGATCTTCGCATCTGCAACGACCCTCGAGAACTAAACAAAGCATTGTTGAGAGAGCACTACACATTTCCTGTGCTAGAAGACACGTTACATGAACTTGGCCAGTCAAGAGTCTTCTCGAAAGCAGACCTGTCCTCTGGATACTGGCATGTCCAACTAGATGAAACCTCAAGTCTGCTGACGACGTTTCAAACATGCTTCGGACGATTCCGATGGCTCCGACTTCCATTCGGCTTCTCCGTGTCGTCTGAGATCTTTCAAACGAGGCTTCTAGAGGCAGTGAATGACCTGCCAGGTGTGATCTGCATCGCTGATGACGTCATCATCCACGGGAAAACACTGGAAGAACACGATCACCACCTTGACCAATTCATGAAGAGATGTCAGGAAAAGAACATCCAACTGAACAAGAATAAGTTCACACTTCGTTCAGAGAGCATCACGTTCATGGGGAATTTGATCACCTAAGATGGGCTGCAGACGGATCCTGAAAAGATAAGAGCCATCACCGATTTCCCAGAGCCGCAAAACCTTGAAGAACTTCGAAGGTTCCTGGGAATGGTAAACTACCTTTCCCGATTCCTGCCAAGCGTGACGAGTGAAATGCATCCACTTCACAACCTGCTGAAGAAAGACGTGAGCTGGACATGGACACAGACACAATGTGAGGCGTTCAAGCGGATCAAGGAAATGATCGTCAACAGCCCTGTACTCGCATTCTACGATCTCAGCAAGGAACTAACACTTGAGAATGACGCAAGTGAATACGGCTTAAGATCAGCTCTCATACTAGGTGGCAAATCCGTTGCGTTTGCCAGCAGAGCACTGTCCCCTGCTGAGCGCAACTACGCGCAAATAGAGAAAGAGATGTTGGCTGTGCTTTTCGGTCTACAAAGATTTCATCACTACACGTATGGTCGACTGACACAAGTCGTCATCGATCACAAGCCACTCGTGACGATCGTACAGAAACCTTTATCTAAAGCACCAAGACGTCTACAAGCAATGTTGCTCAGAACGCAAGAGTATCGCTTCACGCCGGAACGAAGATACCCGTGGCTGATGCCCTGTCGCGTGCACCTACGTCAGACGCACCCACAACTGAACTGGTAACAGTGAACAACCTGTCCCTGTCATCATTCAAGCCCAATCGTCTTGACAAGATCAGGGGAGCAAATACGCGAGACGAAACGATGAGACTACTGAAGTCCACTATTGTGGACGGTTGGCCCGATGACAGGAGTGTCCTACCAAACTGCCTCAAGCCGTACTTCAGTTACCGCGACGAGCTCACCGCACAAGATGGTGTCATCCTGCGAGGAGACAGAGTTGTCTCCGCAGAGCCAGACTGCTGATCTTCTGGCCTGGTATGTCAAGTGACATACGACAGTACATCGAGACATGTGACACCTGTGCTCCAAGTAGCAACAAACAGACCCCAGAGCCACTATACCAGCATGAGGTACCAGGTCGTCCCTGGGAGAAGGTGGGAACTGACATCTTTGTGATCGAGGGTAGGAACTACTTGGTCGCCGTCGACTACTTCAGTCAGTTCTTCGAAGTAGATTATCTTCCAGAAACTACCGCTAAAACAGTTGTCACAAAGCTGAAGCACCACTTTGCCCGACACGGCATACCGGACGTTACAATCAGTGACAATAGTCCTCAGTTCTCAGGGCAGCTGTTTAAAGCATTCGCTAAAGAATGGGGTTTTACCCACGAAACCTCCAGCCCTGGAAACAGCAAAGGCAACGGAGCTGCTGAAGCCGCAGTCAAGGTGGCAAAGCGACTCATGAAGAGGTGCCACACAGCAAAGGAGGATCCTTACCTAGGTTTACTTAACCTCAGGAACACTCCCCAAGAGGGACTCGAGACAAGCCCTGCCTAGCGACTCTTCGGAAGAAGAACCAAAACCATGATCCCCACAACACAACAGATGCTCAAACCCGCCGCCAGTCATGTGGAAAGAGAGAAAAGAATGATGGAATAGAAACGCGCATCTATTGCAGAACGCTACGGCAACAAGAGGAACTTGAGACAGCTGGATGTAGGTGATGTGGTGAGGATGTAACCGATTGAGAAAAACAACACAATCTGGAAGGAAGCAACTGTGACAAAACAGGTCAAGAGTCGGTCGTACGAGGTAACTACTACCGAGGGGTAGACGTACAGGAGAAACCGTCAATTCCTCAGAGCAACACCAAGATCAAGAAGGGAGCAACAAACACCCGAGTTGCCAGTCACTCCACAATAGAAGTCTGCCGACAGCGCTTGCGAGACAGACATAGTGCAATCTGCTGAGCCCACTACAGCAGCGGCGAGTGAACATACGATCACGCAAGAGCATGAGACGCCTGTAAATCCTTACCAGAACATGACACAGACCCGATCCGGCAGGGTGGTCCGAAAGCCGCAGAGACTTGATTTGTGACTGAAACACCAGTGGCATGTAGAGATTACACAACGAACTACTTGCATTAGACATTACCAACGAGAACTGTTGTGTGATTCATTAGCATGTAGAGAATACACAACGAACTACTTGCATTAGTAGTTACCAACGAGAACTGTTGTGTGATTCAGTAGTTACGTGAATAACAAATGAATAAGTTATCACATGTAATCTGCTATATTAATCGATAGCTAGTTAATTTCATGTACTTGAATACATAGTAGCTGAGGTAGCGCTAGAGAGAAAATATTTGTAACTTCAGATAACTTGTTTATCGTCTAGTCAGTCGTTGAAGTAAAAGTGCTATTGCATATGCCGTGAACATCTAGCAAGAACTTTGCAGTGTATAACCTTTTCAGATAACTGCTTATTATTTAATAAGTAATTTTATTAAGGTTGATTAGCAAGCCAGACCATGCCTTATTAGAACGTTTCAACTTTCTGAAGGAGGGAGATGTTAAGTGATTAGGTTACTACAGTTGTAGTAGGTACGAGTTGAAATGGCATAGTATTAAAGAGGCTGTTCATTTACCGACACGTGTTGCTATTCACTGATACTTAACTATGTAGAATAAGCTCGCTAAGAAGAGAAACACGAAACAACCCTTACAATGGGTGCTTACTTGTTTGATTGCAGTAGCACTAACGTCGTCCTAATGAACAGTGCCATGCGCTAATCCAATTGAAGACCTTGAAGGGAGACCCATCTTGAGCACATTGTTCCCTTTGAAATAACACCCTTACAATAGGAGTTTGTGTGGTTGCTTGATTGCAGTAGCACTAACCGTATCCTAATACAGTGTGGTCTGCGCTAACCTAATTGAAGCTCTTGAAAGGGGAAACTGACATCCGGTCCACATTGAGATCGCTAAGCCGACTGACCGCGGTGTAAGCAAGGATTCCCGTAAGCAACCTCCACTTCAAAGAGTGGGAGGAGTGGGAGGGGTGGGAGGAGTGGGAGGAGTGGGAGGGGTGGGAGGAGTGGGAGGAGTGGGAGGAGTGGGAGGAGTGGGAGGGGTGGGAGGAGTGGGAGGGGTGGGAGGAGTGGGAGGAGTGGGAGGAGTGGGAGGGGTGGGAGGAGTGGGAGGAGTGGGAGGGGTGGGAGGGGTGGGAGGAGTGGGAGGAGTGGGAGGAGTGGGAGGGGTGGGAGGGGTGGGAGGAGTGGGAGGAGTGGGAGGAGTGGGAGGGGTGGGAGGGGTGGGAGGAGTGGGAGGAGTGGGAGGGGTGGGAGGGGTGGGAGGAGTGGGAGGAGTGGGAGGAGTGGGAGGAGTGGGAGGTTTGGGAGGAGTGGGAGGAGTGGGAGGAGTGGGAGGAGTGGGAGGAGTGGGAGGAGTGGGAGGAGTGGGAGGTGTGGGAGGAGTGGGAGGAGTGGGAGGAGTGGGAGGAGTGGGAGGTGTGGGAGGAGTGGGAGGAGTGGGAGGAGTGGGAGGAGTGGGAGGAGTGGGAGGTGTGGGAGGTGTGGGAGGAGTGGGAGGAGTGGGAGGAGTGGGAGGAGTGGGAGGTGTGCTCCACACGCTACATTATAGTGAATTGTCGTGTTTTTGTATGTGGTGATGGCCGTTGCATTAAATAAAATTGTTACATTATTTACCAA
The DNA here is from genome assembly GCA_964017155.1 of Oasisia sp. SBJ-2009. NCBI lineage: Eukaryota > Metazoa > Annelida > Polychaeta > Sabellida > Siboglinidae > Oasisia > Oasisia sp. SBJ-2009. Next base: position 41,084,819 of record OZ024858.1, read on the forward strand.
CGTGTCTCATTCAGACTTCACAATAGAAGCAGCTCGGATTAATATTGTCCATTTATATACGTATGTAGATTCCCAAGGCCGCCGCAAGCAAAGAAAGATCCACAAATTACCTACCTAATAATATCTATAATAAATTATTATTAAATATCACAACATTTCGCAAATAATAGTCAAATAATAATAATTTATAAATATATATTATCTATAATACGCAATGAAATGACATGCAACGTGAATAATACGCAGGTCGAGCAACGTCTTAAAATTTCCCGAATGTTAATCCATAAATAATACCAACATTCCCCGAATTTCCCAAATAAGAATCAAATAATAATAATAATTATTAATATATATATTATCTATAATACGCAATGAAATGACACGCAATATTTCTCGAATATTAGTTACTCAAATAATCCCAAAATAAAATAATATGCAACGCCCGAATTTCCCGAATAATAGTCAAATAATAATAATAATATTATGATCTATAATACGCAACGAAATGACATGCAACGCAAATAATACGCAAGTCGAATAAGCTCGCAAAATATCCCGAATGTTAACCAAGAAATAATACAAAAATTCCCCGAATTTCCAAAATAATAGACAAATAATAATATTAATATATATTATCTATAATACGCAATGAAATGACACGCAATATTTCCCGAATATTAGTTACTCAAATAATCCCTAAATAAAATAATATTCAACGCCCGAATTACCCGAATAATAAGCAATTGGTCGGCAAAGAACACGCAAATAAGTCGAAGCAGATTTATAAATTTCCCGAATAATGATGCAGAAATAATACCAAAATTATATATCATACGCAAATAGAAGCACGGGGTCACCGACTACTCGATGATATGTCCAAACATCAGGACGGACGATTCGGCCCATGTAGCTAGGCGGCACTCGATGCAGGTACGGACGACTCGGCCCATGCGAGCACAAGCAGGCCGAACTTCAACGATTGCAGAAATGGACGATTTTGGGCCGAATCATCCGCCTCCCCTTACTATACTGGACGCCGCACTGACAGCAAATTTTGCCTTTTGGAACACACCTTTTGAAGTATACTTCAGTGCGGCAGAGCATATCCATCTCTGTGCAGTTTCGTTCTTCGATACTGCTTAATGGTGCACGCCAATGTTAATAAAATGTGTCACATGGTAGCACAATATTATGAAAGACAGTGAAATGCAAGATGATCATTTGCATCAGATTTTTAGACAAGATTGAAAAAAATAATAAGTTCTGCTACGTATCAAGGGAATATAATATATTTTGTGTGACAAAGTTTCTAACAAAGGCTAATCAGAAAACACCCCAGAAACGAGCTGCTTCAAATCCATCCCGTCTAACGAGAAGAGAAAGCGATCGGGTGAGGGGCCTCCTTTTGATTGGTTTCGCCAGTGCTTCTATTGTCGTGCTCCGTGCAATGTTGACCACGTTGCCATGCAAAGATCCCAAATCGGTGGATTCCAGCCTATGTCCTATCTCTTTAAACATCTGTTTGGTCAGGGCGCTTGCATCAGAGTTTGGTACAATCCACGATAGAAGTAGTGCAGTGTAACCGAAGACGTTTTTTCCCCATTATTTAGTTTTGCCTCAAGCGACTGGACTAATCATCATCCACATACTGTCCGTGGGAGACAGTTTCATACGTACGTGTTTCGGTGTATGAATATTTGTTTATATTGTTTAATCAGCATCTTTAAATACTTTTAGGTAACCTCTCCTTTGTGAATTGTTTCCCTCAATATAAACAATTTGCATAATATTATTTTCGTGCTTATACCTTATACAATTCAATCAGATCGTGGCCTATGATAGAGTAGGTAATTGAAGTCTTTGTAGATGTTCTTCATATTCTTGGTCTTTGTTCAGTTTTAGGTATCACAACAATTGTATGAGGATAATTCATTAAATGTACGTATCGGTTTATTTAATATAACTGTACAATATAAGTGTAACTAGTGTGTAGCAGTTTTGTGATGGCGACACGTAATATCACACTTAGAATCAGAGGTGCCAAGTATACTGCTTTGGCAGGATAACTTGTGTCATTTCATATTTATTTGGAATGATGAGATGGATGAATTTCATCATTTTCCAGGAACATCATGGGGTGTGGAACTTCACATATCAGCAATAAGGAACCTGACTTTGAGTCTGTCAACGAAGCATGGAAACAGGCCCAGAGCAGTATCAGTGAAAGCGAAGGAGGACTAGTTGGTGGACCACAAACAAACCTGGTCATTCGTAGAACTGGCTGGAAAACCATCCGCATATTTGTGTCATCAACATTCAGAGATTTTCACAATGAAAGGGAAATCTTGGTGAAAAAGGTACATGCGTTTTTTTGTGGTTCACAAAATGGAAATGTATCCCTGTTAATATTTAAGTATTAACATTTTAAAATAGTCAGTGGAATAAACAGTGTGTTGTCAGTAAAAATAAATGCAGTACAAATGACAGAATTATTCTTGGTTTGAACATGAACTAACCCCTTAGGTCTCACATGTGTTTTAATGAAATGCATTCCGACTCTCTGCTGGATCCTTATACATTCAGCGAGACATGTTTTAAAATTATTTAGCTGAAAAACGTCCAATATAAAGCCATACAACAAACAGCTTTAATGCAAATATGATACCAGATAAACATTAAAATGAGATAGCACAAAATTACCCAGTTATTAATTGTAAAGATTTAGCTGTTGCTGGCAGTAGGTGTGCAAAAAGTTAAGACTGAGAGTCACTGTTTGTGTTTATGTGTCATTTATTCCCACGGCCAGGTGTTCCCAAAGTTACGCATTTGGTGCGAGCCTCTTAGACTCTACCTCGTCGAATGTGACCTCAGATGGGTAAGTGTGGGATCTTAGGAGAGTGTGTATGATATCTGCAGAATGTGAGTTGATATCAGAAGTGTATGTGTTGATATCATAATAGTGTGTGTTGATCTTAGGGGAGTGTGTGTTGATCTCAGCATCTGGAATGTGGGTTTATATAAGAAGAGTGTGTGTTGATCTCAGGAGAGTGTGTCTTGCTCTCAGAAGAATGTGTGTTGATATGAGAAGATTGCATTGGTGTCAGGAGAGTATCAAGACAGTGTGTGTTGATCTCAGGTGCGTTGGTGTTGATCTCAGGTGAATGTGTGTTGATCTCGGGACAGTGTGTGTTGATGTCGGGAGAGAGTGTGTTGATATTAGGAGAGTGTGAATTTATATTAGGACTGTGTGTTGGTCTCAGGAGAGATAAACTGTTGATATGTTGAGTATGTATAATATTATTGATCTAAGAATATAGTGTGTAATCTCACAAATGTCTCCTGATATGTGTTGAATAAGTTGCGGCCATGTGGCGTGTGTGTCAGGGGGTTCCCAAGGACTACAGCGAGGAGTTGACCCTAAGGATCTGTCTGGGGGAGATTGACAGGTGTCGTGAGGACAACGTCATGCCCTTCTTCCTCAACATGACCAGGTATGTGTCACCTGACAGGTCCAACCAATGAATGCTCCCCAGCTGCGATTCACTCATCAGTTCATTGATGAAACGTTGAAGTGAGTAGAAATTATTAGTTGTGTAATCAGAAAGTGTACTTGAATTCATTGATGATGTTAGATTGGTGGCCAGGCATATATCGTGGTCAAGCAAATTGACCAGTTCGTGTGGGCAGTAGATGACGTAGTGTTGAATATATCATGGCTGTCCATGTAATCAGCTAAATGCGAATTTGTTTTACCAACAATTGTAGCATCTCCGTGCTGTACTGGTTATCTTTGTTGTTTAACATTTGTGCATTATCCATTGTAAACACAAAACATTACACTATATGTCTTAATAAACATGTTTACACTATGTAAAATTATAGATATCTCCGTTCTACAGATACATAGGCAATAATTCAGGCAAAGATGTGGCAGTAGCTTGATTGCTATGAATTAATACAGTGTCAAGGGTTTGGTTTAGCTGCAGTAGTTCAGCTAGCTTTTGACAAATACTCTCTGACATTTGACCAATTTGTTTCAGTGAACGTATTGGGTGGATTCCCCAGCGTAACCAGGTGCCGAGTTCTATCAGGAAACAGTACAAATGGATAGAAGGGTTGTCAGTGACAGAGATGGAGATACTGCATGGAGCCTATCGAGCGGACAATCCAAACGGTAATATGGGTTCTCAGTTGATGTTCTGCTTCATTTCAACTACCGCATTTTCCGCTATTTCGATAAAACGAAGGGTGACATTATTTTTTATTGAAATAGTAAAAATGTCGGATTTGGGAGAGGATGTTAAATAAATTTAACAATATTGCCACCTAGATAACTAATTCTAGATGGCAGGTGGACTAGGAAGCCCTTTGGCTTATCGAGAGTCCAACCTATCTATCTAAGTGTACCCCGCCCTTCTTAGGTATAAGTAGATTTTATTTTTAAATATGTTAATTATCATTACTAGCACCTACACAATCAGCTGATAATCTTTCATTTATTGCTCTTTGAGAAAAAGAGAATTTTCTAATATATAGTCTACATTGCTTCTTTGCCAGTGCAACTCCATGTCCTCTAGTCCATCTCCCTTCCTTAACAGATAAAGAAATGTTTTATCAATATTTTCTTACCCATTCAATATTTTAGACAATGCTATCAGATCTCTCAATCTCCTGGTTTCTAGTATTGTAAAATCACATTCTTTTAGACGCATTTCATAACTTGGTAACATTCCTGAGTTTTGGTATCATTTTGGTTGCTGTCTTTTTACGCTTTCTAGCATATCACTATCCTTTTTGCGATATAGCCTCCATGCTTGTATGGAGGCCATAAATAATTGTTTTATTTATTGTAACCCCATTATGCTGTGCTTAAGATTATAAGCAGAAAGTTATCATGCATGTTTTAGTTTGTGTGTGAATGTTTCGTTTGTCTGACAAGAACTTCTGCATGGGATTTACAAGCAAAAATGCACATAATAAATGAATATGAGAATATATCCATTCCACCAGCAAGTTATTGTTTCTTGCTTTGTCTGCTGCAGCACTGTTCATGCTGCGAGATGATTCGTTTCTCGCTGGGCTGCCCAAAGAAAGGAAAGCTGAATTTGTTGATGAGCTGGAGGGAGAACGACTCAAACTGAAGGTCCTCAAAGATCGCATTCAACAGCGTTTCCCAGTCAGTGTTTCACTTTCACTCTCCTTCCTAGTTAGTCTTTCACTTTCATTCTCGTTGTAGCTGTATGCCAAATTTATGTCTGATCCCCACAAGCTGTTGTGTGCCAAAAATGGATATATTAGTTGCTTATGGACGTTTATTGTTCCTGGACAGATTTATTTCCTATGACAACCAAATATATATCCCTGAGGTTATCAAATCCTGGGGAAGTTATTTTCCACAAGGTTGCTAAAGATATTCATCCGTAGAGATCCATTGATAAAGTTAATATATGTGATGTGTGGGAGAGGTGCAGTGGAATATATGGGAGATGCTGAAAATTGCATGCTCACCCGCTGATGTTGCAATCTGTTTTCTTTCATGTATAACCTCATGAATTACATCATAAACTCATACTTGGTGTTTCATACATCAAAATTGCGTTTGTAATTAATAAGGTTTAGTCCCACATTTGTATTGTTTTCATTGTGTGCTACAATCTTCATGGGATTGAAAGACATTGATGCTTATAAAACATCTGTGTACTAGCTGGTTGTCCAGCTGTAAAAGTGGCCACTTTAGAAATAAGTATGCTTAGAGAAAGTATGAATGTAAGATGTAGCGATGCTATGATGCTAAAATGGTTGTTTTCAGTTTATAACATATGTTAGTCGTATGGATATGTGTAGTTGCTACTCCCATTCTGTGTGATCAGTGTCCTACAGGCTGTTGTCTCTGTGTCTTCAGTCAGAGAGACTCGTCCATTATCAGATGAAGTTCAGTGGTACTGACACAGACACTAAGAAAGCAAAACTCATCGACGCTGATGGAAAATTCTCTACAGCGGTGAGTGTATTGCAACACGATGTCGCGCAGTGCTTTGATGATGGAGGGCCTAGTGGCGTAGTCGTTGGAACATACGGAATCTTCCTGGTCTTACTTAGAACCTCAGCTGTTTTGATAAAAGGAGCTGTTAATGAAAAGTAATCCTTAAACAACATCCTTTGATAAATTAAATGAGTTATTTCAAAACACAAATATCCATTGCCGTATTACTTAGGACACTATTTCCATGATACACCGGTAACAATGTCTCGCTGGCTCGTCAAAATGTTAACCAACGGGACAATGTGTCCAATATACATTATTATAAGTAGATATTGCTATATTGCGGTAATAAAGTCGTAACCAACTTTAACCAACGAGACAATGTGTCCAGTATAATACTATCAAAAATATATATTGGTACATAGCCGTGATAATATTGTAAAGTAGGCAGCTTAGGATGATGTATTTACTGTTCTTTGTGCTTAGTTCAAGGCACTTAAGGTCATGGGATTAATAATTGATGTCGTTAACGGCAACGTCAATAAGACATTCAGGTGTAACAAGCAGGAGTGGAGAACACTCGTGTGTACCTGTGACAACGGTCCACCTTGGCTTGACCACTGGGCACTTCTTGCCAAATAATGCCTAAACTTTGAAATGGTCACGATGAGTTCTCCATAATGTGTCAGAGGTGCAGAACTTGTTTTGTCACAAAGAAATCTCCGTTTGAATGGCATCTAGTTCACCGTCTCATTTTATATAATTTAATATCCTCCCATGGAATTTAATAAATATGAATATATTAGGGGAGAAATTATATATATAATGTATATATACATTTATATATACACTATATATATATATATATATATATATATATATATATATATATATATATATATATATATATATATATATAATACAGTGTATATATATGTTTATATATATATATATATATATATATATATATATATATATATATATATATATAATATTTCCCTCCATAATAATACTGTTTCAATTAGATTCATGTGGGCATTATATAATAAAATAATTGTACATGCAATCATAATTGAGACTATAATTTAAAATAGTAATAAAAAGTTATATATGTTGAATAATTTTAAATAAATAAATCATAAATAACAGATCACCATCTCATGCACATTCAGTTTCTGACTGGCAGAGTGACCGGCATAGACAAAGGGAACAAAGCAGAGTTACTCATTCATTATTCTAATTATGGAGAGAACAAAGGGGTTTTGAATGTGATTTTGTTTGCGTTGATGCAGTTGAAAGCGCCGTCCAGCAGTAGTTTGTAGCATGGGAACAGGTGATGTCTAGTATCTGACGATATATTCATTCCCCTCATATCTGCCATTTAGTTGTACATATCGTCCAGACTGACCACCCTCCACTGTGCCACTGACTCTGAGTGTCCGTGCCAAAATGTTGTGATGCACAGCACCCATATTACCACGAACACAAGAACAACAAATGTAACGTTGTTCCGAGTTGAAAATTACCTTATGTTTTGTCCCAGGTAGAAAGAACCATTACGTTTGCCCCCAGCAACACAGTAACGCATGACTAATACAACAGAACAAGGGTGAACCCAGTGATGCATGACTGAACCAAATGAAGCATGACATAATCCAATGAAGCATAACTGAAACAAGTAAAGCATGGCTCAACAGAATGAGGCATGACCGAACTCAACAATGTCTAATTTAAACTTGACCCCAGTCAACCACTTCCAAGACGGAAACGTTTCTGTTGCAGGTGTATGACTTCTTCAAGGAAAGGATAGCTCTGCAGTATCCCATTGAGCAGACCCAGCTGGACCCGTACCAACACGTCAAGGAGCAACACGAGGCCTTTATGACGAGTCGATGCGACTTTGTCTTTGGCCGCGATGACGTCCTCAAGCAGGTGATGTTGGTGGAACAAGTTCGCAAAAATTGTGTTGTTAGAAATGCTTCTTGAATCAGCTTAGCAATTGCCTGAATGACATTTTCCTTTGGACCATAAACACACAGCGCTCTCACACGGATGGTTTAATTTGTTTAAACAGATACCGTTCTAAACGACCAGACTTCCGAGATTGACCGAGATCTGTGCGCATTTGGTTCGACGGGGGGAGTGCCCCAGCTTCTATCTAATAGCTCTGCTGATATTCTCGGGTGGCGGGAAATTGTGGTTTGTTCTCAGTCCACAACCTGCGGCTTCCCGTCCGCCGCCATCTTATAAATAAAATATTTTATCCAATTAAAAAACATACTTGATGTCGGCCTTAGCAGGGAAAGAAAACCAAAATATCCTGTCGGCTGTTCGCGTCCACCAGGTGTTCCCTTACCAGAAAAACATAAATATTGATATCGTTTCCCGACTTAGCAGACGAGTGACTACTGTATTGCGATATTGTTTGAAGCCTGTTTGTTGTTGTCATAATTGTCTGTCAGTCGTCGAATTTGAAGTAGTTTTATTTATTGAAGTGTTCTCTGTCCAGATCGACTCGTACGTGCGCTTGCCGGCCAACGATGTGCCGCTGATGCTGCTGGGTAATGCGGGCACGGGCAAGTCGTCCGTGATGTGTCGGGCGGCGGACCAGGCGGTTAAAAAGGCGCTCTCGGGCAACATTCCTGGGTACTCGTGGATACATACCTTGCGTAGAATCAAACATTTATGGTCTGGTTATATTGTGTTAACTATTATATCTATTCTATACGTACGTGCGTATGCGTACGCGTACGTACACACACACACACACACACACACACACACACACACACACACACACACACACACACACACACACACACACACACACACACACACACACACACACACACACACACACACACACACACGGGCGTCGATCGGTGGGGGACGGGGGGACGCGTCCCCCCACTTTTCAGAGTGGGGGACAGCATAGGAATTGTCCCCCCCCTCTTTTCAGTTCAGAAAAATTGCGAGGCATATAGCCTGACTCAAGTCTCCTCTCTGTTAAAAGCCGCTACATAGGACTAGCTAGACAACAAACTTGCGATATGAAGTTCCGCAAAGTTATTTATCGCAAATTAACACGAGGCAAACAAGTTTTTTTCGGGCATGATTTGCTGTTAGTGCGCCATAATCCGTGATAGTTATTTAAACAAATGTAATATTTTAATGTATTGAACGAAATTTTAGACAGCTCTTCACAGTAGTCATCACAGGAGAGTTATCGAACAGCCCGTGGCATTTATACCAAAAATGCTCTGTTATTTCGCTGCACATTGATGATTTTAAATTTGTCGCGGATACGCAGAAAGGCCAAGTTTATAACTACCGAAAAATGTAAGCCGCTGCCGGGCTCTATCAACTTGATATGTTGATATTATTAATAGGCTCTAGCCATTAAGTACATTTTAAATTATGACATTTTCATCCCTCGCCTTTTTGGTGTTTATCGCTTACGGCAGAAGCGGCGGATTCCTGCACTTTGTGAAACATATTCCCATTCGATTGATGACAAATTTCTTTGCCAAAATGTTGGATTGGGAAATTCTACACAGGCACAGCATGGCGTCGATCAATGGGGGACAAGGGGGATGCGTCCCACCACTTTTCGGCCTGAGGGGTCAGCATAGGAAATGTCCTCATACTTTTTCAGTTCATAAACACATTTATAGGCATATATATACACCCTGTATATATATATATATATATATATATATATATATATATATATATATATATATATATATATATATATATATATATATATATATATATATATATATATATATATAGCGAGACTGATCACTTCCCTCTCATAAAAACCCTACATCGGTCTAGTAGTACAATTAATAATAACAACTAAACTTAAACTAGTGGAAAATCACTAGATAAATTGCTTGGTTGGCAGCAGCCCGCAACTTGATCTAAGTCCGGTAAATATTCATCATGCCGGGCTCTGTCATTTTGCACCCTTGTATTGAGATATAGCCATCAAGCACATAATAGATTATTAATTTTTGTTTGCCCTGTCACCCCTTGGATTGCAGCCTGGTCACCATGGTGGATAATTATATCGCCTACGGCGGAACCAGAGGATTTATGCACTTTGTGTAATTTGATCTCATTTTAGTGATGACAAATTTCTTTGCCAAAAGGTGGGATTGGTAAGTCCTACACAGGCACCCCTGTAAAGCTCTACATCTTGTCACTCTATGAATCAGGCAAGCAGTGTTGAGTTCAAAGTCTACCCCCAAATGTTCAGTGATTGGGGTAGGCCATGGCCCCTATTCAAATATATGTTGCCAACATATCTACTATAAATAGCATAACATAAAGCTTTTAGTTTAGAATTAGCACCAGACCAACAATGAACTGTTTTATATTTAAAGAAAAACTTATATTTGACAAAAAACTTGACATATTATAATATATATTATATGACATAATATATATATATATATATATATATATATATATATATATATATATATATATATATATATATATGTATATATATATATGTATATATATATATATATATATATATATATATATATATATACATATATTATGCATACATATATGTGTATATGAATTGGTCCCCCGTCCCCCCCACTTTTAAAACCGGATCGACGCCCCTGCACACGCACGCACGCACCCACGCACGCACACACACACACACACACACACACACACACACACACACACACATACATACATACATACAAACGTGTTTGTGCGTGCGTGTGTTAATATTTTACATAATGTATTATTGTTGTTTTAAATTTATGTATCCTTTGTATATGTGATGTAAGTGATATATGAATGGCTCGGCCATCGAAAGTAGCGTATAATAAGAATGCTACTGATCTAGCGAACATAAACGTATCAATCTATCTATAATCTGTTAATATTGTTATCTTTATCAAGCATGCTTTCCATGAGCTCATCGTACCTGAAATGCGGATTCGTTTATTAGCATATTTGAATGTAATTGTTATTTACGTTATAATGTGTTTATAACACTTCATTAATAATCAACATACCATAAAAAAACTGTGGTTAAAACAAATATAGAAGTTTTTTTTTATATAACTTCGTTTAAAAATAAACGTAATTGGGTTACAATTGTATGCACGATGAAAAACGAATAAAAACGGAAGAACGAGTCACACATTGGTTCGATGTTTTCAGCGGAGGTGGCACACGTTGGCACGTGTTCTACCACTTTGTCGGAGCGGTCCCGGGCTCAACAGAACTCTTCGCTATGCTCAAGAGGTTGTTGCTTGAGATGGCCGTCGTCAGTGTGAGTAAATTGTCTTTAGAATAAATGTATTCCACGTGACAAATATAATGAAAAACATTATATCAAATATGTTAATAGTGCTATTGTAGAAACGTTTACATTACGCCAGAAAATGAAAATGAGAAAGATATGTCAAAGATGACGTCAGCGGGGAACAGTAATTTCAGTTGTAAAACTATTTATATAGTTCAAAGTTGCTTTCTCCGAAAGAACCAGGTCTTGCACTAACCGTGTCATAGACACCTTCATGATTAATAATAATACAATCTACACATTTACAGTTACAACAGATAATGATCTCTCATCAAGAGTTCAAAACGTCTGGCTGTGAAATGACGCAGACTGAATGTGTTATCTCTAAAACGCCCACACACCCTTTCCAGAATATGAGGAATGGTTTAAATAATTAACATTCATGTTTTAATTGCAGAGAAGGCAATCAGATATTCAAATGAACAAAGTTATGTGCAATTACTTATATTTGTCTGCATAATGTGATCGCAAGTATCTCGTAGATACTGTCTTTATTTGACGGTATATAATAACATTAATTTATTTCTTATATAACGCCCCACACAAATAATTATTTTGGGGCGCTTTACAATGATTATTCCAACTGAGCTAAAATAATAATAATAATAAAACGCTAATACAATACTACTTTGATAAAATATGCAATCATTCCTGTTAATAAAACAACTACGTTCCCTTAACATACCGACATAAATAAGCACACAGCTACAGTATATTAAAATAGTATAAATATATAATAATTAAAATAATTATGTCATTAAAATAAATGGATGAATAGCTGACTGATTAACTATGAATGTAAATATATATATATATATATATATATATATATATATATATATATATATATATATATATATATATATATATATATATATATATATGTTAAGTTCAAATAAATCCACGTCTGTTTCAGCGGGCGACCATGCCGACTAGTCTTGACACGGCCGTACAACTGACCTGTGGCGCCCTCACTAACGTCAACACAAAGCCGATCGTCATCTTTATAGATGCCTTGAATCAGGTCAATTTTATATATTTTATGTAATTGTTATGTTTATTTGAGCATATATATATATATATATATATATATATATATATATATATATATATATATATATATATATATATATATACTCAGTCATACACACACATACACACGCACACACCCATATATATTACTAATATATATATATATATATGTATATATATATATATATATATATATATATATATATATATATATATATATATATATGACGTCACGTCACTTTCAAATAGATCACAATGTCGTATATATATATATATATATATATATATATATATATATATAATATATATATATATATATATATATATATATATATATATATATATATATATATATATAATTATACAAATAATTAAATTAAATTACAATGTTTTAGTAATAAATACAACACTGGTATCTGTGAGATATCGGTGCATATTGATGCGTAAGCATAATCATAAAATTACATGCATTTTTTGCACGGGAAAAGGTTCAAATAAAAAAGTTGGTTTCTTGAATTAACAACGACATTGTGATCTATTTGAAAGTGACGTGACGTCAGCAGTCACGAGGGACATTGAGATGAATGGCTCGTTTCCTGGAAATAAACGTTTCTATCAAGAAATGAGTCTTTGAACGACGAATGTTCATGTAACATTGAAAAGAGATAAACTATTTTGCAATAACTTCACATTGGCAGGTAAGGTAGTTAATTGAAAAAAAAACGTCTTAATATTATATCCGAATAGCTGACCCAACCCGCCTGTTGAGGTATCAAGGTATTCGCTGATAAAGACTGTTACGTTTGCTTCAGTTTGACGAGGACCAGGCGGCATCGATTGTCAGTTGGATGCCCCGCAAACTCGCGCCCCACGTGAGATGTGTGTTCGCAATGATCACAGACACCCCTCAGGACAAAGCTCTCACAGTCAGGGAACCCGCACCCAAGAAGTTTTACCTTCAGCCCCTGAAACGGGACACGTGCAAGGTGAGGGCGGTTAACGTGTCATCATGGAATGGTGGCGTACCATAGAGACGAGGAAGCTATTTGTGACAACAACTGTGTTTTTATATCTTTCATGTCTGTATCTCATATCCTCCTTGGTTTTTTCTCAGGCTCTTTCTCTCGTCGTCTGTCACACTCATGCTCTCTCTCTTCCTCCCCCCCCCCCTCTCTCACTCCCCTCTCTCTGGCATGTATGTACTCTGTCATGCTCCATATCTCTCCCTTTCTCATTCTCAATGATCACAGACACACCTCAGCATAAAGCTCTCACCGCCAGGGAACCCGCACCACAGGAGTTATATCTGCAGCCCCTGACACGTGACACGGGACAGGTGAGGGGGTGACGTGTCATCATGGAATGGTGGCTGACCATAGAGACGAGGAGGCTCTATGTCTATATTTCATTCATGTCTGCGTCCCCTGCCCTTCCTGCCTTTCTTCTCAGGCTCGTTCCCTCTTCGTCTCTCCCTCCCATCCCCTCTCCCTATCTCCCCCTCTCTCTCTGGCATGTTCTCTGTCATGCTCCATATATCTGTCTTTCTCATGCTCTCCTTTCTTTCTGTCTCTCCCTGTCTCTCTCACCCTGTATTGTTCTCCTACATGCTATCTATCCGTTTCCCTCGTTTCCCACCTCTCTCACGTCTCTCTTCCACCATTCCATCATCAGTTATTTATATTAAATACTTACTAATACAGAGCTATACTTCTGCTCATTTGCAAGAATTTTACATATCCATTTACTTGTGCAGGTAATTGTGGAGCAGCTGTTGGCGAAGTATGGCAAACGTCTGGACACAGATCAGATGTGCATCCTGCTTGACAAGGAATCCTCCATCAACCCACTCTGGTTGTCTATTGCTGTTGAAGAGTTGCGAGTCTATGGAAATTTCCGTAAAGTTTCTGAGAAGATCGAACAGCTTGCAGATGGATTACTTGAGTACGTTTATTCGTTGTGCGTAGATTATTTAGGCTATGAAACATTGAGCCTTTGTGGCGTTAGTAGTGGTATTTTCCAGTTGTTGTTGGATATTCACTAATTTATTTATATACATATGTCATTGTGGTAGTTTTTGAAAATATATTGTATCCAAACATTAACGTAGCAGCTGAATAAAATAAATTTGACAGATGATGGGAATAATTATGTATGGATGAGGAACATATCCACACCATTATCGAAGACTGAAATAAGTGGCAAGCTTAATCTTGAAGCAGCCATGGCTGGGAGTTGACACCAATGTTTCTGGGAGCCCATTCCCATCTGTAATGGTCCTGGGAAAGATTGAACATTTCCTGTAGTCTTCTGGAAAATGGTACTTGGTACGTCTTGCTGTGAAGTTTAGGCAGCAAATATCTATAAGACCACTTGAGATTTTGGAAAACACTGTGAGGTGAGCAATCTTCCTTCTTGTCTTAGACTGGAGATACAAGTCCTCGAGAGATTCGAGCATGAGAGTGGGGGCGAGTTGCTGGTTGCCACCCTCAGTCTCCTAGAGGTGTCAGCACGTGGTCTTCTCGAGACAGAACTCCTTGTGATGCTCGCTGACTCCGACAATCTGATGCCTCCGAAGAAGGGAGGAGAGAAACGTGAGTCACGCGCAGTCTGAGTATACAGTGGTTAAGAAAACCGGACTGTAGTGCTTTTTGGATGACATATGATTTTTGTTTTTACAACAGAAACAATTAGCCAATTTTCTTGAATCTCACGCAAAGATTTTCATAGCAAATAATAATGCTCTAAGCGATACCCTGGGACATCTGAAGTTTATTCGCCATTTTGTTGAGTTATTTGTTCATTTTTGAAATCTGTACTATGTGAACCCCAAAATATGAAACATATGTGCTAACAGTATAAACAATTTATTGCTTATTTGGGTGTTTTCTTCCTGGAACAATGACTAAATTTCAACACTTTTGTTCAATTCAATATGGAATATTATGACCGTGTCATTCAGGAAGCCATAGCAACAAAATTATACTGCCTCATTCACCAGGTGGCGCGCAAATGTATGGCGCATCTCTCACGGGGTACAATGGTACCAGCGGGACCATATATTTCTTATCATATAAAATTCTATAATAACTTGGCATGGCTGGGTGTATATCCCAGCAGGGGTGTTAGTTCAGTTTCCTTCCCCCCAGGAGACGAGGGCAAGGAGAAACGACAAGACGTCGGCAGGTTGCCCGCAGCCAAATGGGCAGAGGTCTATGGGGCTCTCCGGCCATTCCTCCGGCCGTTTGGGGAGAGTGGAGAGGGCCGACTGGACTTCTACCACCGGTCACTCAGCAAGGCTGTCAGAAAGAGGCAAGTCTAACCAAATGTGATTTATCAATGTTTTGGATTTGATGATGTAGTTAAGCATGGTGTCAGTATCGTACAGTTTGCTTAAGTTACGGTAAATAATATCACTAATGTTAAGTTATTTAGCTGCATATAATTATTGTTTTACCATCTGAAGACATATGTCTTTATATACTTCTATGTCTATGTCCTTTATCATGAAGTGTGTCACTGGTAACATATCATTTCACATATAATAATTCTCATATGATAATAATATTTCTGATGCTGTTTTTATGCCTTTTTAAATAGTGTAATAGTTTAGTTTAATTAAGCACATCATCACATATGATGTGTAAAATACCAAAACGTGTGTTGAATTGGTGTTAATTTAATCATTTGTTCCAGGTACTTCTGTGGAACAGATGAAGCTGATGTTGCAGCAACCTACAACTGGTGGCACGCCAGGCTGGCAGACTTCTTCGAGACCACAGGAGCAAATGTACAGCGCAAGATAGAAGTACGTTGTTGCCGCTTCTATACAGGCTACTGGCTAGCCTCGGTTATCCAGACTCCGTGAGGTGGCAGCACTTTTAAGCCCCCTCAACACCGCCTGGGACAGTATATGGGCTTAAGTTTCTACATCCGGGCAGCCTTACCCCAGATTAGGGTAGAGACGCTGATTGGCTCTCAGGCCAACTATGAAATAAAAATTAAAATAACGATATACTTTTATAAGATAATAATATCATATGAAAATTATTCACCATTGAACTTATATTAACACAAAAGTAAGTAAAAATTCAAATTTACCGTTGTTTATAAAATAAGAATTACGGCAGGATTAACCAGTATCCGTGAGGTGGCAGCTTTGTCTAGCTCGACACGGATAGCATACAAATTCAATAAGGAAACCTGTTGATCAAATAATGCTGTATTATAAAAACTATTAAAAATTAAACTTATATTAACACAAAATAAATAAAAATACAAATTTGCAGTTGTCTATAAAAATATATATTACGGCAGTGTCCGTGAGGTGGCAGCATTCTATAGATCACGGCTGCTACCCAAACAAAAGCCGTTAATGTAGCCAGACTGTCTTCTCGGCGTAGTTCCGCAGCCGAACGACAGTCGGTTAAGCGAGACTAGCTAGTGGCAGCATCCCTGTGATGACAGCCAGGCAATGATTGTATCGTGTATGAAGGGGACGATGCTGGCGAATTTGAAAAGATGGTGTTACAGTAACACAAATAATAGGTCATGTCCAATAACGGTATAAACTGTGTAATTGCATATGTTTCTGTTCCTTAAGACAGTAATTTAATTATCATTTAATGAAGAATATGAAATCGTTCATTTCTGGTTGCTTTGTGTTTGCAGGAGTATCCAGTGCATCTGATTGCAATACGTGATCAAGAGAGGCTGGAGAAATTCCTCGTCGAATGGGAGGTTTTTGAGCACCTCTTTGATGAAGAGTACAGCTACAAACTGCTGCAGCTCTGGAGGGAGGTGATTATTCTAAAGTATTTCACAAAATGTTCCTGTATGAATACAAGTGAACGAGTAGGTAGATGGACGAGCACACGTAGAAAACCAGAAATTATTTGCTAAAAAAGAACACAGTTTTTCAACCTGTGTTAAACATGACAATATTTTAAGTGGGATATGTCCTGAAATGTTTTTCTCAGATGTATTTATGTAAACATTAGTGTATTTATATTGGTATACTATAACCCACTGGAAGACTGTCATGTCATAATGAAAGATGTTTCATCATTTTCTCCTTGATTGTTTCGGATTATTTATCGTGGAATATATAAAATGAGCATTTGAAAATGTTATTGAAGGTTATTGGACATATGTTTTTGCTGAAATCACAACGTTGTTGGGACACAAACTAAGCTACTCTTGGTTCGCTTGCAGAATGGGCCTGTGCCACTAAGTACACTATTAACTGTGATTAATCAAAACACAAACACGTCCGCACGCACGCCTGCCCGCACGTTATTAAGTAAGGCAGATTTAAGGTATTTGTGCCACTGAGTACACTTGATGTTGATTGCAGGGGTCTGACTTGACGCGGTTACGAGACTCTTACTTGACCTCCATCAATAATCTCGCCAACGCGCCGGATACGACGAAAGATCACCTCTCTCGCAAACTGGAGGAAGTCGCTGAACTACTGTAAGTGGCGTTATCTCTCACTGGGTTCAATTTAGCGGTCACAAAAGTAGTAGTTATTTCCAAATACATATCACTGAACGTTTGTTAACATTTAACTGGTAAATATTGTTTAATTTCATTTTGATATACTTTAAAATCGTTATTCTTTAAAATTAACTCTAGGACTAATACTTACTATGCCTTTTAATTATTTATTATTTTGATTAAAAAATATATTATTTTATTAATAAATTTGTTTACTCTTTATTATATATATATATATATATATATATATATATATATATATATATATATATATATATATATATATATATATATACATGTATATATATACATGTATATATATATATATATATATATATATATATATATATATATATATATATATATATATATATATAATATGTGTTATTGTTGTGTACAAATGATTACAATCATAACATAATTGGTTTCCGACTGTTTTCATTTTTATTTGTGTCCCTTTTTACAAGTTGATCATAACAACGATTTTATACACAGTACAAGCAAGATGTTAGAAACAAATGTTTGTTCATAGAGTGCAGACAAGGTATATAAACAATTATTTGTAGAAACAGTTGTTTACAATTGTCTGTAGAAACAGTTATTTCAATTTTGTTTCTAGAAACAATTGTTTCAAATTGTTGTCACTTCTTCAGAGAAACACATTTTACTAGTTGCTTTTACTAGTTGTTTTATAGAAATAATTCAATTCAATTGGTATTGTACATTGCTTTCAGTTGTTTGTATGCAAAACATCATTAGCAGTCTACTTAGAAATCAGTTGTTTATCGAAACATTTGTTTTCAAGTGCATCGAAAGCTAAGTATGACTGTTGTTTTGAATTCAGACAAGATGTTAGAAACATTTGGACAACCCTTTGTTTGTAGAGTGCAGTCTGGCAATTATACGCAGGCGGCGGAACTTGCTGAGAAGGCGATGGCACTAGAGAGAGACGAGCTGGGATCACGGCCAGAGAGGATGTCTGAACTATACTTCCTTCTTGCCTATGTCCAGGACGAGGTAGTCTTGCAAAGACAACTTAGCAACACTCTCATTCCCAACTGGAACTGTGCACAGTTCTGTATAACTACAAAACTGTACACCTAACCTATAAACCTAATTCAGAGAAGAGCAATGGAGAAGTCTGTCAATGATTGACACCTGTCGCGTTTCGTTAATACGTGATAATGCCGCGAGATCATCTATAACTCAAGACACTTTGGGCAATCGCTATATTTTTGGGCAATCGTTGTGCTACTTGCTTTTGTACAAACATATAGCTGCACATTCAGTGAGGAAATTATCCAGAGAAAAGTGTGTTCACAGTTAAATGTTACATGTGTTTGTGATTTGTGCGTATCCTTTCATTTGCCATGAGCACGTTGTTTCTCCACAGATTATGAAGCTCGAAGAGGATATGTATAAGTCACAGTTGCCAACATTGCGCAAAATCCTAGAGAATTACGAGGCAGCTGCAAAACTGCTTCGTCAGCTTCCGGGGGAATTCAACAAGGTATCGATTCTGTGAATTCTGTGAGAAGTTCCTGAAATACTCGGTTAACTGCACTATGTTGTGCAAGAAGTAGGTCACTTTATATGATTACCTGCTATAGAAATTTTACATCATAATAACTTATTTATACACTCTCAAATCTGGAGCTAATGCCCGTTCATGGGCATACACAACTTCAGCATAAATGTAAAACGTTTGTAGTTATAATAAAGCAAACTATTATCATAAAATGCTGAAAAGCTAAACATACCGGATTTATGTATGTATGTTATCAACAAAAGCTGAATACCTAAACATACTGTATTGTATATGTATATAACTCATCATTTATATAATATAGATCATTTAAATTACAAAATATATAATAATATCAATGAGTTATATATGTATTATACTTATATATATATATATATATATATATATATATATATATATATATATATATATATATTTATACATGTGTGTGTATGTATATATATATGTATATATATATATATATATATATATATATATATATATATATATATATATATATATATACATACTTGTATGTCATCGTCATCATGGTAATCTTCATAAAAGAAGTCAACATGCACAGCGTATTATTTTGAGTAAATCATGATGCATGTTATTTAAAAGTAAAATATAGTGGACAGAACGTTATATTAAGTGAGAGATGATACAAGCTATTTAAAAGAATAACGCAGTGGGTTTGTTTCAGATGAAGCTGGCTCGGACCCTCAACAGACTCTCGTTCTACTTCTCTGGGTATGCCTCGCGTGGAGGGGATGACTATCTTGGCGCAGTGGCTGCGAAAGAGAAAGCTTTGACCACAATTGAAACCGCAATAGAAACGTTGAAGGAGGTCAGTATTGAATACGAATACGAATACGAATATTTTTATTTCAGGCAAAAACACTGATATACAATTGGTACACACATCAGCACATCTAAGTAGCCTATAACACTTCAAATATGTAAAAAATGAATAGTTAAAAAATAAATAAAGCTATAAGTTAGATAAAAGTAAAATTGTAAAAAAACAGATACAATAATTAGCAATTTACAGGAAGTGATTGATTGTATAATAAATATGCAATTAATTCATATAAATAAACACCGTTTGAAAAGTAAATTATATAAACAACGTACTGACTTTAAAAAAATATATAATAATAAATAAATAATAATAAAGTTATATGCGAGACATGATGACTATCTTTCAGATTTACTGTGTACAACGAGTTGGCCCAGCTAATCCACATTGGGCCATTTACTATTTCAAAACAATTGTACATTAACCTTATCAAGTCGTTATTTATGTTACGTGATAACGATGCTGTACTTTCTGAGCACTCAGTTAAAACGACGTAGACAGTTCTAACTGAAGTCATGTATTCACTTGAAGTTCAAGCAATGATCTATTTGAATTAAAACAAATATAGCCAGTTAAATTTAAGGTGAAGCATTAAGTTCCGTTTAGGGCAAGGCAGTAATTTTATTTTAAAGTAAATTAAGTCAGTTCAGTTTAAAGCAATGTGGCAAGTTGCCTTTAAAATCAGGTAGTCATATCAGTTCAAATAAGGCCTATTCAGTTATCATTAAAGTTAGGTGGTATGTATAATTTAAAACAAGGTATTCATTTCAATTAACTGTGCTACAAAGATAGGCTGAGATAACACACCATAGTCACGTTAAAACTCATGACTTTTTGGTATATTATTTCAGCAGCTCTGATTATTATTAGTAGTAGTAGTAGCACTTCTAACGCGCCTAATCTCCGGGACAGGCCCATTCATAGGCACGTAGGCACATTATAAAATATACATGGAGTTAAAGAGAGTTAAATCTTCGTGCTGAACAACTGTGATGATCCGCATTCACTTAAGAAGTTGGAGGGAAGATTAACAATACTCTTAAACATATAATTCGGATACAGTTACAGTACACCCATGTTAGTTGATAAGATGGCCAAGGGAAGACGTTCCAATGCAACACGGGAGATGTTGGAGTTAACAACGAACTCCGAAAAATGCATTACTTGCATGACACCTGCTAAGGACATTGCACCTCCCACAAATCCAGCTTCGTGATGAATGTTTGTACTTGAGTTAACTCAGTTACAAATATTTTGTCAGTGGATTTTGTCGTTTGTCATTGGAAGAAAGCCAGTTTAAATAATAATGAGTTTTGTTGTTGTGATACAAGGGTAAACATGTGTTGTTTTCAGTTGAACGACGAGCCTCACATTGCTGATGCACTGGTGACAAAAGGTGTGGCTTACGGGGGCGCCGTGCCCGAGCAGATCAAGGTGCGGCACATTTGTATAGTTTGTTTACCCGTTCAATAACGTTCAATTGCTCGTTCAAAATCTGGCTTTAAATTATAATGTTATATGCGGTAATGTGTTAAACATGTACATCCGTATTTAAATTGGTTTATAATTGTTTGGGCCTTGTGGGTATATTCATTATTATTTTGTATATGTGGATATATATGCGTGCATGGAGTGCATGCGTGCACGTGTGTGCTGTGGGAATGGTTTCCACGTAAATGGTTTGCGTCGTGGGTGCAAAGCTGTCAGGCTTTAATATATAACCTCTCAGAAGGAAATAATGCCTTCGTTCGTTAGAAAGTCCCAATGGTTTAAGTGTTTTCAATGTCTTGAGGGTTTATACTGTATGTTAGTGTTTCCCCTGCTACATGATGAGCTGAAATCGCCACCTCGTGGTATTTCCTGTGTCCTTGCTGACAACGTACAAGTAATGTTATGAACACGTTTACAAGTTAACTTGAATACACACTTGGTTAAGACACACTTCATAATAGACCATTTTGAAGGTAGTTTAAAACATATTTCTGGAGAGGATTTCTCCAGACGCGGAGAGCATTTCTCCAGATGGTGTTCGCTCAGGTCACCCTGCCACGTCGCCCACCATTAGAACCAGGGGAAACACGGTGTTATATGGGCATACATTTATTTTTCATAGCGCTGTGCATATCTGCTGCGAATGCTGCTCGGCCTGTCAGTTGGGGACATTACTTCTGTTAACACCACAAATATTACTATAAATATATATTGAAACAATGGAACTTTGTTATGTTTAGGTTTTCCACATAAATGAATCGTATTCACCAGTGGATATATATATATATATATATATATATATATATATATATACACCTGGTATATATAAATAAATATATATATATATACATATACATATGTACTTGCTATTCGTATATACATTATGTATATGCTTACTTTTTTACACACCCCCCCACACACACACACACACATATATATAATACAATATATGTATTATACGTGTAACGTAAATTATAATTACTGTCTTTGCTTGCTGTTATCAATGGAAAATTAATATATTCAATTAGACACGCACTTTCGTTGATCTGTTGCTTGGTTCTACTGTAGGCTTACAAAGAAGGAGAGACACTTGCTCTTCGTGTAATTGGTGAGAATAACCCAATTACAGATCGGCTATATCTAAACATGGCGATCTATTATGAAAACATCGGCGACAACCGTTTGGCATACGACCACTTTAGGAAATGGTATGGCGTCTGCTGTGAGCTCTATGGCAAGCAGCACCCTAAAACAGCTCGGACCATCAGCACTCTTCGTGAAGACAAGTACAAGAGCATAGCCGACCGCCTGGGAGATGACATTCCCGATATGCCTGAGTGACAATATTGACATTCTGTGACATGTTTGAGTGACAGTGATGACATTCCCTGGCATGCTTGAGTGACGGTAACGAAATACTGTGTTATAACATACGTATATAATATATATGGTCCTTTGGTTTTAAACTAGCAAGTACAATATATATATATATATATATATATATATATATATATATATATATATATATATATATATATATATAATATTCGATGTAGTACTAATAGTATAACTGTACAACTACTCTAGACAATCCATAGTGGAATATTGGTTGGTTTTACATTTTATGCATAGTTAAGTTAGACATTTTTTCTTTGACTAATATTATTGTTATACATTTGTTGTCATCATAACTTTATTAGAATAATTTGCTACATTGCTATACATACAGCCTGTAATGGCAAGCAATAGTGGAGAAGCTATGAGTGGCTTAAAGTGAGTCTGTAAAGATATTCGAGATATACTGTATCAAACAAATTACTTTGATAAATTACTACTCCTAGTATTTTCTCTGCTGCTATTGTATTGCGTAAGTTAGTGAGGGCTCTTAATGTAATACATTTTCACATCTGGACAAAAGCATGACATTTGGCACAGATGACCTCCATGCCATCCTATTTCAGAATTTTGATGGAAGCAACCTGAGATTTTGATGCTTCCACCATTTTTTGCAATATTCAAAATGGCTGCCATCGACAAAATAAAACTTGCTTTTCCATATTTCATGAACAGTTTCACATAAAACATTAACGTTAGGCTTAATGTATACATATCCGGGTATTATTATTTCAAATATGGTATATTTGGACTTATCCGACATTCACATCAACCATTTTTAAAGATGGCGGCCGTATTAATTAATGTTGCTATATATGAGAAAGTATGATACTTAGAGTCATTATTTTGGCATCAGTGCATAGATAAGTGGATAGCAATTTCAAATGTATCAAACATTTCACATCTGACCTTAATTTGAGCTTCACAACCGCCATTTAATAAAATGGCGGCTATAAAATCGAATTGTTTATATATCTTTAAAATGAGATATTTGGAGGGACACTATACGGACACTTTTTCAATACATACGTATATTGGGGTAGCTATTTTAAATATTTTACTTCTTGACCTTGACCGACATTCATATCTGCCATTTTTAAAGATGGCGGCCGTATTCATTAATGTTGCTATATCTTATCAAATATGGCACCTAGAGTCTTGATTTTGGTATGAATGTATAGGTACCTGGATAGCGATTTCAAATTCGTCAAACATTTTACACCTGATCTTAATGTGACCTTCACAACCGCCATTTAATAAAATGGCGCATGTAAAATCGAATTGCTTACATACTTTTTAAACAAAACCAGCAATATGTTGTGCGTCACTTCATGCCATTCATTATCAACTCTCTCACAAATTCGACATCGCGAGTCGACATCATTTGGGACATCTACCCTGATCACAACCTCAAAGCCGAGGCTCAGGCAAAACGAGGCAACCCCGGCGTGACAATCATCGTCGAAGGCTCTACACCTATACCTCGTGACTGGAACAAGTTTCTAGCAAATTCAAGAAACGAGGTGCAGCTGTTTAGGTTCCTTTCAAAAGCTGTCATCGAAGCGTCATCTCAGTTCACCGATGTTGTGATTTGCTCCACGTATGACGATCATGTATTGGTGAGTACCTCCGACAGCCAGTCGGTGGCTGACTTCGACACGATCATGCTATGCAATCACCAGGAGGCTGATAGCGAGATATTTCTGCATCTTTCTCACGCCGCACAACAAGGTCATTCGAAAGCTTTCATCCGCACTGTCGACAGTGATGTTGTCATCATTGCTGTTGGACATTTTGGCAGCCTGGGTGTGATGGAATTGTGGATAGGCTTTGGAACTGGAAAAGCATTCCAACACATCCCAGTTCATGAAATCATCCAAACACTTGGTCCTGAGAAGTCGCTGTCATGTCCACTGTTCCACTCATTCCCGGGTTGTGATACGACATCATCGTTCCTTGGTATCGGGAAGAAGACAACCTGGGCAGCATGGCAGGCATACCCTGACCTTACGGAAACACTACTCACTCTTTCCGATGATCCTACGCTCTTGACACTCGACTCCATCCACATGGCACGCCTTGAACGCTGGACTGTTGTCATGTACAGCAAGAGCAGTGGCTGCTCAAGGGTGAATGATGTGAGACGTCAACTCTTCACCCATGGTACTAGGACGCTCCACCACATCCCCCCAATACAGGAAGCGCTGCTTCAACATGCAAAGCGAGCTCTGTACCAGGCAGGTTACATATGGAGACAAGCAAGGCAGCGACACCAAGATGTCCCGGATGCTTCAGCGTGGGGTTGGACGCAAGACGTGAACATGAAACTCTGGGTGCCATTCTGGACTGTTCTAGACGACGCCAGCAAAGCGTGTGCTCTCCTCCACCACTGTAGATGTGGAAAAGCGTGCAGAGGAAACCGCAAATGTGCCAGAGCAGGAATCAAGTGCACTATTCTGTGTAACTGTGAAGGCGGGTGCATCAATAACGATGGAGTGTAAGCTATGCGATGCTACAAATACGGACATCTGTGACTGATGTTACACCCTACGTCATGATCTGAGGTATATTCTTTTCACCGATTTGAATTAAACTTCATGTTTTCTACCACAGCATATTTATGTTTTAACTTTATAATTATCATAATGTGATATGCATTGCCTACATCATATTCCATGACAGAGTCAGCACCACCTGCGCTGTACATGTAGCTTTGATATCGATTCTAGGTGGTAAAGTTCACAGGATATAGAGACATTAGCTTTGAGGGCCACCATCTTGGAAAATGGCGAATGTAAATGTCGGTCAAGGTCAAAAAGTAAAATATTTAAAATAGCTACCCCCAACATACGTATATTTTGACAAAACTGTCCATATAACATCCCTCCAAAAATGGGTTTAAAAATATGTAAGCAATTCGATTTTACATGCGCCATTTTATTAAATGGCGGTTGTGAAGGTCACATTAAGGTCAGGTGTAAAATGTCTGACGAATTTGAAATCGCTATCCAGGTACCTATACATTGATACCAAAATCAAGAGTCTAGGTGCCATATTTGATAAGATATAGCAACATTAATGAATACGGCCGCCATCTTTTTAAATGGCGGATGTGAATATCGGTCAAGGTCAAGAAGTAATATATTTAAAATAGCTACCCCAATATACGTATGTATTGAAAAAGTGTCCGTATAGCATCCCTCCAAATATCTCGTTTTAAAGATACATAAACAATTCGATTTTACAGCCGCCATTGTATGAAATGGCGGTTGTGAAGGTCAAATTAAGGTCACATGTGAAATGTTTGATAAATTTGAAATCGCTATCCACTTATCTATACACAGATGCCAAAATAACGACTCTAGTTATCATACTTTATCAGATATAGCAACATTAATTAATACGGCCGCCATCTTTAAAAATGGCGAATGTGAATGTCGGTCAAGGTCAAGAAGTACAATATTTAAAATATCTACCCCAATATGTGTATATATTTAAAAATTGTCCGTATAGCATCCCTCCAAATATCTCGTTTTAAAGATATATAAACAATTCGATTTTACAGCCGCCATTTTATTAAATGGCGGTTGTGAAGGTCAAATTAAGGTCAGATGTGAAATATTTGATAACTTTTAAATTGCCATCCACTTACCTATACACTAATGCCAAAATAACGACTCTAAGTGCCATATTTTATAAGATATAGCAACATTAGTGAATATGGCCGCCATCTTTAAAAATGGCGGATATGAATGTCGAATAAGTCAAAATGCACTATTTTTGAAATTAGAAGACCAGAAATGTATATATTAAAGCAAAAAGAAACATTTTATGTGAAACTGTTCATGAAATATGGAAAAGCAATTTTTTTTTTTTCGATGGCAGCCATTTTGAATATTGCAAAAAGTGGTGGAAGCATCAACATCTCAGGTTGCTTCCATCAACATTCTGAAATAGTATGGTATCAAGTTCATCTGTGCCAAATTTCATGCTTTTGTCCAGCAGTGAAAATGTATGGCCTTTTCTGACATTAAGAGCCCTCACTAAGTGACAATAATGACATTCTGGACATGTTTGAGTGACATTATGACATTCCCGGGCATGCTTGAATGACAGTAACGAAATACTGTGATATAACAAACGTATATAATATATATGGTCCTTTGGTTTTAAACTAGCAAGTACAATATATATATATGTATAATTATATATATATATATATATATGTATATAAATAAATAAGTATATATATGTATATATGTATGTATGTATGTATATATATATATATGTATATATATATATATATATATATATATATATATATATATATATATATATATATATATATATATATATATATACACACACATATATATACACACACTTAGATATAGTACTAATAGTATAACTGTAAACTACTGTAGACAATACATTGTGAAACATCGGTTGGTTTTGCATTTTATATATAGTTCAGTTAGACATTTTTCCTTTGACTAATATTGTTAAACATTTTGTTGTCATAACTGTATTATAATAACATACTACATTTTTATACATACAGCCTGTACTGGAAAGCAATAATGGAGAAAGGTTTTAATTTCTCGTTGTGAGTGGCTGAAGGGGAGTCAGTCATCTTGTACATTCGAGATGTACTGTATCAAACCCTGATAAATTCCTACTCCTAGTACTTTCTCTGGTACTGTTGTATTGCAAATCTATGCATAACTTGGGTGTTATCTGCGCTACAAGTCGAAACACGACTGTCTATGCAAACCATGTAATGATCATTGACTTTAAACACAGTGAACTAGCCTGATAAAACCAATATGATTGAATTAGATAGTTATAGCATGCCTTATATGGGTAGGATAGGCATAGCCCATGCTATAATGAGAAACTTAGGGTTATAAGTGATTAATAAAACACATTTGTAATGAAATGAAGCCATATAATTGCATGAAGTAATTACGTTAACAGGAGTAAGCATCATTTGTACCTTTCAAGTAGTTTAAAACTTTCAAAGAATCCCTTGAAGAGCTGCTATTGTGATGCATTCTGTTTATTATGTTTACATTTGATTTTCAGAATTGTCTTGGTATAAAGTAAGTGTAACCGTTTCTTATGTTCTATACAATGGCATGCTAGTGTCAAAAGTTATTGCTGGGTATTACTATCATAATATATCTGCCAGATATCATGCGAGATGGTCTAGTTGTACCAATGTTTGTATTTCTCTACTGAAATGTGCCAATGTTTGTATTTCTCTACTGAAATGTGCATTCGTATGTTATCTTTAGAGCCAGGTAAACCTATCTCCTAATTGTTACATAGCTGTTTTTGTGCTAGTACTCCGACCTACATGTATTGATAGTCCATTGTTTTAAAGTTAGAGTGTTGTCATTTATCAACATATGCCACAGCGGGGGCATATATTAATAATAATAATAATTAGTTAACTTCTATTGCGCCTATATCCTTAGAAACCAAGCTCAGAGGCGCATCAAAACAAAAAGGATTAATCGATCTCATATTGTATTTTGCGATGCAGCTGGAGATGTTTTCTCTCGTACGCACTGTAAAGTCAGCTCAGGGGTTACTTGTGTTTGATCAGATGACAGGTGGGCAACCTTTTCTATTATACAACCAGTTGTGTTTTAGGGGACAACATTTTACATCAGTGTTAAGATAATTTACAACCCGTAATAAAGGAGTAGGTTGATATTGTTTTATGGAGTCATCCATAAAGTTAATCAAATTAGGGGAAATGTAGTCACTAGGAAAATGCAACAGTATTATTCGTGGAGGGGGTAATTGCTAAGTAATAGTAATCATTTTGGTAAACATTGGCTTGATGAGCAATCAGTGTCAGGCAGACTTCAGTGATTGCCAGTTTTTGGGAAGACTTTATTTGCATTCCAATCAAAAATCAGCAATGTAATATTGTTTTTGTAACTTTTACGTATTTATAGTTGATGTATACAGTATAGCTGTACAATTGTATACCACAAGACGTATGCATCATGTAGGGTCTTTCTTAAAACTTTTGTTATTGGGGGGGGGGGGGGGGGTGTTAGACTGACAACGTCAACAAAGGCCTGTGGACGTCTAAACAATATCTACAAACCATGTCGTGCATTATGACTGGTCTTTTATCAAATATGTTTGTTAGTCTTTCACGGAAGATGAGTTTTTGTGTTTTTGTGCACTGATGTTTTTATTATCAACGCAATGCGAACTGTGATATTTAAAGAAACAAAACATCGATCTGTAAAGTTGTTTAGTGATAGAGAACTCAAGAATGATCAGGGTAGGTGTGGGTATGACATATGTGGTTTATGTTGCGTTACAGCTGATATTGTTTGCTGCATTGTCTTATGATGTAGCGAAGTGTTATTGTGTTTGTTTAGTAATAAAAGTGTTCTTAAGTTATGATTCTCTATTGTTCCTGGTATTATAGAGCTTATGTTTCTATATATTTTAGTTGTGATGACAACATTAAGATTAATGAAGTCATCCGCCTTTATCACTTCAAAACTGAAATATCATAGATTTTTTTAATAACTGAAAGCAACATTGTATATTTGTAATGTTATTAAAGTATGTTACAATAAGCTGTGCCAGTTCAATAAGCTGTGCCAGTTCAAAAAGTTATTGGGACGTCACTGTAGAAATGTACTGTATCAGATATGAAGATAAACATCTACTGCATTTAGCTACATTGGCAACCAATAATGATATGTGTACTTCTCTCTCTAACTGATGTAGATTACACCTGAAAGAATATATACTCTATGCGCGTATCAGACATATTCTAGTACCGCTTTAAGTAAGTAAGTTTCCTGCCACTTAAGTTCACTTATAATAATAATAATTAATTGATTACACGCTGTGTTACGTGTTTTTGTTGTTCCAAATTTCCAAGTAGAGAACACAGTGGCACAGTGGTTAGCGCATCCACCAATATGAACAAACAGCTACCTACAGGCAGGGGAGGAGATTTGAATACAGATAATCATAATGGTATGACATTGAACAGGTCTCCCTGATTCGGCAGATGTGTGCCTAATCTGGGCCCGGCCGAATGTGGGTCCACGACACTAGTATATAATGCGCATTCATACTATACAATCAGTGATGTTTATTGATTAATATAAGTTGTAGAGTGTCACCATTCCGGATTACTGCACTGCACGGAAAAATATATACGTTTTGGGTGGTGGTATCACTGGTCAAATTTTAAAACCATGGGCCAGTTTCATAGCGGCTACTTACGACGTCGTAGCGGGCGATAACCCGTCGTAAGCCTAAGACGTCGTAAAGTTACACTAGTTGCGTTTCATGAGTCTGCTCCATAGTTGCATTTAGCTGCACCATGTATTTAGTAGGCGTAACTTTACGCTGGTTGAAATATTTACGGTATGCTCCCGA
Source organism: Oasisia sp. SBJ-2009 (assembly GCA_964017155.1). Taxonomy (NCBI): domain Eukaryota; kingdom Metazoa; phylum Annelida; class Polychaeta; order Sabellida; family Siboglinidae; genus Oasisia; species Oasisia sp. SBJ-2009. The sequence goes on from OZ024858.1 coordinate 41,115,372, forward strand.
AGTTGAAAATGTACGGTATGCTCCCGACACGCCCACTCTCAACATTATTATTTTTAATGTATACACTGGATATCCTTTACATTCATCATAGCCTCACATTTGCTATACGAACGATACGTTCGTATAGCAAATGGGAAGCTATGATGAATGTAAAGGATATCCAGTGTATACATTACAAATTAAAAATAATAATAATGTTGAGAGTGGGCGTGTCGGGAGCATACCGTACATTTTCAACTTCGGGAGCATACCGTAAATATTTCAACCAGCGTAAAGTTACGCCTACTAAATACATGGTGCAGCTAAGTGCAACTATGGAGCAGACTCATGAAACGCAACTAGTGTAACTTTACGACGTCTTAGGCTTACGACGGGTTATCGCCCGCTACGACGTCGTAAGTAGCCGCTATGAAACTTTCCACTGTGTCCTTCACGCCAGGGGCCATTTAATGGTGACAGATAAACCACATCTCCGCCCCAATTCTAATGTGAGCGACGTCACAGACGCAACGTTTTACGTACGGTTGCCAATTACATTCCAAACAGCGACTTATGTATATCTTCGCACACATCGCGAGACCGCTAGAATAAATTAGGGTAAGTTGTGTGAATATTATGTAATTATTATTAATATATAATAGAGAGTTGCGGATATAATACTGTTATAGTGGAGCCGCTACGTGATTTAATTGTGCGTTTTATGATAAAAGTGTGAAATTTGGCACACGCGTAGAACACATAAATACAAAAATATTTGGATATAGGGCCATCTCAAATTTCGCCCGGAAAGGCATTGGTGGCCATGTTCCAAGATGGCCGCCGTAAACCTATTTTCTCATATCTTAGTAACTACGTCAAATAAATCAGTCCTTTTTGTATTGAAACGTAGATGTTCTGGTTCAGCGATTTCACACATATTACTTTTGACCTTCTTCGACATTAACATCCGCCATTTTTAAAGATGGCGGCCGCCAAGACTAATAACCCTATATCTCATGACTTACGCGACCTACAGAGGTAATTTTATTATCAAAATATAGGTATGTGGACAGCCGATTCCAGTGTATAAAAATAATTTGTATTTGACCTTTGTCGACCTTCGTATCCGCCATTTTATAAAAATGACGATCGCTAAAACGAATTTTGTCCACACGTTTACAAATGCTTCAGTCAGAACCGCTACATTTGTGTCAAAATGTAAGTTTTTCAAGTACCGATTTCACATATGTTACATATGACCTTCTCCAATATCAATTTCAGCCATTTTTAAAGATGGCGGCTTTAAAAGCCAAATTTCTTCACATCGTGAGAAATAAACCAGATAGAGAGATAACATTGTCTTCGTAATTAAGATTTTACATGCTGCTATTTTAAATATACTACTTTTGATTCTGTCGGACATTCGTATCGGTCTTTTTTCAAGATGGCGACTAAAAATGGCGGTTATATTCTATATTGGCTATCAACAAACGCTATTTACTAGCTAGCCTATATTCACGAGAGGAGTATCAAAAGTCGTTCCCTCTCTTGATGTTTAGAAAAGTTTACATTAACTCCAACACGCCTCATAGGTTTAACTCATTGTTTATTTTATTTGTGTTGTTTGATTCCATGTTTTGTGATATGTCAACAGAAACATTCAACAGCAGAAACTTACTGTGTCGTGTGTGACAGTTCAGCATTCCTGTAACACATGTGTGTATGTCACACGATAAGTGTAAACATATTGTGCATGATCAAAACGTCCTATGCAAAATGTAACGGTTCCTAATTACTAGACGTCCTTATGTTTACTGTGTCGCACATTAACAACGAGCACACAGTCCACCACAGTAGCAAAGAGCAGTGCATTGAAGTCCTGCCTTGAGGCACTTACATAGACCCATGCATCCCTTCTTGCAACCACAGCGCAGTAGTTCTCGACAAGCTTGTGTGGCTTCAGAAAGAGTTGTTCTGCATATTTTCCAACCGCCATATTCATTTCTGTTCCACCCCCATTCACTTGGAGATGGAAGCTCAGGAGTCGCGATCATCAACGCCTCAACATCACCGAACTGTGGATTGCCTTTGGTGCTGGAAAGAACTTTCGCTATTTACCGGCCGACGAGATGGCCAACGTACTGGGTCCTGATCGTTGTGTTGCTTTGCCAATGCTTCATGCCTTCGCTGGTTGTGACACGGTGTCATGTTTTTAGAGGCAGGAGCAAACGGACTGCATGGGACATATGGAGTGCGTATGACGAAGTCACACCAGCTTTCTGTGCCTTGGGTGCTACCCCGGAGTCCGTAGAAAATTGGCTGGGTCCACTGGAATGATTTGTGGTCCTGCTGTACGACCGTACTAGCAGCCAGGAATTTGTCAGTGGAGCGAGGAAGCAGCTGTTCACACAGAAAGGTAGAGCTATTGACGGTCTTCCTCCGACACAAGCAGCACTTCTCCAGCATACAAAGCGGGCTGCTTACCAAGCCGGTCACTGTTGGGCACAGACGATGATCGCGACTATGGAGCTTCCATCTCCAAGTGAATGTGGATGGAACAGAAATGAATATGGCAGTTGGAAAATATGCAGAACAACTCTTCCTGAAGCCACACAAGCTTGTCGACAACTACTGCGCTGTGGTTGCAAGACGGGATGCATGGGTCTATGTAAGTGCCTCAAGGCAGGACTTCAATGCACTGCTCTTTGCTACTGTGGTGGACTGTGTGCTCTTAGTTAATGTGCGACACTGTAAACATAAGGACGTCTAGTAATTAGGAACCGTTACATTTTGCATAGAACGTTTTGGTCATGCACAATATGTTTACACTTATCGTGTGACATACACACATGTGTTACAGGAATGCTGAACTGTCACACACGACATAGTAAGTTTCTGCTGTTGAATGTTTCTGTTGACATATCACAAAACATGGAATCAAACAACACAAATAAAAGAAACAATGAGTTAAACCTATGAGGCGTGTTGGAGTTAACGTAAACTTTTCTAAACATCAAGAGAGGGAACGACTTTTGATACTCCTCTCGTGAATATAGGCTAGCTAGTAAACAGCGTTTGTTGATAGCCAATATAGAATATAACCGCCATTTTTAGTCGCCATCTTGAAAAAAGACCGATACGAATGTCCGACAGGATCAAAAGTAGCATATTTTAAATAGCAGCATGTAAAATCTTAATTATGAAGACAATGTTATCTCTCTATCTGGTTTATTTCTCAAGATGTGAAGAAATTTGGCTTTTAAAGCCGCCATCTTTAAATTTGGCTGACATTGATATTGGAGAAGGTCATATGTAACATATGTGAAATCGGCTGAAGCATTTGTAAACGTGTGGACAAAATTCGTTTTAGCGATCGTCATTTTTATAAAATGGCTGATACGAAGGTCGGCAAAGGTCAAATACAATTTTTATACACTGGAATCGGCTGTCCACATACCTATATTTTGATCATAAAATTACCTCTCTAGGTCGCGTAGGTCTTGAGATATAGGGTTACTAGTCTTGGCGGCTGCCATCTTTAAAAATGGCGGATGTTAATATCGGAGAAGGTCAAAAGTAATATATATGAAATCGCTGAACCAGAACATCTACGTTTCAATACCAAAAGGACTGATTTATTTGACGTAGTTACTAAGATATGAAAAAATAGATTTACGGCGGCCATCTTGGAAAATGGCCACCAATGCCTTTCCGGGCGAAATTTGAGATGGCCCTATATCCATATATTTTTGTAATTATGTACTCTACATGTGGGCCAAATGTCATGCTTTTATCATAAAACGCACAATTTGGTCATATTTTGTCTCTTAGCGGCTCCACTATTATAAAAATGTTCGCTTGTGACAGATGCTTTTAATAAATTAATGTTTATTGTACAAAAACAATGGAACTACGGCTAAGGCATATCGGATTATAATGATAATTATTGATATTGGATTCCGGTTTGTTCCCAACTCGGGACTCCACCCCAGAAGTAGGGCGGAACAAGACGTGCTGACGAAGTTAGTTTCTGCGAGATCTACCTTAAATACAACGTTTTTTAAAAATTAAAGTGTCATTAGTAAGCCAGTTCATGCTCGCAAGTCAGGGGTCGTTGTCCCGGCGGATCGTCACCGAAAACGTCGGGAGTAACCTATACCATTATAGCAGTTCACTTCGCCAGTCGTCACAGCGTCAGTCGTGGGAACTGCGCAAATACCCGCCCCAACTTGAAGACGGATACACGACTGATGGGAATACCAATATAATGATCAATTCACGTCCTAAACAGTGTATGTAACACGGACTACGTAAGTCACCTAAAATTACATTGCATGACTGGAGGCCGACCACATTCCTCGTGGGCGATTATATATATATATATATATATATATATATATATATATATATTGTTCAAAATACATGAATCACGATATTCATCAAGGCATAAATGTAAGTTCAAGCAAATATATGTACGTTCTAACTTAAAACGCATGTGTATTTCTGTTACTGGAGTTAAACTTTGGAACTCCCTCGATAATTAACTGATTAGATGTAAAAAGTTTCATCATTTCAAAAAGTGTTATACAGATAGACTGTTGAATAATTATTTGTTAGAGTCCTAGTCCTTTTGCCAACGTAAATTAGACAACAAAATTAAACATTCAGATTGTTTATTGTCATAACAATTTTTGTCTTCAATAAATGTCATAATGTCTTTTTTTTATTTAAATGTTGTATGGTTACAAATATAAGTAGTGTTGTCGCACCTTCTATTGCACTGTTCAGATTATTTATGTACGACATTAAGCAAAATAAGGATAAACATGATAAGTATTGTACTTCTTTTACCTTTGTTTCAACAATTTGCATTGTATGCACTGTATTTAAAATGTAGTAGTAGTTGTTGTTGTTTTCAATTCAATTCAATTCAATTCAATTCAATTCCAATCCAATCCAATCCAATCCAATCCAATCCAATCCAATCCAATCCAATCCAATCCAATCCAATCCAATCCAATCCAATCCAATCCAATCCAATCCAATCCAATCCAATCCAATCCAATCCAATCCAATCCAATCCAATCCAATCCAATCCAATCCAATCCAATCCAATCCAATCCAATCCAATCCAATCCAATTCAATATATATATATATATATATATATATATATATATATATATATATATATATATATATATATATATATATATATATATATATATATATATATGGAATAATTTAAAACGTCTGGAATGTAGAATAATTATGTCATATTGCGGATATTGGTATGCAGGTGTTGCAGTACCCCAGGTACTGCAATAACTCAGGGAGTTTGACGCCCCTGCCATGCAGAGCTGTAAACCACTGCCTTGTGGTACAGGTTCTTGTCAGAACCGAAAGCTAAGGGAGCAAATCCTAACCAGAAAACCATGTCAATGTGGCAGCATCAAGGGCGGTTGATGTATGGAACTCCCAACATCTCTCGACCAGCCACTGCAGGGACAAATAGTTTGCGCCTATCTTGACATGTTTTTGCCAGTGTGACAACTCTATTTGTTCCCCGAGAGAGTGTCGCTAGTAACTTGCAAAAGCCAGCAGCACTTCAACACTTTTTGCTAGTAGCTTCCATGAAATGTACAACTGCACGAAACTCCATACCGGATCGGCCGTCGCCCGGGTTACCAAGAACCGCGTTGCTCGACCTCATCTTCCGTCGACAGTGGAACATCAGCTAGGAAGAAGAAGACAACGAAGACAACTACTGACAATTGGACAATGGAACGTCAGGACTCTCCTCGACCGAGATGGAGCTAACCGACCAGAAAGACGTACGGCACTAGTAGCAATGGAACTTGCCAAATACAACATAGACATCGCCGCCCTATGTGAAACTAGATTCTCAGAGTCTGGCAGTCTCGACGACTTGGAATACTCTTTCTTCTGGAGTGGCAACCCGAAGGAGAAAGAAGGGAGGCCGGAGTGGGCTTTGCTATCAAGAAGGATATCGTCGCAAATATGACAGAAATGCCACGGCTAGTAAGTGACAGAATCATGACGATGATACTACATCTGAGCAAGGAAAACTTTGCTACAATTATCAGCGTGTACGTTCCAACAATGACAAACCCAGATGAAAACAAGGAGGCCTTCTACATCCAGCTGGCCAGTGTGCTCAGTGGCATCCCTCGTACAGATAAGCTACTGCTGATAGGAGACTTCAATGCGAGGATAGGAAGAGAAAATGACAAGTGTCCCAAACATGGGATTGGGAAATGCAACTTCAATGGCGAGCTTCTACTGGCTTTGTGCTCTGAGTTCGAACTGATAGTGACGAACACCATGTTCAAGCAGAAGGACGAACACAAGACCACCTGGATGCATCCTCGTTCCAGACATTGGCATATGATCGACTTCATCATCACGAAGTGTCGGGATAAGATGGACATCCACAGTACTCGAGTCATGCGTGGAGCAAACTGCTGGACCGATCACCAGATGCTGAGGTGAAAAGTGGCTTTCAGAATACGACAAAGGCAAAACAGGCAAGGGACAAGTAAGCCGACCAAGCTGAACATTGCAAAACTAAGTACCACCAGCCATAGGGAGAGTCTTGAGCAGGAGATGGACAGTGCTCTCGCCAAATGGGAGGAGAAGGAAAACTCAACACCAGACGAGGAATGGGCTGCTCTACAGCAGGTCGTGTACAACGCAGCCAAGACATATCTTGGCAAGCCAGACAGAAAACACCAGGACTGGTTCGACCCCAACGACCAGGAGCTACAGACTCTTATGAGCAGAAGAGACCAAGCCCACCAGAGAGTGTTACAAACCAGGAGCACTAGGTCCACCACTGCAGCATACAAAGATGCCTGGAGATTGCTACAAAAACACACCCGTGCCTTGAAGTCGGACTGGTGGGAAAGGAAGGCAGTGGAGCTGCAGAGAGCTGCTGACAGTAACAACATGAAGGGCTTCTACAATGGACTGAAGGAAGTATGGGGACCCAACAGGAAAGGACATGTTCAACTGAAATCAACAGATGGAATGGAGACCTTCTCTGACAGCAAGAGAGTTGTGGCAAGATGGAATGAACACTCCCAGAAGCTACTCAACGTTCCTGGCGACACAGATCACGAAGCTCTGGACAACATCACGTAGCGCATAATCAAGACAAGCCTCGATGAGATTCCAACTATGGATGTGATGGCTAGAGCAATCACCGGCCTGAAAGATGGCAAAGCACATAGAGGAGATGGAATTCCTGCAGAAGTATGGAAGCACGGAGGAGACAATCTGTTCAGCAGACTGCACCAACTAATCACCAATGCCTGGGAGGTGGGTTCTGTGCCACAAGCATGGAATGATGCCAGCATTGTAACCATCTACAAGAAAGGTGATCGAACAGACTGTGGGAACTATAGAGGAATCTCTCTTCTTTCCATAGCAGGCAAGATCTTCGCCAGGATCCCCCTCAACAGACTATCTACCCACATAACACCAGAGGTAGTTCCGGAGACACAATGTGGCTTCAGAGGTAATTGGAGCACCGTGGATATGATATTTTGTCTCCGACAACTACAAGAAGAGTGCATTGAGCAGGACCGACCACTGTACATGGTATTTGTCGACTTCAGCAAGGCGTTCGATACATTTGGGAGGACCGGGCTATGGCTGCTACTGAGGAAGTATGGCTGCCCAGAGAAGTTCGCAACAATGACAGAGGCACTACATACTGGAATGATGGCAAATGTTAGCGATGGAGGGGAAGTATCGGAATCGTTCAGTGTTCCAAATGGGGTCAAACAAGGTTGTGTACTGTCCTCCACGCTCTTCTCCATCTTCTTATCAGCAATGCTCGACGAGGCTTTCCGAGACATGGGGGATGGCATCTACATACAGTCCAGACAGAGCGCTGACATATTCAACGTCGCACACTTCAGAGCAAAGACCAAGACTACTCGGATACTGATGAGAGAGCTGCTATTCGCAGATGACAGTGCACTGGTTGCACACTCTGCTGAAGAGATGCAGAAAATAGTGGATGCTTTCTCCGATGCGTCAAAGAATTTCGGCCTGAAGATTAACATCAAGAAGACCAATCCAACTCTACAAGAACCCGAGAGGAGGATATCATGGGTGATGGAAACAAGCTGAACTCTGTTTTGGAATTCACCTACCTCGGAAGCACTATATCAAATGATGGATGCATTGACGATGAAATACAGAGGAGGATGGCCACGGCTAGTGCATCTTTCGGCCGACTACGCCAGAGACTCTGGAACAACCAACATGTGTCCATGCGGGTTAAAGGCAAGATATACCGCGCAATCGTGCTGTCCACCTTCCTATATGGAGCTGAGGCCTGGACAGGTGAAAAAGCTGCATGCCTACATGATGCGACATCTGCGTTCGATCATGAGGATAACCTGGATGGACAGAGTGACAAACAAGGAAATATTCGAACGGACAGGGCTGCCATCTATGGAAGATCTTCTGATCAGAAAGAATCTCCGGTAGACTGGACACCTCATGAGGATGTCACCAGACAGGCTACCGAAACAGATTCTCTACTCTCAACTGTCTTCTGGTCACAGAAAGAGAGGGCGCCCTCGTCTCCGATTCAAGGATACCATCAAGAGAAACCTGAAGATGAGAGACATAAAGATCGACTCATGGACATCACTTTCACAGCAGAGAGACAAACGGAGAGCAACAGTCAAGTGATGGAAGCAGTCTTTGTCGCTTCGCGACCGACAGCATGGTGTGATGATTGCGGATAATGTGCATAGAGAGATATGCGTCCTGCAATGCTGTCACAAATTTCCCATCTCTAGATATGTAGCTTATTCAAAAACATTGAGCATTCGTCCCTAAACGTGTAACTGTTGCTTAAATTGTGGTGCCTGCCTGATGACCTAAGACTGGAGTAATGTGGATAAGTGAAAAAGAGGTTGATTTACATGAAGGTTTTGACGCAGGACATCTGGGCGACATAGTGTGTGATGATGGAAGCAGTAGAAACGAAATGCATAACACGTATACCAGGAAAGCCGGCGTGTAATATAGTATACGGTATTGTGATGGCCAGAAAGCCGAAGAAACAACTGAAAGGAAGGATGTTGGAAACCTTTTCATGCCAGCGTATGTAGATTGCATGCACAAAGAGGCGACATATATATATATATATATATATATATATATATATATATATATATATATATATATATATATATATATATATATATATATATATATATATATATATATATATATATATATATATATATATATATATATATATGCCTCAGCATGCTGTTTCCACGTCTGCCAGATCGTTCCTTTCCAGTAGCCAACTGGTTTGTCTCTCCATCGTCTCGCTGGTCTTCCTCTAGCTCGTTTCCCTTCGTAGGGTTTCCAGGTGGTGATACGCGATGTCCGGTTATGTCGTATTTGGTTGACGAGCCCAGGTTCACTTCCGTCTTGTCACTTGTTCAATCACGCCTATGATTTTTTCTTTTCTCGTACCCAACTGTTTGTTTTTCTGTTCCGGTATGTGATGTTCAACATACTTCTTTCCATCTTTGTTTGTCTGCTAGTTTGTACTTTGCATGGCTGGTGAGTGCCCATGTTTCCGCGCCGTATGTCAATGCTGGAAGAACGCATGAATTGTAGACATGTCGTTTTTAAGCATGTTCCATTGGTACTCTAAAAGACATCGCGATGCTTGGCGAATGCTATCCATCATTCTAATGTGAATGATTCGTCTTTGAATATCCTTGTTTTGGTTTGTATCTCTGGTCTATCTCCTTCCCAGGTAAACTGAGCTTTTAGCGTTCTCTATTTGAGTGGTGTTGACACATATTGGTGTGACGTTTTCCATCATACCTTTTGTCTTCGAGATATTCATTGTCAGATCCTGATTTTCACTTTCGTCAACTAGTTTCTGTAACATTTATTGTAGTTCATGTGGTGTATTAGCGCCTATGTATATGTTGTTGGCGAAGCGAAGATATCGAACTTCTGGTTTTTCAAGTCAGTCGTCGGAATATGCTTTCGAGTGTTGCTGTAGTCAACTTGGACAATATGGTATCTCTCTGTCGTACATCTCTCCTGATGCTGATCTTGTTGTTGCTTCCTTTGTGTAGGTGGACTGTCATCGAGCTGTTGGTGTAGATTTCTTTCAGGAGTTCAATATACACATCTTCTATTCACTGTTCTTGAAGCGACATCAGTACTGCTTAAATTTGCACTGAATCCAAGGCTTCATCGTAGTCGACGAACGCGATACAGAATGCGCTGTAGTCTGTCGTTGAGTATCTGCCTCTGAATCCAGCTTGGTATGATGGCTGGTTTTCGTCGAGTGTCTTCTCTAGCCTTTCCGTTAGTGATGTACTTTCGTTAATGAGTACTTACTTGATACTTATTACTTGAGTACTTACTACTTGACAGTAGACAGATCGGTCTGTAATTCTTGATGTCTTCTTATTTCGGTTCTTGAAGGTTATCACCATCTTAGCGTTCTTCCATGTTGTGTGTATTCGTCTTTCTGATAAGCATTTAGTGTAAAGCTTAGCAAGTGTCTTCGAGATGGTATATTCTCCTGATTTCAATGGCTCGATACATATATATATTATATATATATATATATATATATATATATATATATATATATATATATATATATATTTATGTTCATATATAATAATAATAATACGATTTTTCTGTAGCGGTACTTCACATATGTCGGATCGATGCGCTGTACAAGAAATACAATAAATGTATATTAATAAATATAAATAGATAAACTTTCACAAACATGTCTAGATATAAACACTGATTTTAAGACGTACACTACTAAAAGAAGAATGTAGACTGTATAAATTAATTCATAGTAAACATTTGGTTTAATACGTACACTACTAAAGCTTTGTATGTAAATTATATAGACTAATATAAAAACAAATTAAACATTGGTTTTAACACGTACAATACTAAAACTGTGTATGTAGATTATATAAGTTAATATATAAATTAAATACTGTACTAAAAAGTCTTTAACAGGTCTTTGTCGAAAGTGTCGGATTTCAGAAGCGGTTTTACTATTGTTGTTTTCAAAGTGATCGTAAAGATCCCTTGTTTAAAGCTGTTATTCACTATTGCTACCAGATAAGGAACGTGTACACCTACCGTTTCCTTTAAGAGATCAGTGGGGCAAGAGTTCAGACTGCATGTCTTAGAAGGAAATAATCTGAAAATGTTCTTCATTTCCTCTTATCTGGTACGTAGCAGTCGGTTGAGTTTGTTTGACACACGTTGGCTGCCATTCTAATTCTTGTGTTTCCTCTGCAAAGTAGGTTGCGAAGTGATTGCACAGTGTTTCAGTTTATCTTGATTGTGGAAGAATTATTCCTGGTTGCCTTAGCAGAAGTTTAACCACAAGAAAACATGTTCGCTGGTCAAGTGATGACAACACTGCCTCGTAGTGAGCAGGCTTAGCTCGATTGATCAAAGCGAGCTAAGCGTGCTCACTACGAGTCAGTGCTGAAACTATTACGCAATATATCCATGAACTTGATAACGTATCACCCAGTGCGCCTAAGCTACTTCTCGGTGATTTCAGCGGTTGCAGTTTACAAACTTACCGACGTACAAATAATATGCCGCTTGTCCGACACGTGGCAACAAAACAATCAACTCGTGCTACTATAACATCAAGAACGCGTACAAATCTTTCTCAAAACCACCGCTAGGAACATCCGACCACAAACAGCATCCAGTTACTTCCAACCTACAAGTCAATGCTGAAAACGCCATTCTAGAGAGATATAGGTAAAACCAAGCAATATGCATTTCAGAGGGGTAACAGAATTTCATTAATGATGGCTCAGGCTGAACTAAACGTATGTATAAGGAAATGTAAAGAAGACTACAAAAATTAGATACAAGCGCAATTTAAGCAGAACAACACTAAGCAAGCGTGGCACAGCGTCAAGTCAATCCTTGGATGTAAC
>OZ024858.1:41132365-41139865 GCA_964017155.1 Oasisia sp. SBJ-2009
ATCCACGAGAGTGTTGGATTATCTTACTATAAATGCAAATTACGTACTTTCTTAAAGTCTCCTCCCTGTTCCATCTCTTGTCAAATGTGCATTTAGAACATATGCCACAAACAGCCTTGTTTTTAATTTCATATGCCCAATAGTACCTTCCATGCTGTTTTGTAAATTGTTCTTGTCTTCATCTTCATGCGTTCTCCCAGTCTGTGATGCACAAACCAACAATATGCACATCATGGCACCTTCTGCCGGCATTCACTGGGACTGGGTTTGCCTTCACGTCACTCCTCCCAGATGACTCTTGGCCTCTTTCATAACAAATCCATTTCCATTATCTTTCCTTCTTCCCCTGCATACCTTTTCACACATCCACTCTGTGTTCCAGGTTTCCCTTTGCGTAGGTCAATGTCTTTCACGACTAACGAACGTGACCTGCTCATTGTTTGAAACCCGAGTTTTCGTTTCCAAAGTCCACTGCTCGCTATTGCAACTGCGCTGTGTCTACCAAGGTTTTAAATCAAAGTTGTCATTCTTCACAGTCTGTTGATTACAGCACATCGTGAACCGTAATTGTTATGTCAGCTAAGACCGTTTTGAATTATTGTCTTCTTGTTACATCTCAGGTAAATGTCTTCCTGACACCCAGGTGCAAATTGGCGATTATAAGAACAAGTCGCACTTACAAGAGAAAATCTCGAAATTATCAGGCGTGCCGCCTATTATGAAATGGAGAGTACACCAACAAGATACTTTGCGTAAAATTAATTATCTCGCAAATGCCGGATGCCCGAACGATGAGTGTTATGTAGTTATCTTCACGACAAAGAGGACAGCCGAAAAATTACGCTACGGAGGGGAGGATCAAGTTCGTTTTATTAGTAAGTGGGAGTCGTGCAATGTGGTTTTTCGGATTATGTATTTAGTGTTTGATATTTAATCTAGCAGTGCCCCATCACTATTATACCTACTAGGAGAAATGTTCAGTAGTTTAAATCAAGATTACTGTAATTTATTGTATCGGTATACTTGACATATCATATTCATATAAGTAATCATACAATCATAATTGTCAATTGAAAGAAACTATGTGTACCAGGGTCTAACGTTACATATGGGACAAGTTTTGCATTAAACGTTCATACGGAATCCCTGTTATTACCCAATGTTAATATCATACTTGTTTTCTTAGCATTGCAACAAATACAATTTAATAAATGTATTATAATTTTCCAGGAATGTTTATTACCGCGTATAGTTCTGATACAAATGTCATTTACGTTAATGTTTGCTATGCCGTCTACTACAGAACTGCCACCTAATGGACTCGTAAAACACTAAATATAAGAATGGACCCATTAAAGCGATCATCATCTAACACTGCTGTATGCATACAACATTGTTCTTTGATGTAATACCTTCGATGTTTTTTGATGGCGTGTTTGATGATAAGCTTATATAATTAATATATATATATATATATATATATATATATATATATATATATATATATATATATATATATGCATAACATTTCGATTTCGCGTCGTGTTATCTTTGAATTATTTGTGGCTGAGCTGGATGATATATATGTATATGTATATGTATATATATATATATATATATATATATATATATATATATATATATATATATATATATATATTATATATATATATATATATATATATATACATATATACATACATACATACATACATACATACATACATACATACATACATACATACATACATACATACATACATACACACGTATTATAGAGCATGCACGTTGAACAATATGTATTGTAGTCCTAGCGTGCCAGTGCGATCTATGTCCTCTTAGCTGCGCAGGCAGTATGGTATGTTTAGTCTCTTCATACTTGAGTGATTAACTGCGAATATTGCGTGAGTATGCCAAAATGCGGGGTTTTGCCTGTGTACACATTGCACTAATGTCAGTATCTTAACACATTTAGCATAGTGCACATTGGACCCATATAAAAAGATTTGTGCCCGATTCTTAAAATCGAAGTTAAAGTCAGGCCAAGTAAACATTAATAATGGTATAATCGTATTGTCCAATATATCGAGATTTAAATATTATTTTAGAATGTTTTCAAAGCCACGTGATATACTGACTTACCATTTCTACCCTATAGACGCTATAGTGACACTCAGACAATATTTGATAGTGTTTGGAAGTTTGAAGTATGGCTGCAAAACCCAATTTTCCCTTGTGTACTTCATAACATTTGCAAAATTCCAAAATGACTGCCAATATGAGCTAAACTGATCATGTTTGCTGCCGGTTTCACTCATAACTTTCACATAAACGTAAATGAATTACATGTTTTAAACCTGCTTTTCTAGAACTTACAGAACCTATATTGGTACAATTACTACTATTTATTAAAACAGTACAGGCTTGGTATAGGCATCGGTTTGCGTGTTGAAGCAGTGTACGTTCGGATGGAGGAAACTTCTACGTAATCTTAAACCTCATTGGGATCATATCTTATCGAAGGTCGTTCACATTGTCATGCGATGTCGTGTCGTGTCGTTCAATTATTACGAATTCTGCAAATATATATTCCAAAAAAACAACCCCAATATACGGCGCGACGGTGGGAGGTCCAGCTGTGGCTATCTTCTTCGTGGTCATTCGCCGACATTGATATGTCAGAGCAATTTACTTTACATGTGAACCACTGGCAATATGCACATGTTTAGTTTATGGGTACTGTTGTTTTACTACATTTTAAGTCTAAAGATTGACAACTCATCCTTGCTTGTAGCATCTTGTAAGAAGCTATCAAAGCAAACTGGAAATCTGACCTCACGGGATACATTTTTGCCGGGGGCTTTTCCCTCGTTGTTTCTCATGTTGTGACTTTCAAGTTGTCAGATCGGAACATGTTACAGACGATGTCAATCCTAGAGCAGCCTGGAAATTGCTTTTTATTCCATGGAATGAAAATGGAGTTACTGTATTTATCGACCGTTGATGTATTTTGTAGCAGTAGGGCGGACAGCACCATCAAAACTTTGGGCATCGAGATGAAAGGGTGCTTCTTGCTGCAAATTTGATTCAAACCAATATAGCTGCTCATGTTTGCTGCTCATTAGAAGAGGTTTCCCACGCAGGGACAGTGTTGGCGGCCACGCATGATTTTCATGTGCACATAAGTCTTCCCGTCAGGTGTTATTGACTTGTGCAGCAATGATTAGCTGGCTGAAGGGATTGCAGTCACTCTTCAGTTGTTGGAAGTATTGTTTCGCTTTCAGGTTAGTCGTGGAGTGAGAACGCTCGAAAAAGAGCAATTGTTTTGTTATTGATGACTTTATGGACAACGGTCTTCCTTTCAACACGCACATCCGTAACGTATTTTGAATATTGTTCTTCCCCAAACGTTCCATGGAATGGAATGATTGCACGCATGCAATCGTGGTTGTCCAATGTAATTAATTCGTTGAATGAATCCATGAACGGATTTCCCATTGCCACGATGACATCGCACATGGTATTGTTGTTAATCTGTTTCTGAAAGGTTTTCTGCATTGTATGTCCTGAATTTGAATTCGTTGGTCAGGAGTATAATACATTTCCTCACAAGTGATGAGGATCCTAGCCTACTCAGGACGGACTTGCCATCATCCAACTATGGCATATTGTAAGAAGCCTGCAAATTAAATTGGCAATCTAGCAAAACAGGACAATATCCTAGGGTTCTCGATTTGTGACTTTCAAAATGTTAGGTGGGCACGTGTCCCGGTTGTTAGTGGATACATGCCAGCACTGTATGGAGTCGATGTATTGCTGTAGCAGATACCAGATTTGATTACCGAGTATAGCTAGGGATCATTCTGAAAGTCAAAAGAAAATCGATGTGGCTGCCATCTTTAAATCCAATATGGCCGACACTTGAGGGTATTCTCGCAACAGACGTAGTTTCATAGACCCTACAAATGTTGGTTTATACCCAATAAGCATGTTTCTTCTTGGTTTAGTTTAAGCTTGAAAAGGCAAATTCCTGATAAATACGTTCATTTTAAAATTGACCTTCATTCCACCTTCACCATAGCTTAAAAATCCACGCAGCCACATATGAAAAGTTGAATATGTTCAAAATATATGTCTGTGCAAAATATATAATTTGGGACCTGTGTGGAAATTGCACTGATAAATAAAAACGATATTCATTAATTATACTTGTTCACTTGGCGGACATTTGAACAATTGTGCAAATGAGCACTGTTCTGTGGAGATAGTTGGGTCACTATATCAAGAAACATTTGAAACTTGTTAAAAATAGTATTTAATTCTCAAGGTATTGCGATTGTAATATTATTGATCTTTGACCTTGGTATGACATTCGCTTTTATGAATTACAGAAGTGGACAACCCATCCGTCCGTCCACATGTAGACGAACTGAAGAATGAGGTCAAATGCGCTTCAGGAAGTATGAAGCGTTTCGTGTTTACACTAACAAATAACACATCACAATTATATTCCGATATCATGGATATTATTGTGTGATAAAATATATATTTAATATTATTTTCCACGTGTAACACTTTTTTTGTTTTCTCAAAATGATAGTGTTTGAGCATAATTAAGCATATGTCTTTATTAACATTAATATTTGTGGTTAGTGGTCTGTTGTTTAATTACGCCAACTAGTATGTTCTTGTTTTGAATATATATATATATATATATATATATATATATATATATATATATATATACATATACATATATGTATATATATATATATATGTATAAATATATATATACAAAACAAGCTCTTATATATGTATGTATGTATATATATATATATATATATATATATATATATATATATATATACACATATACATATATTAAGTCATATTAGTTATTTATGTTGTTTCTACGAATACATTGGATTTAAAATATAAAGACACACCCTCTACTTTGATTATTGAAGGTCTAATAAAACGTACGTTACTATAGCCTGTTGATTCATTCATACCCGAATTGTAATTATTTAACCTCTTTTGGTTAATCCGATTACCTAAAATGTCAGACCAGCCGAATGTATGATATTATTTAATTAATTAATATTCTTTTATGTACGTTTTACATTCAAATGCAGTAGTGATAATTCCTAATAATGTCAACGTAGATTATTTGAATATGTGGTTTATATCACTTTCATCATAACATGTTGAAGTAAATGTAGCATTGGGTGTTTTAATGAAATCAATTTAAATTAATATAAATACTTATCATGCTATTTTAATAATCCAGCTAATAACCTAAAACGAAGGCACACTGTTTAGTAATATGTTACTTAATATCCGACAAATTACCCTTTTTCTCATCGATTTATCTGTTGCTGATTTCTGTTGCACGGAACGGCTGAAGATGCAGAGATACATTTCACAAAATTGTTTCGAATTCAGAAGAAAAGTGACAATTTGCAACTTCCGACCGATATCCTAGTTTGCCTGATTAAATGATCCAACTACATTATGCTAGAAGGCTTTCACAGTAAAGCGTACAGCTTGCGTACTAGTACTCGATACGTGATGGATCAGTTGTAGCAACTGGAATACGAACTCAGCCAGGTTTTTATTGCTGTCATATTCCGAGCAATAACAATAATATTTCACCAATCCCGCGTCATCAACTTCATAATCCTACCCCAAATTGATCTATACAATATCTAGATATCCAACTTGTGTTGTATCGCCTGTAAGATATACAAATGTATCACATCATCACTTATACAAAATTAAATAACTTTATAATATACTTTTAGACAAAACATACATATTCTTAGTATATTCACCATGTTGAGGTTATTGTCTCCAAGGCTATTCAATTAGTAAGCTACTTTGCAAAATCGTTCAAAAATATGTAAATATATCAAGTAAATTGCATATTTCGTTGTTAGATCAATCAATAACACTTAATTAACAATCATCAGTACAATTGCCAGAATGTTCTAATCCGTAGATATGAGGGTCACATCGCGGCATCGATAAAGCAGGGCAAAAATATGCAAATTCGAAAATGTCCACAAATGTGTTAAATTTAAGTAATTTTTTGTTTGGCTTGGTGGTCATGGAGGTATACAGTAGGAGGACGTGTAATATGAATTCAAGCAAACGTTGCTTTTTTTCCTTTAATATTATGGCGCTGACCGCATAATGAGCTGACAGCCGCTAAATAATTACATTTTGACGACTCACGCTTTGCTTTCGATTATGAATTTGATTAATCCCTTGGCTTTGTCGCACCACTGAGCTTGATTTTCGAGGATATAGGCGCAAAAGAAGTTATTATTATTATTATTAAATGTCGTGACCACATAATTAGGTCGCGGCTGTCAGACTTCCGTAGGTCAGATGATAATTTTCATTTATTTCAACAACATTACAGTAATTAATCATTCGTGTTCAAATGTTAGAATTTAATCATGTTTTTTGCATACTCAGCAGGAAATATCAGTTTTTAAATCACATGATTTCTGATATGACCTGTCAAAAAAGCAAACGTTGCTATGCAGTCACAGCCGTTGCTGATGACAGTGTTGCTGTAGCTGTTATATGTATCTTCCTTTATGTTGTTGAAACTTGTTTTTATTTACAGGTACTTACTTTCATTTCAGACATGTGCAAACAAAAATCATACTTACTGGCAATAGATAGGTCCAATGCTATGAGTGACCACAAGAATTTTACTAACACTTTGGTCCTCGAGATTTGGAAGGCATGTTCCAATTTTAATCCGCCAAGACTTGGTCTCGCGACCTTCAACTACGTCTACGGCTATGTACAACTTAAGGTTAGTGCAATAATACACAACTAATCAAAATCGCACGTAACTAGAATTGTGAACCGTTTCCCGGTATAGGTATTTTGAAGTGTTTATAAACAGGTTTGGAAACACCGTTATTCCAAACGCGATGCCTCATCGCCAACTAACAATACGTTTGAGTTTTTCATAACCATGAACAATTGAACAAATTTAAGTTTTTTTAATTAAACTAATTAACATTGAAAGAAAAGACGATATTACATCATCCTACGTGTTCTGTGCATTGTATTATTCATATTTCTTCCACACTCACTTTCCGCTGCATTTTGGCGAAACATAAATTGCCAATATATATGTGTGATTTCCCAACCCTTATTAATACGCGTATATCGTATTGGATATTATTAGACGATAAACCAGTTAAAAGACAAATATGAGATAGAAAAGCAATATGCATAACCTTTGTGTCGCTTAAGTTATTGCGCTAGTATATTTGTTATGATTTTCCATTAAGAAGTTTGCGTTTGCGCATGACGCCGCCTAAAATCGTAATAAAGTAATTCCAAATAACACAAGGATGTACAGAAGAAAAAAACGAGACAGTTGATAAACTCAGGAATGAAGCAGAAATACGCGATATATATTCGCATTTCGGAAGGCATCGCAACATTTCTCTTAGCTGAAGACATCACGTC
>OZ024858.1:41144865-41154865 GCA_964017155.1 Oasisia sp. SBJ-2009
TCCTTTTATACGACAATTGGTGACTGGCGTGGGGGCAGTAGCTTCCTGCAATGTCATTGGTTTCTAAGAAGCATGAATAGGATGTGGGGGCCTATGTTGTTTAAGGGTGACGGTGTGAGTCTTCCGAGAAGTGATAACAGGATATGATGCCATGTGTGTCATGTCTCCGGGTTCTATGATCAAGATGAGGAAAAGGATTTGTGGGGGTAGTGTTCCACACGCGCAGACCGTTGAGTCATCAATTGCCCAAACCTCAAATACAATTATACAACAATGTCATACGTGTTAATACAATGCTTAAACTACAACAAATGTTCAGTGACCATGTCACATTACGATTAGCTAACGCACATGCCTCCACTTTACATTGTGAAATTATTGACATCTACATGGTGTAATAGTAAAACTAATATTACCCCATTTACCAAGACTAATACAAATACAACTAATATTATGAACATCAGTCACAAACTAGTTACATTCACAACAGTTAGAATACAATAGACATACCCATAGTGGTTCTTCCCTACAGTTGTAGACTTGTCAAACCAACCCAGATAACCGAAAGCGACCAGTCGCTGTCGGTGCCCGCTGTCTGTTGTGTTGCTCAGCCGCAGGCCGGCTTTTAAAGTCTGGCCAAACGGATGACTCGCAATCACTCGCTACCGCCTCATCCTCCGTATTACCGCAACATTCCCTACTGCTTCCTTACCAAGAAAAGAGGATTTTGCTTTCCTACTAGGAAGGCTACAGTAAACAGGATTTCGTGGGTTGGGTGATTCGTTGACCGCAGTTAACAAGGACCTGACAACTGGTCAACATACCCCTTTTCGGAACCTGTACCTGGGGGATTCGTTGAACGCAATAAACAGGACCTATCAACTGGTCAACCTACCCCTATTTCGAAACTGTACCACTATTATATGAATATGCATACAATCTACTACCTTACACATGACATGTATATATGACATATATATTAATCATCACCTTGAAATTGAGCATGCGATATATATATATATATATATATATATATATATATATATATATATATATATATATATATATATATATATATATATAATATGTGTGTGTGTGTTTGCGTTTGGCGTGTGATTGTGATCTCTGTGTTTGTGTTAACATGTGTGTATGTGCGTTAATAACAATCGGCCACATTTTAGTGCATATATGTTAATTTGGACATATAGGCTTGTTTTCTGTCTGCAATTTAATCGTCATCAAGAAAGTTGTTAATTATACTGATATATTGATTATTTTAAAATATTTCTGTTATATAATTAATTATTATCATCTCATGTTAATTCATGTATTATGGCTTGTGGTTTCCACGGAAGCATAATGGTAACAATTCAAACTAAAGCTATACTAGTACTAACTTTAAATAACAAACTTAACCAATCGAGGTGGAGGGTGGGTCGAAATGCTTTAATATAAGAACATACCATTTACGACATATGTAACCACATAGGCATATTCATGAGCTTGGAGCAACGAAACGTTACATAGTGTACTTTGTATACTCACGAATACGAATTTTAGCTAAAACTAATAACGTTTCCTTTAATAAATATATCGCTATGGTTGACCCTACTAATAGAGTTTGAAGGAGGCCCCCGATATAGCGACAAACGTACCTGATCGATTCCCCATCTTCCTATACAAGGATGCTTGTCTGGCCAAGCGTTGGCGCACACGCGCGGTAGTTATTTGTCCTTGGCAGTTCTGTTGCACTCTTTCCACTCCGTGTTAACAGATTATCAATTGTTTTTATTCGCTGGCGTCTTCTCGATCATTAGCCATGGCCATTTCCAGTTGCTACTTGATGTTCTAACTCGTGGGTTGTGTATGACTAATTGTCTACAACGATTCAAAACTATATGTTTTGTATATATTGACTATATATTAATTATCACCTTGAAATTGCAGGTGCGCGCATATATATATACATATATATATATATATTATATATACATATATAATATATATATATATATATATATATATATATATATATATATATATATATATATATATATACATATATATATATATATATACATATATATATATATATATATATATATATATATATATATATATATATATATATACATATATATATATATATATATATATATATATATATATAAACAACGACTACATGTCTATGTCCAGTACTGCTGTGTTCCGTTATTGGGAGGACAACTAAAGCAACTCGTAATGAACTGATGTTGGAAAACATAATTAAACGTCGATTTACAGCAGGATTCAGTACACTGTCTAACCTCTGCTAGCAGGCTTTATACATTCATGCTTGACTTTATTTGTTCAGTACATCGTCCATGTCACAGTTCACCTTGTATGCACGGAGGAACCTGCGCGGACACATCGAGAATGTTCACGTGCAACTGTTCTAACACAGGATTCACGGGAACACATTGTGAACGTACGTTGTAAATTCCGGATATATCTTGGTATTAAATGGCTGAGTTTATAGATCACGGCCAATATATGACATGACATGACATGACAACGTGTGTATATATATATATATATATATATATATAACGTATAAATATATATAACGTATATATATATGTATATATATGTATATATATATATATATATATATATATATATATAAATATATATATATATTTGTATATATATATCTGTATATATATACATATATATATATGTATATATATATATCATATATATATATGTATATATGTATATATATATATTTGTATATATATATACAAATATATATATACGTATATATATGTATATATATATATGTACGAGATGACATATATATGATATATATATATATATATATATATACATATATATATATATATATATATATATATATATATATATATATATATATATATACGTGCGTGTATGTGTGTGTGTGTGTGAGAGTGTGTATGTGTATGTGTGTGTGTGTTTGCTTTTGGTATGTGATTGTGATCTGTGTGGCAGTTCTGTTGCACTCTTTCCACTCCATATTAACAGACTATCAATTGTTTTTATTCGCTGGCGTCTTCTCGATCATTATCCTTGGCCATTTCCAGTTGCTACTAGATGTTCTAACTTGTGCGTTTTATATGACTAAGTGTCTACAACGATTCAAAACTATATGTTTTGCATATATTTACTCCACATTAATCATCACCTTGAAATTGCGCGTGCGCGTATATATATATATATATATAAATATATATATATATAAATATATATACATGTATATATATATATATATATATATATATATATATATATATATATATAAACTAGATATATATATATAATACATATAATATATATATATATTTATATAAAAATATAAATATATATATATACATGTGTATATACATATACATAAAAAACTATATATATATATATATATATATATATATATATATATATATATATATATATATACAACGTCTACAGGTTTATGTCCAACATTGCTGTTCCGTTATTGGGAGGACAACTAAAACAACTCTTAGTGAACTTATGTTGGAAAACATAATTAAACGTCGATTTACAGCAGGATTCAGTACACGGTCTAACTTCTGCTAGCAGGCTTAAGACATTCATGCTTGACTTTATTTGTTCAGTACATCGTCCATGTCACAGTTCACCTTGTATGCACGGAGCAACCTGCGCGGACACATCGAGAATGTTCACGTGCAACTGTTCTAATACAGGATTCACGGGAAATAATTGCGAAAGTACGTTGTAAATTCCGGATTTATCATTCTATTAAATGGCTGAGCTAATAGATCACGGCCAATATATGACATGCCATGACATGATGTGACATACCAGGAATACACACACACACACACACACACACACACACACACACACACACACACACACACACACACACACACACACACACACACACACACACATATTTTAGTGCCAGTATGTCAATTTCGACGTATAGGCTAATTGTTTTTCTGGCAATTTAATCGTAATCAAAAAGTTTTAATTATACTGACAAATAGATTATTATAAAATATATCTATTATATAATACATTATTATCATCTCATATTAATTGTTGTATTATGGCTTGTGGTTTTCATGGAAGCATAATGATACAAATTCAAAATAAACCTATACTAGTACTAAATGTAAATAACCCACATATTGGCGGGACTAACTTAACCAATTGAGGGGGTGGGTGGGTCGAAATACCTAAATATAAGAACTTATCATTTACGACATATGTAACCATGTAGGCATATTTATGAGCCTGGAGCAACATAGTGTACTTTGTATACACATGGAATACGGACTATAGCTTAAACTAAAACTATTACAGTTTCTTTTAATAAACATTTCGCTATGGTTGACCCTACTAATAGCCTTTGAAAGAGGCCACCGATATAGCGACAAACCTACCTGATCGATTCCCCATCTTCCTATACAAGGATGCTTGTCTGGCCAAGCATTGGCGCACAAGCGCGGTAGTTATGTGTCTTTGGCAGTTCTTTTGCAATCTTTCCACTCCATGTTAACAGACTATCAATTGTTTTTATTCGCTGGCGTCTTCTAGATCATTATCCTTGGCCATTTCCAGGTTTTACTACATGTTCTAACCTGTGTTGTGTATGACTAAGTGTCTACAGCAATTCAAAATTATATGTTTTGTAGATATTCACTATATATTAATCATCACTTTGAAATTGCGCGTGCGCCTATATATATATATATATATATATATATATATATATATATATATATATATATATATATATATATATATATATATATATATATATATATATATATATATATATATATATATATATATATATATATATATATATATATATATATATATATATATACAACGACTACATGTTTATGTCCAGTATTGCTCTGTTCTGTTATTGGGAAGACAACTAAAGCAATTCTTAACGAACTTATAGCTAAATGTCGATTTACAGAAGGATTCAGTACAGGTCCACCTTCTGCTAGCAGGCTTTAGACATTCATGCTTGACTTTATTTGTTCAGTACCTCCATGTCGCAGTTCACCTTGTATGCACGGAGGAACCTGCGCGGACACATCGAGAATGTTCACGTGCAACTGTTCTAACACAAGATTCACGGGAACACATTGCGAAAGTACGTTGAAAATTCCGGATTTATCATGCTATTAAATGGCTGAGCTTATAGATCACGGCCAATATATGAAATGACATGACATACCAGGTATATATATATAATATATATATATATATATATATATATATATATATATATATATATATATATATATATATATATATATATATATATATATATATATATATCTATATATATATATGTGTGTGTATGTGTGTGTGTGGGTGTGTGGGTGTTTGCTTTTGGTATGTGATTGTGATCTGTGTGGCAGTTATGTTGCACTCTTTCCGCTCTTTGTTAACATACTATCAATTGTTTTTATTCGCTGGCGTCTTCTCGATCATTTTCCTTGGCCATTTCCAGTTGCTACGAGATGTTCTAACTTGTGTGTTGTATATGACTAAGTGTCTACAACGATTCAAAATTATATGTTTTGTATATATTCACTATATATATTAATCATCACCTTGAAATTGCGCGTGCGCGTATATATATATATATATATATATATATATATATATATATATATATATATATCATCATCATCATCATCATCATCATCAAGCTGTCGCTCGCGAAGCGACAAAGACTGCTTCCATCACTTGCCTGTTGCTCTCCATTTATCTCTCTGCTGTGAGAGTGATGTCCACGAGTCGATCGTTATGTCTCTCAGCTTCAGGTTTCTCTTGATGGTATCCTTGAACCGGAGACGAGGGCGTCCTCTCTTTCTGTGAACAGAAGACAGTTGAGAATAGAGAACCTGCTTTGGTAGCCTGTCTGGTGACATCCTCAAGAGGTGTCCAGTCCACCGGAGATTCTTTTTGATCAGAAGATCTTCCATAGTTGGCAGCCCCTGTCCGTTCGGGTATTTCCTTGTTTGTTACTTTGTTCATCCAGGTTATCCTCATGATCGAACGCAGATGTCGCATCATGAAGGCATGCAGCTTTTTCACCTGTTGTCTGTACACTGTCCAGGTCTCAGCTCCGCATAGGAGGGTGAACAGTACGATTGCACGGTATATCTTGCCTTTAACCCGCATGGACACATGGTGGTTGTTCCAGAGACCGTGGCGTAGTCGGCCGAAAGATGCACTAGCCTTGGCCATCCTCTTCTGTATTTCATCTTCAATGCATCCATTACTTGATATAGTGCTTCCGAGGTAGGTGAATTGCAGAACAGAGTTCAGCTTGTTTCCATCAACCATGATATCCTCCTCTCGCTTTCTTGTAGAGTTGGTTTGATGCAGCACCTCGATCTTTTTGATGTTATTCTTCAGCCGAACTTCTTCGACGCATTGGAGAAAGCTTCCAGTATTTTCTGCATCTCTTCAGCAGAATGTGCAACCAGTGCACTGTCAACTGCGAATAGCAGCTCTCTCATCAGTATCCGAGTAGTCATGGACTTCGTGATGAAGTGTGCAACGTTGAATAGGTCTGGCCATCCCCCATGACTCGGAAAGCCTAGTCGAGCATTGCTGATAGGAAGATGGAGAAGAGCGTGGGGGCCAGTACACAAACTTCCTTGACCCACTTTGTGACACTGAAACGATTTTGAGAGTTCCCCCCAACACTAACATTCACCATTATTTCGGTATGTAGTGCCTGGATCATTGTTGTGAACTTCTCTGGGCAGCCTCTTTTGCTCATACGAGTCTGTAGCTCCTGGTCGTTGGTGTCGAACCAGTCCTGTTGTTTTCTGTCTGGCTTGCCAAAATATGTCTTGGCTGTGTTGTATACGACCTGCTGCAGAGGTGCCCATTCCTCGTCAGGTGTTGAGATTTCCTTCTCCTCCCATTGTGCGAGAGCACTGTCCATCTCCTGCTCAAAACTATCCCCATGGCTGGTGGTACATAGTTTTGCAGTGTTGAGCTTGGTCGGCCTACTTGTCCCTTGCCTGTTGTGCTTTTGTCGTATTCTGAAATCCACTTTTGACCTCAGCATCTGGTGATCGGTCCAGCAAGTCTCCTATCAACAGTAGCTTATCTGTACGAGGAATGCCACTGAGCACACTTGGCAGCCGGTTGTAGAAGGCCTCCTTGTTTTCATTTGGGTTTGTCATTGTTGGGGTGTACCACGCTGATTATTGTAGCAAAGTTGTTCTTGCTCAGAGGTAGTCTCATCATCATGATTCTGTCACTTACTGGCCGTGGCATTTCTGTCAGCTTTGTGACGATATCCTTTTTGATAGCAAAGCCCACTCCGGCCTCCCTTCTTCCCTTATATATAGATATAGATATATATATATATATATATATATATATATATATATATATATATATATATATATATATATACATGTATATATATATATATATATATATATATATATATATATATATATATATATATATATACATGTATATATACTATATATATATATATATATATATATATATATATATTACTATATATACGACTACATGTTTATATCCAGTATTTCTCTGTTCCGTTATTGGGAGGACAACTAAAGCAACTCTTAATGAACTTGTGTTGGATATCACATAAGAAAACATCGATTTACAGCAGGATTCAGTTCACGGTTCAACCTCTGCTAGCAGACATTCATGCTTGACTTTATTTGTTCAGTACATCGTCCATGTCACAGTTCACCTTGTATGCACGGAGGAACCTGCGTGGACACCTCGAGAATGTTCACATGCAACTGTTCTAACACAGGATTCACGGGAACACATTGCGAAAGTACGTTGTAAATTCCGGATGTATCATGCTATTAAATGGCTGAGCTTATAGAACGCGGCCAATATATGACTTGACATGACACACCAGGTATATATATATATATATATATATATATATATATATATATATATATATATATATATATATATATACATATATATATACACACACATATATATATATATATACATATATATATATATATATATATATATATATATATATATATATATATATATATATATATATATATATATATATGTGTGTGTGTCTGGGAGTTTACGTGTGTGTTTGTGTGTGTGTGTGAGTTTGCTTTTGGTGTGTGATTGTGATATGTATGTGTGTGTGTGTGTGTTTGCTGTTCTTGTGTGTGTGTATGTATGCATGTATGTGTGTGAGTGTGTGTGTGGTGTGTCGGCATGTGTGTATGTGCATAAATAACAATCGGCCACATTTTAGTGCCAATATGTTAATTTGGACGTAAGGCTAGTTTTCTGTCTGGCAATTTAATCGTCATCAAGAAAGTTGCTAATTACTCTGAAATATTGATTATTATAAAATATTTCTGTTATATAATCAATTATTATTATCTCATATTAATTATTATATTATGGTTTGTGGTTTTCATGGAAGCATAATGATAACAAGTCAAAATAAAGCTATACTAGTACTAAATATAAATAACTCACATATTGGACGGACCAACGTAATGAATCGAGGGGGTGAGTGCGTCGAAATGCCTAAATATAAGAACATACCGTTTAAGACATATGTAACCATATGGACATATTTATGAGCCTGGAGCAACGAAACGTTACATAGTGTACTTTGTATATACACGAAATACGGAATTTAGCTAAAACAAAAATAAAAGTTTCCTTTAATAAATATATCGCTACAGTTGACCCTACTAATAGCCTTAGAAAGAGGCCTCCGATATAGCGACAAACCTACCTGATCGATTCCCCATCTTGTTACACTAGGTGGCTTGGCTGGCAATGCGTTGGCGCACACGCGCGGTAGTTATTTGCCCTTGGCAGTTATGTTGCACTCTTTCCACTCCATGTTAACAGACTATCAATTGTTTTTATTCGCTGCCGTCTACTCGATCATTATCCTTGGCCATTTCCAGTTTCTACTAGATGTTCTAACCTGTGTTGTGTATGACTAAGTGTCTACAGCAATTCAAAATTATATGTTTAGTATATATTCACTATATATTAATCATTACCTTGAAATTGCGCGTGCGCGTATATATATATATATGTGTATAACTATGTATATATATATGTATATATGTATATGTAAATATATATATATATATATATATATATATATATATATATATATATATATATATATATATATATATATCTACGACTACATGTTTATGTTCTGTTCTGTTATTGGGAAGACAACTAAAGCAACTCTTAATGAACTTGTGTTGGAAAACATATAATTAAACGTCGATTTAGAGCAGGATTCAGTACAGGTCCAAACTCTATTAGCAGGAATTATACATTCATACTTGACTTTATTTGTTCAGTACGTCGTCCATGTCACAGTTCACCTTGTATGCACGGAGGAACTTGCGTGGACACATCGAGAATGTTCACGTGCAACTGTTCTAACCCAGTTTTCACGGGAACACATTGCGAAAGTACGTTGTAAATTCCGGATTTATCGTTCTATTAAATGGCTGAGCTTATAGATCACGGGCCAATATATGATATGACATGACACACCACGTATTATATATATATATATATATATATATATATATGTATATATATGTATATATATGTATATATATATTTATATATATATATATATATATATATATATATATATATATATATATATATACGAGATGACATGTATATATGACACATACATATATATATATATATATATATATATACATATATATATATTACTATATATTAATCATCACCTTGAAATTGCGCGTGCTAATATATATATATATATATATATATATATATATATATATATATATATAATATATAATATATAATATATATGTATGTATATATATATGTATATATACATATATATATATATATAATATATATATATATATATATATATATATATATATACGAG
>OZ024858.1:41157365-41167365 GCA_964017155.1 Oasisia sp. SBJ-2009
AGCAAATAAATAAATAAAGTTACGCATAAGTCTATGGACAATTACTTCAAACGGGTTTTATCATGCGACTTCATAAATACTGAGTTGTTCGATGTAACGAAAGGAAATGTAGCTGCACAAGAATTCCCAATTCCGCGTCGTTTAAACTATTTAGATGGTTATTAATCACTCCAATTTAACTTGTATGCTTCGAAACCGCATTCAATATATATATATATATATATATATATATATATATATATATATATATATATATATATATATATATATATATATATATATATATATATATATATATATATATATAATATTGAATGCGTCCGATTCACTTCAATTGACCCACGAAAAATTTATAAATGTAAATGTTATGTTTATTTACCGATAGTATTACATTTACTGAAGACATCTATATAATCATAAATACAAGAACTAGACGACATCGACAAGATGAGCGAAACGATCACAGACATGATCCAACAAAGAGCGTCAAAAGTAGCTAATGCAACCAACACGCCACTAAAATGGAGTATATCGTACCTAAGTTTAGTACATGTTAAATTTACAAATATAAGTAATTTTGTATATTTTAGAACCATGCCGAAAACGTTCCAAATGTAAAACTGCCATATTGTCGAAAACAGTTTAAGCTAGAACGCTGAAACGCACATCTAGCTATAGAGTCAAGTCAATGACATCATTCTTTCAAAAATGTATACGATAAATGCCCCAATCATTGATTGTATTGTTGAATATTCCATATATCATATACACCGCACGATATAGGCAACTATCGATGTCACACATGCAAAGTATAGCTTTAAATGATATCTTACCGTGACACTTTTATAGATGACCAAAATCTTTGTAAATAATGAACATGGCCATGCATCAAGGCAAGAGAAACTTACAATTTGTTTCAAAATCATTGACAATGCAGTAACCTAATGGACAACACTTCTGATTGTTCACTGCTTTGCTGTAAGGGAAACCTGATTGCTTACACCGTTACTGTAGGAGGAACGTAGTAAAACATTATGAATGCGGGTACCAGACAGAGGCGTACTTTTCAATATTCGTGTAATGCTATGTTTCAACTTGTTCATAATATTATACGAGTGGCAATGGCACAATTCATGAGTTGGTTCTTGAAATTAATCTGTTCTAGTTACCGATGGAACTGTGACGTGGGAGACCTTGGTGTACGTCTTGCGCACGGCGAATATGCCCAGTCTCAGTTGTCAAGTAATGCCGTCTGAAGGTATTTCTCTGGAGGTTTTGTTTACCTTCAACTGCTCTAGAATCTCGGTCTCTGGTCGTCGTTTCTATTACTCCTTCTATATCGACCCCGGGAAGTATGGGAGTAGATCGGAAGGTGAGTTAGTAAACACATTTCAGTGTACGTGCTAATTGATTTCGTACCACATTACTAGAGTTTATAGTAATATGAAGGATCTTATAGCTTCACAAGTTCATTCAGCATGTGATCTTGATCTGGAATAAAAAATGTAACATCATAAAAAATTGATTTTACATACCCAAATGCTCCTATAAAGAGGTATTACACATAATTCTAATACATGTGTTTATAAAGAAACATATTTTAAACATATGACTAGCGGCCATCTTGGCTTTACGCAAATTACCAGAGTTGCTCGAAGTTGCCGTTTGGGCAGACAATCTGAATTTGTTCCAGGACCCGATTAATTCAATTCGATAGAATATTCTATATCATTATATATGATATGATATGATATGATATGATATGATATGATATGATATGATATGATATGATATGATATGATATGATATGATATGATATGATATGATATGATATGATATGATATGATATGATATGATATGATATGATATGATATGATATGATATGATATGATATGATATGATATGATATGATATGATATGATATGATATTGATATTGATATTGACATTGTAGTCAGGTCAAAATACAGTTTAACCCCCAACAAATTGCTACAAAAGGTTTCTCAACTGATTCTGGTAAGTTTTAGTGTACTGTTTAACATACTAAAAGTTTACCAAAGTAGGACCCCCGGAAAAGTTTTTTTCAAGATGGCGTCCAAAATGGCTGCCGAAACCTCTTAATGATCATAACTATGTAACTATCAACTCATATTTGATGATCTTGGTATCTATCCCTAGGTTTTTGGGGGCAAAGAACACATTAAGATCATAAAAAATGATGTTGGCCTATATATGTAACACAAAAATCCAATATGGCGTCAAAAATGGCCGCCAACACCTCCAAATGACCGCAAGTCCATGACTATTGACTCAAATTTGATGATCTTGATGTCTATCCTCAGGTTTTTTGGGGCAAGGAACACATTAAGACAACTTTGGATATCACTGAGCTGTTGAATCATTATGAAATTGAACTCATGACCTTCAGCTGTCCACTATCACCTAATGCACAAACACCTTTGTCCATAGAATACGTTTCAGAGCGTTCAGTTTTGAGTGTCATCCTCCTCAGTATCGACCTCTTGAGTGTTGTTTGGATTGTCACAGTTTTCAGTTTGGCAAGGGCCACATACAGCAGTGCAGGAGAGTCCATAGCGTCTGCAGCTGCATCGACAGGATTTGCATCCCGCGGAATAGGATAATTTTCAAGAGTTCGTCAGGCGCAGCATTGTTTTGGGTCATACTTGGAATTAACTGATCATTTTCCTGTTTCCACCCCCATTCATTTGGGTTAAGTTCATTTGCCATCCCCATACATACCATAATTTGAAAGTATACACGTTGGCTATGGAATCTTGTAGCAGGTGATGTTGGGGGAAGCCGTTCAGGAGTGACAAATGCTTGAGCAGTTGCCACTTTCTTGATACAAATTATATATGGCGCAGTGATGATAGCGTATCATTAGACTTGCCACCAAAGAGATCAACCATCAGGTCTTTGCCAAGATCTGATATGTCCTCTTGAGGTTTGTTTTGAGGAATGAATGCACTAGCACAGCACTTCATGACAAGGTCAGATTTCACTAATTTCCGGAAGGCTGACTTTTGTTCCGATGCCGTAAATCATTGAAGTTGAACCACAGCCTGAGTAGGCATGTACACAGAGCAACTCATTGCACACATCGTCTCCTACAGTTTCTTTCAACAGGTTAATGTTATACACTCTGCGTTCTTTTGACTGCTTGTTTGCATCAGAACGGAAGTAGATGATCTCATTGTCTGTTCTGGAGTAATGGAGGAGCAAGATCAGCAAATCTGTATCCTCGCCAACCAACGTTGTGGTGCAATGACGGGATCGTTCAACAATTGCCTTAACGACATCAATGTCTGCGTCCCTGGTGACTGAATGACATGGCATCCCCTTTTAGTTAGTGCTGTGCTGATGAGAGCAATCATGTCCTCCTTTTTGCCTGAAAACTCTGTTTCTGCACTGAAACTAACAATAGGATGCAGGTTTTTTCCTCGTCTCTGATGTGTGTTGTCTTTTATGGAAAGACCTTCACCATAGCCATCGAACACCACTGTCGCTTATCCGTAATGTCTCACAGTGAATTCTGCATAAGACTCAGCTATTGCATTATATGAGTCGCCTTTCTTCCACGGTAAACGATGGAGCAAAGAGCCACCATCAAGCACGTAACAATCTGTTTTTGGGAATACAGTTCATCACAGCCTCACTTGATAAGTCCGCAGCATGGTCTCGAATTGCCTGAGCAAGCTGAGGTTTGTCTGCTTTTCAAAGAATGTTCCTGGTCTCAAAGAGGGCTGGAGGGTAGGGGCTTAGTTCACACGTCAAAACATCTTCAAGGGAAAGATCTCCTGACCTTGACACCACAAGGAAACGCTGGAACAGAAGGGCAGGATCAATGGTACGATCAGGAGCAATCTTCACAGCAGAGATATTCCCAAGGGTTTTGGCTCTGTCTTTCCGCTTGCATTTGTAAGTAAATACTGACTTTCTGATTATCTCTTCAATGACCTTGTTCCCAATCGATTCGAAGTCATGTACATAAACATCTGGCTCAGCCACTATCCCGTTGAAAAAGTTTCTCAGAGTAGGATCAGATGTGAAGGGTGAGCAGGCTGCAAGCTTTATCCGAATTTTCTCGAGATCAGATGCATCTCTTTTGATGCGCGCCTCAGTTGAGTCTTTTTGTTGCGGACTTGTAGTATAGGTTAGGTTTGTGAAATCCTGCATCGCAATGTTGTACTCGGATGTTACAGGTGCAGATAAGGTCCAACGGTTTCGCGGTCATCCCACTGCCGCTAGTTAGACCACCAGTGTTCTTTAGAGACCTCATCAACGTTTGTTCAATGACAAGATCACTACTAAACCCTGCCCAGCACTGATTGCTCCTACGAACAACGTGAAAACCATCAAGGAACTTTCAATAAACGTCTGCGTGCTTTTCCTCCAGGTTGCTCATTTGCTGCAGGTAGTAATGAGCTGATGGCAGGTAATTGAAGTGCCCAGCTGCAGCAAAGACAGTTAGGCCATTGGACACTGCCTGCAAATGCATCGACCAAGACCCAATACGATCCGCCTTGATCAACATTCTTGCCATGCCAACCATATGCTGATTATTCAGTCACAACTGCTCAAGCATTTGTCACTCCTGAACGGCTTCCCCCAACATCACCTGCTACAAGATTCCATAGCCAACGTGTGTACTTTAAAATTATGGTATGGATGGGAATGGCAAATGAAATGAACCCAAATGAATGGGGATGGAAACAGGAAAATTATCAGTTAATTCCAATTCTGACCCAAAACAATGCTGCGCCTGACGAACTGTAAATTATCCATTGCAACTGTTCCGCGGGATGCAAATCCTGTCGATGCAGCTGCAGACGCTATGGACTCTCCTGCACTGCTGCATGTGGCCCTTGCCAAACTGAAAACTGTGACAATCCAAACAACCCTCAAGAGGTCGATACTGAGGAGGATGACACTCAAAACTAAACGCTCTGAAACTTATTCTATGGACAAAGGTGTTTGTGCATTAGGTGATAGTGGACAGCTGAAGGTCATGAGTTCAATTTCATAATGATTCAACAGCTCAGTGATATCCAAAGTTGTCTTAATGTGTTCCTTGCCCCCAAAAACCTGAGGATAGACATCAAGATCATCAAATTTGAGTCAATAGTTATGGACTTGCGGTCATTTGGAGGTGTTGGCGGCCATTTTTGACGCCATATTGGATTTTTGTGTTACATATATAGGCCAACATCATTTTTTATGATCTTAATGTGTTCTTTGCCCCCAAAAACCTAGGGATAGATACCAAGATCATCAAATTTGAGTTGATAGTTACATCGTTATGATCATTAAGAGGTTTCGGCGGCGATCTTGGACGCCATGTTGAAAAAAACACTTTTCCGGGGGTCCTACTTTGGTAAACTTTTATTATGTTGTAAAGTACACTAAAACCTACAAGAATCAGCTGAGAAACCTTTTGTAGCAATTTTTTGGGGGTTGAGGGGGTATTTTCTATGTTTCCATTTCGACCTGACTATTGGCATTGGCATTGGCATTGGCATTGGCATTGGCATTGGCATTGGCATTGGCATTGGCATTGGCATTGGCATTGGCATTGGCATTGGCATTGGCATTGGCATTGGCATTGGCATTGGCATTGGCATTGACATTGACATTGACATTGACATTGACATTGACATTGACATTGACATTGACATTGACATTGACATTGACATTGACATTGACATTGACATTGACATTGACATTGACATTGACATTGACATTGACATTGACATTGACATTGACATTGACATTGACATTGACATTGACATTGACATTGACATTGACATTGACATTGACATTGACATTGACATTGACATTGACATTGACATTGACATTGACATTGACGTTGACGTTGACGTTGACGTTGACGTTGACGTTGACGTTGACGTTGACGTTGACGTTGACGTTGACGTTGACGTTGACGTTGACGTTGACGTTGACGTTGACGTTGACGTTGACGTTGACGTTGACGTTGACGTTGACGTTGACGTTGACGTTGACGTTGACGTTGACGTTGACGTTGACGTTGACGTTGACGTTGACGTTGACGTTGACGTTGACGTTGACGTTGACGTTGACGTTGACGTTGACGTTGACGTTGACGTTGACGTTGACGTTGACGTTGACGTTGACGTTGACGTTGACGTTGACGTTGACGTTGACGTTGACGTTGACGTTGACGTTGACGTTGACGTTGACGTTGACGTTGACGTTGACGTTGACGTTGACGTTGACGTTGACGTTGACGTTGACGTTGACGTTGACGTTGACGTTGACGTTGACGTTGACGTTGACGTTGACGTTGACGTTGACGTTGACGTTGACGTTGACGTTGACGTTGACGTTGACGTTGACGTTGACGTTGACGTTGACGTTGACGTTGACGTTGACGTTGACGTTGACGTTGACGTTGACGTTGACGTTGACGTTGACGTTGACGTTGACGTTGACGTTGACGTTGACGTTGACGTTGACGTTGACGTTGACGTTGACGTTGACGTTGACGTTGACGTTGACGTTGACGTTGACGTTGACGTTGACGTTGACGTTGACGTTGACGTTGACGTTGACGTTGACGTTGACGTTGACGTTGACGTTGACGTTGACGTTGACGTTGACGTTGACGTTGACGTTGACGTTGACGTTGACGTTGACGTTGACGTTGACGTTGACGTTGACGTTGACGTTGACGTTGACGTTGACGTTGACGTTGACGTTGACGTTGACGTTGACGTTGACGTTGACGTTGACGTTGACGTTGACGTTGACGTTGACGTTGACGTTGACGTTGACGTTGACGTTGACGTTGACGTTGACGTTGACGTTGACGTTGACGTTGACGTTGACGTTGACGTTGACGTTGACGTTGACGTTGACGTTGACGTTGACGTTGACGTTGACGTTGACGTTGACGTTGACGTTGACGTTGACGTTGACGTTGACGTTGACGTTGACGTTGACGTTGACGTTGACGTTGACGTTGACGTTGACGTTGACGTTGACGTTGACGTTGACGTTGACGTTGACGTTGACGTTGACGTTGACGTTGACGTTGACGTTGACGTTGACGTTGACGTTGACGTTGACGTTGACGTTGACGTTGACGTTGACGTTGACGTTGACGTTGACGTTGACGTTGACGTTGACGTTGACGTTGACGTTGACGTTGACGTTGACGTTGACGTTGACGTTGACGTTGACGTTGACGTTGACGTTGACGTTGACGTTGACGTTGACGTTGACGTTGACGTTGACGTTGACGTTGACGTTGACGTTGACGTTGACGTTGACGTTGACGTTGACGTTGACGTTGACGTTGACGTTGACGTTGACGTTGACGTTGACGTTGACGTTGACGTTGACGTTGACGTTGACGTTGACGTTGACGTTGACGTTGACGTTGACGTTGACGTTGACGTTGACGTTGACGTTGACGTTGACGTTGACGTTGACGTTGACGTTGACGTTGACGTTGACGTTGACGTTGACGTTGACATTGACATTGACATTGACATTGACATTGACATTGACACGACACGACACGACACGACACGACACGACACGACACGACACGACACGACACGACACGACACGACACGACACGACACGACACGACACGACACGACACGACACGACACGACACGACACGACACGACACGACACGACACGACACGACACGACACGACACGACACGATATGATATGCTTCAAGGTTCAAACACACAAAGGTCTAAATGTATTTTGTTGGCGATTAGGCAGTTATTTATGTGAAAGTTATTCAAGTATATTTCTAAATGTTAGCGCATGACGTAACGTAGCGTTTAAGGATATTGTTCGGTAAAACATGATGAATTATATTGCAATAGTTGTAATAATAAAGGATCACAACAGAAACGTTGATGTTTGCCAGGTTTGTTGCTTTACGTCGACAAGGATGGGCCCTTCATGCCAGCCATGTTGTTGCCGGCCAAACATAAACATAACTATACCGCTACCATACGGGTGATCGTTTCTGACATGTATGGAATAGTAGCCGGTTTCAGAATTCCTGTCAAGGTTAGTTACACCATATTGTTATTGGAGCGTTTTCTTGATCAACTTATAATATGTTGTGCCCCCGCACTTAACCAAGAAAGCATGAAATATAAATAGATTTGGCGATTTTTGCCGTTTTCATTGAAAGGTCCATGTCGTGTTTTTGCAGCTGTTGGATTGGTCTTCAAAAACAATAAACATGAATGTGATGGAAGAAGAGCTTTACGGAAGAAAAGACGTTTCTGGTAAATATGTCTATTATATATGTTGCAAAAATTGTAAACTGCTGTACGTAGACTATTTTATTACTAAGAGTAAAATGGGTATCACTGTGTAAACATAGTCGACATGGTATTTTCAAACTATACTGACACACAAGCACACACATGTATGTGTGTGTATGTGTGTATATGTGTGTGTATGTGTGTGTATGTGTGTGTATGTGTGTGTATGTGTGTGTATGTGTGTGTATGTATATATATATATATATATATATATATATATATATATATATATATATATATATATGTGTGTGTGTGTGTGTGTGTGTGTGTGTGTGTGTGTGTGTGTGTGTGTGTGTGTGTGTGTCTATAAACGAATAATGTAGGAGAAGTATCTTGACGCTGTCAAATGTAAGAAATCAAAGCGACGGACAAGCGAAATATGCGAAGTTGGCACTGGCGCGTGGCCACATTATATCCCAGAAAATGTCTTGTAAACAGCCCTGGGAACTCATCTTCGCAGACGGCTCGCCACGGCATTGACGGGTGCCCAAGACAGACTTCAGTTGTTGACAAGTCTTACGACGGACAATGGTCTGAAGAATAACGTGGCCAAAGCAAAATATGTGATAACAAGGGAGACCAACGAACGAATCTAACTGAAGACAGAAGCTCTGAAGGATGTAAATCATTTCAAGTATCTCAAAAAACACCCGAATGATTAGTAGAGAATGTTGTGCAACTAAATGGAAGGATTGGTGCCTGCTACTCTGTTCAGAATTGTTAATTACGTAATTTGTAACAGGAAATCTACTGTATAGAACAAGAGCCAGTTAAACATCAAAGGGTATTCCGGTTACTAAGGTAAACCAGAAACCAAAATGTATGCTAAAGCCGTAAGAACGTACTAGTCAAGATTCAAAGATTCAAAAGATTGTATTGTCCGTTTAAAACATCACATTAAAAACGAAAATTGTTAAAAACGAAAATTGTATAAATTAAAATGCCAGTAATAAGATTGGTGATCCATATACGGTTGATAAGACACATTAAAATGATAATAATAATAATAATAATAATCAGCACTAAGATGAGCAAAGTTAATAAATTATGTATATAAATAAGTACTTTAAATAATAAATAAATAAGCAAGTAATATTTCTTAAAACATTATTTGATAAGACACACTATGATAACAGGTATAATATATACTAAAATTGATAACTAAATAAGATAAAATAAATCAATAATATGGAATAAAAAGTATACAGTACATTAACATTTGCATTCAAAATTAAAATGGTAGAGGGTTTAAACGAATTCTTGAATAGGTTCTTTTTAGCTAGTGCAACTTTTAGACGTCACCCTGGTGGCTTTCTTGCATTGTATATACTGCACAAGTGGTTCTGTTCTTTACCTTTCTAGCTGTGTTGACAACACGAGAAAGCTTTATTTTATTCTTGCCATTGACATTGTCATACCATGTAATTATGTTGAAAGATAGATCGCTCTCTGTTAAATCCCTGTAAACAAGTTGAAGAATGTGCTTGCTAGCATCGAAACTTATCAGCTTTCTCAGTAGGAAAGATCGTTGTTGGGCTCTATTGTAAACATAATCAACACGATCACAGAACGACAAACTTTCTTCAAGTAAAGTGCCTAGATACACGAAGCTCTTGCCTATTTCCACTTAGTGATTACCTATG
>OZ024858.1:41172365-41177365 GCA_964017155.1 Oasisia sp. SBJ-2009
TGTCCTGTTTAAGCCAGGTTTAAACTTTGACAGTGATCTTCAATACCTAAAATCTGTCAACACCACCACGAAGCGCAGCGGGTGTGTAACGGGCATAATATCGTGGGTAATACGGTAATGGATATTTACGTTTAAAAAACATTTGAAAAAACAATTTGTTTTACAGATGAGTTTTCCTTAACAGTTCTTTATCTGAGTGAAACGACCCCTGGTCCCATCCCTACTGCCTGAATAAAATGTGCTTGCGAAGTTCATTGTCGCCTCTAGGAACAATACCCCCTGCTGAGGCTTTTGAATAGCGTTACCTTATTTTAAAATGTCCCTTCATTGGATACGTTATGAAGCAGCAATTCCATACTTCCTAGTACGGTGTCGCGCTTACATTTATCCGGGCGTTGTAATAATATTTTGTTCGCCATTTTCATGTTATTCAATACTGTGTATTAACCGCATTCACGTTATGCCATTTTAGTTGTACATCAAGATAATCAAGTGAGTATCGTCTTAATGATGTTTACAGATTTACCGAATACGGAGTAATCCGTACTCTTGGAGCAATCGTTCAAAGAGTCTTCTTTCCGGCTCCGTGACTGTTAATTACTACAATGCGTTTGGCGCACTTACACAACTGTCTGAGTTAACATCTAGCATTCAAATTACTTTCCGTGTACGAAAAACAGGTATTTGCCATAATAAATTACTGCTTTAACATAAGTGTCACATGCACGAGGAGTATAATATTGATCAATGCAGTCCGTGTGACAGGATGAAGACGTACAGTTGTGGGTGTTGACATTTGCATGTCTGTGTTTGTGTTTGTGTTTGTGTTTGTGTTTGTGTTTGTGTTTGTGTTTGTGTTTGTGTTTGTGTTTGTGTTTGTGTTTGTGTTTGTGTTTGTGTTTGTGTTTGTGTTTGTGTTTGTGTTTGTGTTTGTGTTTGTGTTTGTGTTTGTGTTTGTGTTTGTGTTTGTGTTTGTGTTTGTGTTTGTGTTTGTGTTTGTGTTTGTGTTTGTGTTTGTGTTTGTGTTTGTGTTTGTGTTTGTGTTTGTGTTTGTGTTTGTGTTTGTGTTTGTGTTTGTGTTTGTGTTTGTGTTTGTGTTTGTGTTTGTGTTTGTGTTTGTGTTTGTGTTTGTGTTTGTGTTTGTGTTTGTGTTTGTGTTTGTGTTTGTGTTTGTGTTTGTGTTTGTGTTTGTGTTTGTGTTTGTGTTTGTGTTTGTGTTTGTGTTTGTGTTTGTGTTTGTGTTTGTGTTTGTGTTTGTGTTTGTGTTTGTGTTTGTGTTTGTGTTTGTGTTTGTGTTTGTGTTTGTGTTTGTGTTTGTGTTTGTGTTTGTGTTTGTGTTTGTGTTTGTGTTTGTGTTTGTGTTTGTGTTTGTGTTTGTGTTTGTGTTTGTGTTTGTGTTTGTGTTTGTGTTTGTGTTTGTGTTTGTGTTTGTGTTTGTGTTTGTGTTTGTGTGTGTTTGTGTGTGTTTGTGTTTGTGTTTGTGTTTGTGTTTGTGTTTGTGTTTGTGTTTGTGTTTGTGTTTGTGTTTGTGTTTGTGTTTGTGTTTGTGTTTGTGTTTGTGTTTGTGTTTGTGTTTGTGTTTGTGTTTGTGTTTGTGTTTGTGTTTGTGTTTGTGTTTGTGTTTGTGTTTGTGGTTGTGGTTGTGGTTGTGGTTGTGGTTGTGTTTGTGTTTGTGTTTGTGTTTGTGTTTGTGTTTGTGTTTGTGTTTGTGTTTGTGTTTGTGTTTGTGTTTGTGTTTGTGTTTGTGTGTGTGTGTGTGTGTGTGTGTGTGTGTGTGTGTGTGTGCATGTTATGATTGATGATTTGCCTAAATATATTTTGCGCAAACCATCCATCCATTGTACCTAGATAAACTATGTAGTCTTGGTTATGATATGTACACTTATCCAAATGCAGTACTTACACGTACAGGAAAAGGCTCCATATTTTTCACATCAACTGTAATTTGATATGTAACGAAAATTGTTATACCAGGCACCACACGTGCAAGTAAAGCATTGAGCAGAGTTTATGCTTCAGGTATGTCATGCGCTGAAATAAATATTTTGCATGTTCCTACTGGACGTCTGTTCGATGTAGTTGCCGCAGTGACGCTGATATTGCAGCCACCCAATTTGTACTACGGGTAAATGTGACTGATTTACAGAGCATCCCGAGAAAGAGGCCACAGTCAATATGTTGATCGACAACAGTCGCACTGAAATCCCCGAGGAAGACTTTAAATTCGCAGTGATTCCCATTCCCGCGAACAAGCTATATAAAATCAAGATGGCGGCTACTGCTCGAGTGCGACTGGTTGTCGTAGTGAAGATAGACGATAGGCCCACCTTATGGGACTTCTACGGCGGAGACCGCATCGGCAGCAATACCACACTTCTCGATATAGACTTTTCTTCGACGGGTCTGCGGAAGATGGATGGTAATGACACAGCAACGGGCATAAATAACGTAATGGAGGACAACGAAACTATGACGGCGACCATAACGGGAAAGTGGCGCAGCAAGAATGATACTGCCAACCTATATATCGGTCTGATGCCGCCTCTGCAGGTCGATATACTGTGCGCGCGTTGTCAGGCCAGATCGGAAGGTCCGTGTGGATTCTGTTTTGCACCGACAAAGACGTCATCACCAATGGAGGTCAATGTCACAATCGGTCGCTATGTGACAGATTGCTTCTTTTGGGATGTCGCCACAGAAGAGTGGAGCAACGACGGGTGTGAGGTCTGTATTGGCGCAATTGGCATTAAACCTGTTGAAAACAAAGCATCTTAAACTAGCTGCCGTTACTGTTATGACTTCATTTTGTACAGTGTCTGTAGTACGCAACTCAGCGGCGAGAGACCTATATATGACTTTTAATTACGTCGTCGCAATTCCAAAATCGTAAGCCGCCAGCTTCTTCCCCCTTGGAGAAATGGATGGTAATGTTACCACGTTCATTTAGCATTCCTTATACCATGTTTGATGATCAACAGTATTCATCCATTCTTGGTTTTTCGCAACTACCCTCCCATTTCGTTCAAATTTGCGAAATAGCATTCAGTGTGCTTTATGATAATATAATTATTTTTAACATTTGCACATTTATTCCATTCGTTCGTTTTCTATAATATAATTGTTAGTACACACCATAACTATGATGCTTACTGTTTTCAAACCAAGTTATTCCGTCAATTGTTTCAGTTTCCATAAACGTACTAATCAGCTACAATTGCCAATGTGTCATTGACCTATTTTTCAGTCATTCATTTTTGGTTTTCGTCACAATAATAACGTTTCCCTGCTCTTTCATTCTGTTCTTCCTTTTGTGTCCTGTCAAAAGGCTTGCCAGCAGATTCATCTGTACAATTCGCATTTGTATACCGTAGTTCTTTGCGTCGTCTATTAACAGGTTCTGCCCGACAGTTCGTCGACGACAATGGAGTGCATCTGCAACCACCTGACAACATTTGTTGCGCAATACTTTGTTCCTCCGAACAAAGTCGACATAACAGACGTTAACATATATAAAAGCATTGACCACAACTTCGTCATTGTAATCGTTGTCGCCGCATTCTGGGGTCTTTATTTATCAATGGTGATATGGGCATGGTGGAAAGACAATAAGGACTTAAGCAAGGTAGGCGTGTGTAAGAGGTATACTGTTCCTGCAAAGTCACCTCTAGTAATTATATTAAGCAATGTTCGTTATTTGAAAATTGTCACCGCGCAATAAATGTAATGATCATGGAGTTGGTGTTGGACGAGTATTGACTAGTTTTCCCCTTGATAGAGTCCAACGGTAAGGCTCAGCGTAAACAAACATCCTGTTTTAACGTAAGCTATATTAGTAATAATGACCAGTTTATATAAATCCTCCGTGATGTCCAACATTCCGTCGTTCTACATAGCAGTTTTCCTGTTACAAATAATTACTCCAGATAATTCCGGGTAGGTGAATGCATTTATTTGTTTTGTGTGAATTTGCCTGTAGCACCGGGTGACGTATCTGGCTGACAACAACGTGGAAGCAAAGTACTTGTACATCGTGACCGTACTTACGGGCATGATGAAGGGAGCAGGTACCAAGGCAAAAGTCTCCATCCGCATGACGGGCGAGATTGGCACAGGCACCAAACACGCGTTGGCTGATGACCACATTTCGCTGTTTCAAGTCGGTGCCGAAGACTTGTTCATTGTTGCTGAGAGACACAACCTCGGTCGTATCACCAACGTTAGCTTGTGGGTCGACTACTCAGACACGACTCCAGCCTGGTAGGTTAACTATTTTTTGTTTTGTCTCACCATCCGACATTTTTAATGGTCTTTGTTTTTAAAACAGGTCTGATTTCTCACTTGAAACATCTACTATAATTATAGTTCGCA
This sequence comes from Oasisia sp. SBJ-2009, assembly GCA_964017155.1. Taxonomy (NCBI): domain Eukaryota; kingdom Metazoa; phylum Annelida; class Polychaeta; order Sabellida; family Siboglinidae; genus Oasisia; species Oasisia sp. SBJ-2009. The sequence continues at coordinate 41,176,734 of OZ024858.1, forward strand.
ATGGTTCTGGGGTAGAGCGTCGGACTCTCGACTACGAGAACAATTTTCAGTTGCAAACGCAAATGCAATTAAACAATCTTCCGTGATAAAGCGTGTATTGATTTTTATGCATTAACTTACCAAGCGTATTTCTTGATGGGGACATGTATTATAATACCTCGTTTTGTGTGTATGTGTTACTGTAGGTTCCTACTCCAGATATCAGTACACCAAAGACATTCTGACGAGACATCAAATTTCGTATGCGACCAGTGGGTGAAACCAGAGGCGGAAGGAAAGATAGCAAGCCGCGAGCTTACCGTGACCGAGGTCCAAAGGTTCACGTACACATTTCGCGTGATAACACAACAACATATGCGTGACGACCACACGTTTGTCAGCATATTCACGTGCCCCCAGCACAGCACGTTCTCTCGCGTGCATCGGTTATCGTGCGGTTTCGGAATCATTCTTTCGTCGATGCTCACAAACCTCATGTTCTACGAGGCCAGTAGCGCTGCGCATGAGGTACTCGTATTCAGCGAGCTGACCATCAGCATAGATACACTGGTCATAGCCATCGAGAGCTCTTTCGTTTGTATACCAATCAACGGCCTGATTACATTGATATTTCGCAAAATCGATAAGAAAAA
>OZ024858.1:41182365-41204865 GCA_964017155.1 Oasisia sp. SBJ-2009
AAAACTGATTTCCAGTTTGAAACCTCCCTATCAACAACTACTCTTTGTCTTCTATCAATATGCCATTTGTCTATCCAGTGGTCTGCGTTCGCTATCAAAATATATCAAAAACCTGTTTGCTTCATTTAATTTTTAATGTGAGATAATAACTTTGTTGCATGTTTATAGACACTCATTGCACACATCATCCGATATATCTTACTAACAATGTTAGCACTTAGCGCTGACCTCAGTCGAATTATCTTGTGTGCACGAATACAATGTAGGCATATCGATAGTAATAATTAGGTAACTTCTATTGCACCTAAATCTTTAGAAACCAAGCTCAGAGGCGGAACGAAACGAAAGTGTTAATCAATCTCAAGAGTTAATACAAAAATCCAGTTGTCATCAGATAGATTTCTACACTGGTCTATGCTTTTTATTCATAATATATAATAAAAGCCAGCATTGCTAATATTCTTATTTACAAGTAACAAAAGTGACAGGCCAACTGCCTGCAAAGTACATATAGCTGTCGCCATCTAGCGAGCACATATTAATCAAACAAACCGCTGTGACGTCTAAGTACACATTGGTCTCGCCATCTAGCGATCAGAACAAATATGACAACAGTTAATATCAGCGAACAAGGCAACCGGATTTTCGCGCAGTTAAAGCAATCTGACTTCCTAAATCCGGAAGATCCTATAACATGCACAAACATTACAGAGAGTGCACCGCACAAGTCAAGGCGGAGGCGGAGAGAGGGTGGAGGTTCCAAATGTTCCTCAAATACAACTGGTCCGTCCTCGCTGGCATATATATATATATATATATATATATATATATATATATATATATATATATATATATATATATATATATATATATATATATATATATATATATATATATATATATATATATATATATATATATATGTATATATATAAGATCAGCCCCAGAGTAGCAGAACTTGTTCTTTGCATAACAAAGCGCTACAAATTAAAGATTGTCCAAATATATGCACCAAAACATCATACCCAGAAGGATAAATAAATAACCTCTACAACGACGTCGATGAGATTTTAGAGAAACCAAACCACTACACCATAATGATGGGAGACTTCAATGTGCAAATAGGAAAACGCAAACAAACCATGGTAATGGCAATTGTCAAATTTGGGCTCGAAGTGATAAACAACAGAGGGGACGTAAAATGGGTAACATCAAGAAAGTACAAAATCATGAATATCATGTTTAAGAGGAAAGCAGGGAGGAGATGGGCATGGAAAAGCCCAAACTGTGTAACGAAGGCCGAAACTGACTACAGCATAACAAACTGGACAGACATCGTCATAGACGTAACAGTCATCAGCCAAGTCAACATTGGCAGTGACCACAGAATGGTTATTAGGAACTTCAAATTGGACGTAGAGGTGGAATGGAAAAATTGAAAAACCAAGAGGCCACGAAGATTAAATACCACACAAATAGGATCAAAGAAGATCGAATTCCAACTCGAATTGAGAAACCAATTCGAGACACTATAAGAACTAGACTCTATCGCCACCATGAGCGAAACAACCACACCCATGATCCAACAAAGCGCGTCGAGAGTAGCTAAGGTAATTAACAAGCTACTGATATAACAAAAACGTTGTGGAAAGTCAGAAGAACACAGAAGCAGATATATATATATATATATATATATATATATATATATATATATATATATATATAAAACAACAAATGTCATTGTTCGTAAAATAGATAAATTAAGCAAATTGTTTAGTAATCTGCCGAACAACAACTTGCTGCAAAGCATTCCAAAGCGATACGTCACTCAAGGGGGGATACTCGTACGAGTGATGCAGCAAATTGATTAAGAAGAAACGATATAAAATCTGAAGACACGAAAAAGGTTTCGCCGAAGGATTGCGCGGCGCCAGCAGGTCGGCGAATTTCAATCTCTGATGAAGGAAATTAAAGTGGAGGACCCCAGAGCTTGTGGGGTCAGCGGCCCGAATTCTTGATTTCCAGAATGTTCTGTCCTGGGCATCTCCCGGGTGATCCGCAGTTCCTGTACCTCCCTCTTGGTGTCCTCTTAGTCTTTTTCCTGGCACTATCATATCAACAATTGCTCGCACTTCGTTGCTTTCTTCCATTCTCTGCATGTGCCCATACTGGCGTAGTCTCATTTTTCTGACTTTCTCTTGTATGCTATTCACTCCTAGCTCCTTTCTGATGTCCACACTCTTTACTGTGTCTCTCAGTGTTACATCTTTAATTCTTATCAACATCCTCATCTAGAGAGGTCGATGGAATATTTCGCAGAGCGCAAAAAAAGTTTCGTGCTATGTAAGACGGTAGTGACAACTGAAACTAGGGTGACTCAACCCACAAGGCACAACATACAAGTAAGGTCAAACAAAGCACCACGGAATCCTCATCGAACAATTAGTGGTGTACATCACCAACACGTGGACACATATATTATTACAGAAGGCACTTGTAGGTATTCGTCAATAGTCACCAATTATCGCACGGTGGTGAATAGTATCTAAAATGCTATAATTATTGTATCAGTCTGCAATTGCTGGCTGAGGGCAAGGACGTGTTTCTCTGGGCAAGTTCACCGTATGTTCAATATGGATGCAATCGAGTACGACGACGTCAGACCTGCTGTCATCGGTGTAATTGTCGCCCTGAACATAATGTTGAACGGTCTCGCACTTGCCGTCATCGTCAGATATCCACAACTGCTCAAAGATCGCACGACGCTCTTCATCTTCTCGCTCACGCTGTCCGATCTCGCCAACGGCTGTACGGCAATGCCCATCAGCGCCGCCTTGTGCTCCAGTGCTACGACGAATATTCGAGACAACACCACGTACTTTCCCAAGGTCCATGCCTTCTTCTCTGTTTGGTACTCGGTCACCTCAATGCACAGTCTGTGCTGGGTGACACTGTGCAAGATGGTCGCCATCACGAGTCCGCTCCGCTACGAACAAGTCCTCACGAGAACTCGATGTTATTTCATTATATGTGCACTGTGGTTAGTTGGGGCACTGATGGCTGCTATTGTGACATATAATGTGGATTCGTGGGAGGGCAGTGTATGTATATATAGAGTAAACCTTGACGGAGGAAATGTTGGCTTAATACTTATCGTTGTAATAATCGCGATTCTGTGCCCAGTTTTTGGTCTCGACTACCCGAATATTCCGAGCGATTCTTCGGACGCACCGTCAAATTACAGCGCAGGTTGTTTCGATTGGTGGAGAGAATGACAACGTCGCGCCCATTGAGTCTTTGACCGTGAAGTCGATTCGATCGGGAAGAAACGTATTGATTGTCTGCTTGGCACTTGTTGTATTGACTATGCCGTATTTTATCCTGGCTATTATGGCGTTGTTGGGAGCAGGAGATGGTCTGCCTTCGTGGTACAAGTTTGGGGCCACGTGGATGTTTGTGAGCAACACTTTCATAAACAGCTTCATCTACTTAGTCGTGTTTCGATCTGTTCGTGACAAAATTATTGAAATGTTTCGTGCTATGTGTCATTGCTGAAATGTGTACGAGTATTTGCTGTTTCAATAAAGTTGAACGTGTTATCACTGACATTTTCTGCTACTTAGATGTGTACCCGTAAATGATTTTTCAATAAAAACGAATATTGTTTCAACATTAGTGTTTTTCTTGATGTTTAAAATATATGTTTATTTTGTTCTTCCGAAAGGAACATCAACATAACGTCGGGTTATGTTTAGTTTGTATGCAGCAGCGCGACTAAAGTTAATCAACGTTGCTCTAGTTATATTTACCAAAAATCACTAATGTGTTAACTGAAGGTAGTTACATGTATGGCAAACACTATGTAAATAACACAGGCTACACAAGAAGGTGAGATTCCTTGAGCACTGATTGTGTAGATCTGTCCAATAGGCGGACCTTTAATATGTGTGTATGTGCATGTGTATGTGAATATGTATGTGAATGTGAATATTTAGGTGTAGGTGTACTTGTATGTGGATGTGTATGTGCATGTACGGGTGGCATATGCATGTGTATGTGTGTGCATATATATGTGTTTGTGTATGTGTTTGTATATGTGTATTTTTATGTATATATATATATATATATTATTATAGTCTGTATATAAAGGTTTTGTACGTACACGCACATGCACATGCACACACACCCATACATAAACACACACACACACATATATATATATATATATATATATATATATATATATATATATATATATATATATATATATATATATATATATACATATCACACACACACGCACGCACGCACGCACGCACACACACACACAAACACACAAACACACACACACACACACATATATATATATATATATATATATATATATATATATGTATGTGTATGTGGACGTATATTTACAATGACCTATAATGGTCCCAAATGGGAAAATCACGTGATAGAAATTCATATTAATACAATACAACGATATTAGTTTATTTACATAATAACGTTACTAACTGCAATTGTAGTCAAATAGCTGCTGGCTGAATATGACTGGTAAACAGTAATGTAATTATTTATCGTCTCGACTTGACGATGCACCGAGAACGTGATGTTGTTGAGAACGTTCTTTTGAATTGGAACTGTCGGTCCACTTTGACATGTCAGTTTGATCTTGCACACGTAAGTGGCATAATTATGTTGTTATTCCAACGTCATGTGCATCGTGTAGATGTGATACCATCACAAAAACAGCTGACAGGCTGAATACGACGTTAACAGATCTTACATGCATACATCCATAGGTGCTTGCAAATTTGATTCAGTTAATATCCTAATGGATACAACTATATGTGCACAGATGCGTGTTATCGAAAAAATACTGAAACTCAATACGTATACGATGACATATCAACTACTTACACGTGCTCTAATTTTACCGATATTATAGTGTGCTTGGATGTGTGGCGTTATTATACCTGATTTATCCCAAAAATGAAAGGCATTGACGAGCACCGGATGGTAATTAACGAAAGTAACACGAATACACCGATATTCCACTCCATTTCAATGCAATTACGACAACGTCTACACTGCATAGTTCGTTGATTAACACGGCGTGATTACCAGTATTAAACACGGCGCTCATATCGAACAGCCCTGCCGGCACATCTTTCCTTCTGTCAGAGAAATTGAGAGAATCATGCTGAATGCGCAACAACACTGTCTCCGTGTCGTGATGTTGTCGGTGTGCATTTTGAAAAATGTCCAACACTGATTTGTGTCTACAAACTGGTGAAGAAAGATTGCTACGTTAAACTGCACTAAACAAGCAGAACGTTTTACATACGCCTGTAGTTGTCAATCGAATCTGAGCCTAGGTATAACAAGTAGAGGAGCGATCGCGGTATGTTTGAAGTCAGCTCGTGCGACATGCATGATTATTGTAGCCAAGTACATTATCGCAATAATATCAGTATTGTTGTCCTGAGGTTGGACATGGATTTAGCCCGTTTTGTGTTGCTGGGACGTTGTTACACACAAGAGAACGTTCGATGTTACGTGAAATTGTCCATTGTTTGTCCAATGGCACCTTCTCATAGTCAGTCCTTTCCGTTGATGCACAAGAATCCACCATTGTAGATGACCGCCTCCCGCAATAGATGAACATCCCTGTTTGACCCCGCGTTCTCACATTCCAGGAGCCTACATTTCTTTGTTTTTGGTATAAACAGTTTAATCATCGGGGATATTCCTCCTGGTCGTGTTTGGCTGTCATATTTGTGTCATGGGTTTTGAGTCGTGGGTTTTCTCACGCCTCGACCCTTCACTTACTGTTTTTAGGATTTTTAGGTTTCTGTAACCGGCATGTCGAATGTTACACCCACTATGTATACAGTCGTATCGGTATGTTTTTTACGCGATTAGTGCACATTGATGTGCTGGTGTCACGTGATTAAATACTATTAACAAACCAATACAAATAAACGGCGTTCACGTGGACTGTTGTACATCAACAGGTTTACAGCGCATAGAGAGTGCTACATCTGTAAAGTTGATTTGAACAGTTGGTGAGAATTTCTGTCCTATATAAATATGTATCCTATTTGTACCAACTGTTTGCACCACGCATATTGGGAATGTCGCAATTGTGAATCGCCGTGTCGTTTTGTATTTGTTGAGTGTCATATTGTCACACGGGCGATCGTTTGCTTAGAACCAACACTAATGGTGACACCGGCTGATCAAGACTACGTTCTGTGTAATGTCGGCCTAAACACGATCATATTTGTCAACATTGATTGATCGTTGCGTTATCGTTACCGAATACGAAGATGTTGATAATACAGTCGTGCAATGACAGGACGACATTTTGAGAGTGACGTAATATGTAAAACAGCAAAACAAAGAGTGACGTAATATGTAAAACAGCAAAACAAACTTCACTTACCTAAAGAGGATTTCATTTGAAGACATGAAGCAGCAATTAATGAACACTAGTGTGTCCAAAGTGAGATCTGCGTAGACACGACGTCGAGAACACACTCCCAATGTCTTCTGGGGGGGGGGGGCGAATCGAAACGAACGTCGAGCTTCACTCATCGCTGGTCTCGCTAAGCCGAGACTAGGGAGAAGTCAGACTGACCAACGATGTGACCACATAGAACCAGTCGGATCGTCACCGCCATGTCCGTCTGAAGGCATTGACGAGCAGCAGCAGCAGCAGCAGCAGCAGCAGCAGCAGCAGCAGCAGCATCAGCAGCAGCAGCAACAGCAGCAGCAGCAACAACAGCAGCAGCAGAAGCAGAAGCAGAAGCAGAAGCAGAAGCAGAAGCAGAAGCAGAAGCATAAGCAGAAGCAGAAGCAGAAGCAGAAGCAGAAGCAGCAGCAGCAGCACCAGCAGCAGCAGCAACACCAACAACAACAACAACATCAGCAGCAGCAGCAGCAACAACAACAACAACAACGAGTATGACATGGATCTATAGAACGAAGGTAGGACAATTCCGCGACATGTTACAACTTATACTTGGTCAGGCTAGTTTCCTTTGTACGCAAATCTCCAAATCAATCACCATTGGTACCGTCCGAAGAGGAAACACAAACATACAATGAATATTTAAATACCTTTTAGCTAGAAATAAATACGATGATCCTGCTACAACACATATCATTATTGTAAAATGAAACATTATTTGACATTGCTTTAAAGGAGTGTAAAATGCATGACGAAACAGCGTCCTTTTTATATATTAGGTTTTATTTAAACAAATGTTAAGTATCAAGTGTTCATTTTCTGGAAATCGAACATGCAGTTTATTACACAAATCCTTATTAGTTAACTAAAATGTGTTCACACTAGATAGGTTTATTTATATACAAGACAATTATTTTGTTTAAAAGAAATCGTGTCATTGTGTCTCATGCGGTGTTTTCAGATTGATCAAGTTATGGATTATAACTTGATGATGTGAACGTTGCTGCCCTTTGTCAGTGTGAATTTCTTATATTTCTGTGATACGATGTTTCAATGTGACTAAACAGATGTGATAAACACCAGTCGCGATGTTTATTCACCTACTAGAGTAATCGGAATGGTGGTCAGATATGCACTACACATCTGGCAGTGGGAATCCAGTCTGAAATGAATCTTCAACGTATTAGAAATTTCGCTCAAGTCAGAGGTGTTTCAGTTACGCAAAGTCTAGCATTGCAAACTGCCTGCTCACAGTCGACGTGAATAATAATATGTTTAAGCACGATACTAGTTTTACACAAATTATCACATTACTTATTATATACGCAATAAAAATGGATCTTTATTCCGCTAAACCAGTTTATTGTTAATTTATTCGTTGAGACTAAGAGTATGGCTCTAAGTGGTGTAGATCCTGGGAGACCGGAAAGCCTAGATTTGGCGGCCATATTGCATTTTTGTCTAACTTGGCCGCGACTGCTAGAACTGACATAGGTATTCCTACCAATCCATAAGGTGGCGCCACTCGAAGGCGAACAAATAAAGAGGCCGCTTTGTGCAACATAATGTGGCATTGTTAGAGAGACCGGTTAGTCCACGATCTATTGGATTGTGATTGTTATCATGATTATGGCCAGTTTTTTATTTTGCGTTCATTGAGGTTGAGCTCACTTTATAAAAGCTGACATAATAAACTAAAAAGCATTTGTAGGTATAGGGTAAGAAACAGCTGATGCCATTTTAAAATATGATACTATAAAGATACTCGTATTTAACCCGGCGACACAACACCTGGGTGAAGAATCAAGATTCAACTGGAGCAATGTAGAGTGAAAACACTTGCCCAAAGTTTTAACACCGCAGCACAGGATTCGAAACCGGGTTGTCGTAGTCGAGAGTGCGAAGCGCTACCCCTGAGCCATTGCGCCCTGGCTCAACACGAAAAGGCCTTGAAAAGGCCTTTTGAACAAGTGGGAGTGACTCAAACCTTACGGCGCTTGAGAGTAATGGCGGCAACCAGTGCTGAAGATGTACAACACGCACAGACACATACACACACATTAATTTTATTATTTAAACAAAATGTTTAATAAATACAAATATGCATAACATATTGATGGCATAGCATAACAAATAGGCCGGGAGCCAAGTCGAGCTCTCATGATGTTTTTTGCTAAGTTTTTTTTCACTAGTATTTCCTGATAACTGATACCCTGGGCCATCACAAATTCGTAGTGACCACTCCCAAATCTGGGCCTTTTGGCCTCAGGGGGCCAGACAAATTTGTTTGCAAAAACCATCTCGAGACATTGTGGAAATCGGTGGTGTTTGATATAGTTGTTTGATTCAATTCATTTCCACAGTGTGAAGCATTGAGTCCCCCCAAACAAATTATAAAATCGTCCTCCGCCTGTTAGTGTCATAAGTGAATATTTACAAGTATTTTTGTGTAACAAAATGGCCATTTCGTCACATAGAAAACGTACCACTGCCATTAGCTTCGATTTGATACCAAGATGACCGTTGTGGTTGAACACCTAACCCACCCCCTAAATCACTGAAATTTGTGTTATCGCATGTTTGGTCTTGTAATGCGCTACTATCTTTATTGTGCAGATACTACTCATGATCTAGATGCTGATTTAATGTTTCTCAATGTAATTCAGTTTGATTGTGCGCGTTTAAATTTATATTAAAGGTCAAGGTCAATGATGAAACTCAAGGTAAATGCGTGTCATCCCGCGCATTAACTGCGCGGGCTGGAAAATCAAACTAGGCTTGACAGTGTGGCATGTAGTATATAATTTGTATTCTCTGCATCTCTAGGTGTCGAATCTTGAACTTTGGTTCCAAATATAATTACGCCTGCTGTGGGAGAATACCCTCACGCGCCCCCTAAATCACAGTTTTTTTTATCGAATGTCGGGTCTTGTAATGCACTACTATCCTTAGTGCATCGACACTAACGATAATCTTGCCTTATTGTTTTTTCAATGTTATTAAGTTTGATTGTGTACATTACTATACATTAATTATGCTGAGAGTCAAGGTCACCGATAACTGTTAAGGTCAATATGTTTTCACCCCTGTTATAGAGTGTGCGGGCGCAAAAATGAAACTGCTTGCCCATATGGCATGTAATACCTCATTTTCAAGCTCTGCGTCTCTAGGTGTCTAATATTGGACTTTGTTTCCTCATATAATTACGCGCCCCCTAAGGTACTGAAATTTTAATTATCGAATATTGGCTCTTCTTATGCGCTACTATCTTTATTTTAGTAATAGTAATAATGATTTCATGTTGATTAAACGCCTTTCAATATTGTTCAGTTTGATTGTGCGCCTTTGAATTATATTGAAGGTCATGGTCAACGATAAAAATCAATGTCTACGTGTCTTAACCCCGAGTATTTGGCCCGAAAATCAAACGTATAATGCTTGACCACGTGGCCTGTAGTACTCCATTTGAAACTCTCCATATGTCAATTCTAGATGTTTTCTCCTCATATAATCTTACATTGTCATGCTGGTTTTTGCGGAAAATGGGAAGATGGTGATAATTCCCACGAAAGGAAATAACAAAGATACCTAGAAAAACAGAGTGACATCCGTTATCAAACGACTAAAATATAACTGAAATTATAAAGAAAACACTTGATGAAAACCAACCAAGACAGCAACCTGAGTTCAGACGTCTCATTGACAGATTATGTCCACGTCGCTTCAATAACATGTGTAGAAAATGATTATGTTGTACTCCGCGATGATGATTAATAGTCATCGTACTAGCCGTTCTCGTGCTCGGCGTAACCTTCCACACTGTGGGTTTCATCTGTAATTTATTCATCATTTTCCATCTTCTTCTAAGATGCCAGCTACGGCCTTTCGAATGACGTCACACTCGAGCCACAGTTACCACCACCACAGTGATGTGATAAGAATAGTCACGAGGGGAGGGTATCTCTGGGAAGAGTACAAAGGCCCTGCGCCAGATACGTACTTGAAAATATTTCTCTCGTGATGTGCGGGATGAGGGTTTTTCTGCATGATGTAGATGTTGACAGATCAATGAAGATATCAGGCTGGAGGTTAAGGTTTGGGCCACAAATTGTATTGACCTTGATCTCTCTTGCCACATCAACGTCCTTCATTCACTGATAAATGCTTAGGCACACACGTGAACTGCTTAGTTGCACTCAAAATGCACTAATTGTCAATTAATTCCACGTGGAGCCCACTGCAGCGATGTTTGCATGAACCTTGAGTTATCGTACAGTAATTTGTTTGGTCTCACTTTCCCGTAAGTGACGTGCAGTGAAGACACGTAGGGCCAACATAACTGCGGCGTGTTCTTAGGAGTTGTTCTCAGCCAATTAGTTGATGTGCATCAGCTTCTCTCTAAAGCCTATAACAAGATCGACCGTGAGCGACATTAACCTTCAATTTACTTGATTCCATCCACGACAAGAAGTGTGTGCGTGCGTGCGTGCGTGCGTGTGTGTGTGTATATATATAAATATATATGTATATATACACATATACATATATATACAAATACATATATACATAGATACATACATAGATAAATATATACATACATACATACATACATGTGTACATACATACATACATAGTGTTGTTTTACATACACAGAATAGAACAGAAGGCACTTGAAGGTATTCGTCAAAATTCACCAATTATCGCACGGTGGTGAATATATCTAAAGTGCTATAATAATTGTCTCAGTCTGCAATTGCTGGTTGAGGGCGAAGACGTGTTTCTCTGGGCAAGTTCACCGGACGTGCAATATGGATGCAATCGAGTACGGCGACGTCAGACCTGCTGTCATCAGTGTAATGATCGTCTTGAATATAGTGTTGAACGGTCTCGCACTTGCCGTCATCGTCAGATATCCACAACTGCGCGAAGACCGCACGACGCTCTTCATCTTCTCGCTCGCGCTGTCCGATCTCGCCAACGGCTTTACGGCGATGCCCATCAGCGCCGCCTTGTGCTCCAGTGCTACGCCGAATGTACGTGACAACACCACGTACCTTCCCAAGATCCATGCTGTCTTCTCGGTTTGGTTCACCGTCACCTCAATGCACAGTCTCTGCTGGGTGACATTGTGCAAGATGGTCGCCATCACGAATCCGCTCCGCTACGAACAAGTCCTCACTCGAACTCGATGTTATGTCATTATATGTGTACTGTGGTTAGTTGGGGCACCGATGGCCGGCATAGTGACATACAATGTGGATTCGTGGGATTTCAATTTATGTATACATCACGTAAATATTGATGGAGGAATAGTTGGCTTAATACTTGTTGTAATAGTCGCATTTCTGTGCCCAGTTTCTGGTCTGGTCTACTCGACTACCCGAATATTCCGAGCGATTCTTCGGACGCACCGTCAAATTACAGCGCAGGTTGCTTCGATCGGTGGAGAGAATGACAACGTCGCGCCCATTGAGTCTTTGACTATGAAGTCGATTCGATCGGGAAGAAACGTATTGATTGTTTGCTTGGCACTTGTTGTGTTGACTGCTCCGTATATTAGCCTGGCTATTATGGCGTTGTTGGGAGCAAGAGATGGTCTGCCTTCGTGGTACAGTTTTGGGGCCACGTGGATGTTTGTAAGCAACACTTTCATAAACAGCCTCATCTATTTAGTCGTGTTTCGATGTGTTCGTGACAACACTTTTGAAATGTTTCGGGACATGTGTTATTCCTGAGATGTGTACATGTATTTGGTGTTTCAATACAAACGTGGTTTCAACATTTTTGTTATGCTTTATGTATCAATGGATTTAAAAAAAATAGTAAGCTCTTTTTAATATGCCCGATTTAATTGATCCAGTTGACGAAATTATTGCATATCATTATATGCACACACACACACACACACACACACACACACACACACACACACACACACACACACACACACACACACACACACACACACACACACACACACACACACACACACACACACACACACACACACACACACACACACACACACACACACACACACACACATATATCTTTACATACATGTTTTATAAATCAGTTGTAACCGGGAAGTTTTGTTTTGTGGTCCTCTTATACTATTGGTATAAGTCATGGTCACGACTATCGATTCAGATTTCGGTTAGCGGAAAGGTTGACAAGTTGAACAGTCACAGGAGTGGACAGTCACGGTCATAGCGTGATTTACTCCGCATGTATACCTATTTACTATAATCGGGTTGCATAATTAATCATCCAGATGGGAACAAACGCATGTGATTCACAAAATAAGAGTTATATAGTGTTCGAATGTAATGATCCGGTTTCTTGGTTCATTGTTAATACGTAAATGATTTACTTTTCAAGAAACCTTTTTCTTTGTTTTCCTATATTTCAGCTGTCTCTCACAGCCTTCGTCAGCGGTGCTGTTGGGGCGAAAGGATTCTCTGCTTTCTTTGTATAGGTTTGGCGCCATCAAGATGTGTCTCAGCAACAATTTCATAAACAGTCTCATCTACCTAGTCGTGTTTCGATCTGTTCTTGCCGAACTCTAGCAATGTGTCATACTACGTGTTATCGCTTATATTTTCTGCTACTTACCGTATATGATTTTTCAATAAAAAGAAACGTGGTTTCAACAATGGTATTTTTCTTTATATTTAAAATATACGTTTATTTCGGCCTTTAGAAAGCATCATAAACTAACGTCGCGTTATGTTTGCGTTTGTTTGTAGCAGCGCGACTACAGGCAATGTACGTTGCAATAGTTATATTTAACCAAACATCACAAGTGTCTTAGCAGTAGCCTTTTAACGATGGTAGTGAGACGTATGGCAAAAACTGCGTAAATATCTCAGGCTACCCAAGAAGGTAATTTATAGCAGGCATTGCTACATAAATGACCCTCACAAATTCCGGTTTTATGCTAGCTGTAAAGTAATCTCAACCCTAGCTAACGCTAAGCTCACTTTAGGTAATCCTAAATTTACCTCAAACCCTAACCTTATATCTTAACCTGACACTGCTAACAAAACAACTCTCGACACGATAACGATATTACGGTAAGCTCCGCGTAGCCACCGCCAACGGTGATAACACCACGATGCAGGCAAGTTTTACGTGAGTTTGTTTTATGAAGTTTATTTGTTTCGGTGATATTTAGTGATAATATTTTGTAACCTAGTGTGTGCAGGGTTAAGGTTGTTGTTTTCATAGTGAAGTCAGAAAGGAAAAGTTCACCTGGGACCGATTTTGCGGCTGAGGACATGAAGGAAAGTATATCAGCGATATTTGTTTATACAGCTTTTAATTTTCGAATCGACTAGCGGAAAAATGTTCGAATATTCAAAATTTCGAATATGAATCGAATTTCTTTCTGTCTTAGCACACACAAATGAAAGCATGCAGGCACACATGCACACATGCCCGCACGCACACCAGATACAAACATACACACACAGATACAACACCATAGACATACATATACTCACACACATACCACACCACTTACACATACCACACCACATATATACCACACCACACCACACACACGCACCACACACACGCACGCACGCACGCACGCACGCACACACACGCACACACACACCACACGCACACACACACACACACACACACACACACACACACACACACACACACACATACACACACACACACGCGTACACACACATAAATACCACACGCATGCATACATGCATGCATGCATGCATGCACGCACGCACGCACGCACGCACGCACACACACAGAGCACCATTCCAAACACTCATATAATCCACTTCAGTATTGCATAATGTAAGTAGATATCTAATAAATATCTACGTTAAGTAAACAGCTTAAATAGTATGTTACAGATAATTTTAGTATATATTTTCACTAATAGTTCACCACTGTTGTTTTCTCTTGTTCAGTGTTGGGAGAACTTCGTAGGACAACAGTTCTACTATCTGGTTATTATTGACTTCATCTTCATCATTCTCGGCACACTTTGTTCAGAGTTATTCTATAAGAAATATGTCATTTTATAATAATAATTGTAACATTTCTATAGTATATCCTTAATATATATAATATATATATATATTTTATTCATTTAATAATATGTATATATATATATATATACATATTTTATATATTTACTTATGTGTATATGTACATATACTTCTACATATATACATATGTGCACACACATATTACATATATAATATATATTATTATGTATATAATAACTATAATAATTGTAAAACTAATTTTGTGCATATATCCTTACATTTGTCAAGCTCAGAGGCGCAACAAACACAATACTTATGCTATTTATACTCGGGGTCAGGCAAAATCGTCACTGGAGCGTGGAACCACCGACATGTTATGGTGGAAAAACAAACTCAAACAAATATGTTTTGAAATTATTACGAAAGATATCTATAGTCTTAGAAGATTTAATCGTAATAGAGAGTTAATTCCGATTTGTTAGTATAGCCACAGAGAAAGCACATTTGCCAATATTTAGCATAGTTTTAGGAACAAAAGGTTGTTTGGAAACGGATGTTCTAAGGGTCCTAGAGATATCAGAGAAATGTATCAGATTAACTTAGTATGTCTGTTGTTGACGTAACAGTAGCCCGTTTAAATTTAATTCGGTATACAATTGAAAACCAATGTATCTGCTGCAGTAGTGGTAGTGATGATGGGAAATGGAGGGCCTAAAGTACCACGCGTGCTAAAGAATTCTGTACACATTGGAATTTAGATAAGTCTTTTTGGCAATGCTATTTAAAAGGCATTACCGTAGTCAAGTCGACTATTAACCAGAGCATACATACATACATACATACATACATACATACATACACCTACATACATTGTTGTCGTTACAGAAGATTATAGAAGGCACTTGAAGATATTCGTTAATATTCACCAATTATCGCACGGTGGTGAATAGTATCTAAAGTGCTATCATACTTGTCTCAGTCTGCAATTGCTGGTAAAGGGCGAAGACGTGTTTTTCTGGGCAAGTTCACCGGACGTGCAATATGGATACAGTCGAGTACGACGACGTCAGACCTGCTGTCATCGGTGTAATGATCGTCTTGAATATAGTGTTGAACGGTCTCGCACTTGCCGTCATCATCAGATATACACAACTGCGCGAAGATCGCACGACGCTCTTTATCTTCTCGCTCACGCTGTCCGATCTCGCCAACGGCTGTACGGCAATGCCCATCAGCGCCGCCTTGTGCTCCAGTGCTACGCCGAATGTACGTGACAGCACCACGTACTTTCCCAAGATCCATGCCTTCTTCTCTGTTTGGTTCACGGTCACCTCAATGCACAGTCTCTGCTGGGTGACACTGTGCAAGATGGTCGCCATCACGAATCCGCTCCGCTACGAACAAGTCCTCACTCGAACTCGATGTTATGTCATTATATGTGTACTGTGGTTAGTTGGGGCACTGATGGCCGCTATAGTGACATATTATGCAAATTTGTGGGATATCAGCACGTGTTTATTTGAAATAAGTCTTTCTAAGGACAATGTTGGTCTAATGTTGGTCTTTATAATACTCGCGATTCTGTGCCCAGTTGCCGGTCTCGTCTACTCGACTACCCGAATATTCCGAGCGATTCTTCGGGCGCACCGTCAAATTAGAGCGCAGGTTGTTTCGATCGGTGGAGAGAATGACAACGTCGCGCCCGTTGAGTCTTTGACTATGAAGTCGATTCGATCGGGAAGAAACGTCCTGATTGTGTGTTTGGCACTTGTTGTGTTAACTATTCCTTATTTTGTTACGACTATTATGACGTTGTTGGGAGCAAGAGATGGTCTGCCTTCGTGGTACAAGTTTGGGGCCTCGTGGATGTGCGTGAGCAACACTTTCATAAACAGCCTCATATATTTAGTCGTGTTTCGATCTGTTCGTGACAAAACTGTTGAAATGTTTCGTGCTATATGTCATTGCTGAAATGTGTATGAGTATTTGGTGTTTCAATACAAATTAACGTGGTTTCAACATGTTTTGTTTTGTTTTATGTATAAAGGGATTCTTTAAACATTTTAGGCTCTTTGAAATGTGCCCAATTTTAATTGATCCTGTTGACATAATGATTTCATATAATGATATGCCTATATTTCTTTACATACAGGTTTTATTAATTCATTGCAACTCTGAATCGAAAACACAAACCTGCGTCCGGGAAGTTCTGGTTTGTGGTCCTCATATACTATTCGTATAAGGATTGATCACGACTGTTCGATTGTGTGTGTATGTGCGTGCGTGCGTGTCTGTTTGTGTGCTTGTGCTTGTGCGTGTGCTTGTGCGTGTGCGTGTGCGTGTGCGTGTGCGTGTGCGTGTGCGTGTGCGTGTGCGTGTGCGTGTGCGTGTGCGTGTGCGTGTGCGTGTGCGTGTGCGTGTGCGTGTGCGTGTGCGTGTGCGTGTGCGTGTGCGTGTGCTTGTGCTTGTGCTTGTGCGTGTGCGTGTGCGTGTGCGTGTGCGTGTGCGTGTGCGTGTGCGTGTGCGTGTGCGTGTGCGTGTGCGTGTGCGTGTGCGTGTGCGTGTGCGTGTGCGTGTGCGTGTGCGTGTGCGTGTGCGTGTGCGTGTGCGTGTGCGTGTGCGTGTGCGTGTGCGTGTGCGTGTGCGTGTGCGTGTGCGTGTGCGTGTGCGTGTGCGTGTGCGTGTGCGTGTGCGTGTGCGTGTGCGTGTGCGTGTGCGTGTGCGTGTGCGTGTGCGTGTGCGTGTGCGTGTGCGTGTGCGTGTGCGTGTGCGTGTGCGTGTGCGTGTGCGTGTGCGTGTGCGTGTGCGTGTGCGTGTGCGTGTGCGTGTGCGTGTGCGTGTGCGTGTGCGTGTGCGTGTGCGTGTGCGTGTGCGTGTGCGCGTGCGCGTGCGTGAGCGTATATTTACAATAACCTTTTATGGTCCAAAACGGCGGGAAAATCACATGATATAAATTCATATTAATGCAGTACAACAATATTAGTTTCTTTACATAACAACGTTAATCACTGTAGTTTTAGTCAAGTAGCTGCTGGCTGAATATATGACTGGAAATCTGGAATTAGATATCGATCGTCTCGATTTGATGAAGCACTGAGAACGTGCTGTTGCTGAGAACGTTCTTCTGAATTGGACCTGTCGGTCCACTTTATCATGTAGCAGTGTTGGAATGTGTAGGGAGCTGCTTGATCTTGCACGCGGAAGTGGCATAATTATTCCGTGGTTCCAACGTCGTGTGCCTCGTGTAGATGTGATACCATCACAAAAACAGCTGACAGGCTGATTACGACGTTCACAGATCTTACATGCATACAAACATTTGAGCTTGCAAATCTGATTCAATTAATAGCTTAATGAATACAATTATATGTCATATATGCGTCAATACGTATTTAGTGACATAGCAACTACTAATGTTACCGATATTATAGTGTGTTAGGATGTGCGGCGTGATTATACTTGACTTATCTCACAAATGAAAGGCGTTGACAAGCACCGAACTGGCAATTAATGAAAGTAAGGCAAATGCACCGATATTCCATTCAATGCAATTACGACAACGTCTACACTGCATAATTCGCTAATTAACACGGCGTGATTACCAATATTATACACGGCGCTGATATCGAGCAGCCCTGCCGGCACATCTTATCTTCGTCAGATAAATTTATAGCATCAAGCTGAAAGCACAACAACACTGTCTCCGTGTCGTGACGTTGTCGGTATGCATTTTGACAAAAATCTCTAATACTGATTTGTGTCTAGAGACTGCCGAAGAAAGATTGCTAAATTAAACTCCAGTAAACAAGCATAACGTTTTGCATAGGCCGGGTGATTACGGTATGCTTGAAGTAGGCAGGCACGGGCCTCGACTCGTGCGACATGCATGTTGATTACTGTACATTACCACAGTAATACCAGTAATGTCGTCATGAGGTTGGACTGGGTCTAGTCCGCTTTGTCTTGTTGATCACATCTTTACTCACGAGTGAACGCCCTCTGTGGGGTGCAGGAAAACGCACTCGCTGTGCAAGGCTATTCACAATGCTCACACGCGGGGTAGATGGCTTGCGTGGGTTGACTTGTGAACCGGCTACAAATGGCTGTAAGATGATACCGTATGCAAAATGCCCGAGAAAGAAGTGTTTGTTACAAGACATAGAGTTTGACAGAAGAAACGAATACAATATAACAGCATATTACAATATAACAGCATATGTCATCAACATTCCACAATAAAAGCAGTGCTGAAAATGTCCTGGATTATCTGTGTGTTCTTGTACTATTCGCGCACGGGCAAAAACCTCACACATCATATACTGCAGTTGGCGTTACGGGTCAAGGCTCGCGCGTGCTATTGGCCTCCAGTCCAGGAGAATTGTGTCCATCTTTCTCGTCACTGTGGTTCTTTTGGGACTAACGGAGCAGTGGCACTACTTATTCCTATCCGAACAACTTGACTGTTCCATTCAATGTTCCATAGAGACTTTAGGCGCCTGGTTTAGATAAGAGAATACTCATATATCCGGTACATATTCAACGTATGGCGGATTTGTTTTGGAAGGAGGAAACACGTAAAACATACAGCTACAAGTAACCAACCATTACGAGTATATACAAATTAATAGGTGATATAAAAAACATTGACGTTCATGGCATTATTCAAAATGTTGCTATGAGAAATTATTGCAATGTGTGATAAAATCTGATCATAAGGTGTTTATGTACCGGCCAAACTCAATTTAATTACGTGAAATTGTCCACCGTATGTCCAATGGCACCTCCAACACAGTATGGTATTTCTCCTTGCTCGCGCACAAGAGTCCACTGTTGTAGTTGTTCCCTCTCCCGCAGTAGATCAACCATCCCTTCTCTCACAACCTTCTCACACTCCGGCTGGGAGCTTACAAATATCTTGTATTTGAACTAAGCAGTATGACCATCGGGGTTTCCCTCCCGCCCCATTCTAGCTATCACCCTTCATGAACCCTGTGTCCTGGGTAGTCTCATGGCTTGAACTATTTACTTACTCTTAGTATTGGTTCATGTAAACCGCATATCAAAATATGACACACACTACTTATAACATCGTATCGGTGTATTACCCATGTGCGTATCGCTGTGCCAGTCTGCTTACGCCATTAGTGCGTATTGATGTGGTTGTGATTACGTGATTAAATATTATTAACAAACCAATAGGCCTACTAGCAAGCTGCTAACACGCGGACGGTTATACGTCAGCAGATTTAGGGCGCGAGAAAGTGCTACATTTGCAAAGTGGATTTTACAAGTCGGTGCGAATTTCTTTCCTATACAAACATCTAACCCGTTTGTTCCAGGTGTTTGCACCGCGCCTGTTGGGAATGTTGCAATTGTGCGTCGCCGTGTTGTCGCACGATTGACGTCACGCTTTGTATTTGTTCAGTGTCGTATTGTCACACGTTCGATAGTTGGCTTTGAAGCAGCACTAGCGGTGTAGCTGGCTGTATTCGTGTGAACTCACAGTTACTGGGACGTTATAGAGATATTGAGGTGGTGGAAGAGAAGAAATATATACTAGTGCAGATGACAACGTTTACATTCGGTGTTACAGCGGTGACATTGTTGTCTTGTTTACATCGGTACACGATTAACTTTGTCAACACCGATCGATCATTGCGTTAACATTACAAAATATATAGATGTTGACAACATATTTGGGCAGTGAGAGGAAGATATGTCGGCAGTGACGGATTTTTTAAAAGCAACACATTAATATTCACTCTTCTACATAGGATTTCTTGTGAAGACTTGAAGCAGCGATGGATGAAGACATTTGCGTCAAATGTGAAACCTGCGTAGAAACGACGTCGAGACCACACTCCCAGTGCCATCTGGGGGCGAGTCAAAACGACCGTCGAGCTTCTCTCATCGCTGGTCTCGCTAAGCCGAGACTAGGGAGAAGTCAGACTGACCAACGATGTGGCCACATAGAACCAGTCGGGTCGTCGACGCCATGTCCGTCTGAAGACATTGACCACGGAGAGTGTGACGACCGAAAATCCAATAGCAGCAGCAACAACAGCCGCAGGGGCAGCAACAACAGTAT
Organism: Oasisia sp. SBJ-2009; assembly: GCA_964017155.1. NCBI lineage: Eukaryota > Metazoa > Annelida > Polychaeta > Sabellida > Siboglinidae > Oasisia > Oasisia sp. SBJ-2009. The sequence goes on from OZ024858.1 coordinate 41,202,956, forward strand.
TAGCAGCAGCAACAGCAATACCGATTATGACACGGATCTAGAGAACGAAGGTAGGAGAATCCCGCGCCATGTTACACCTTACTAAGTCAGGCTATTTACATTTGCACGCAAATACTCAAATCAATCAACATTGGCACCGTCAAAAGAGGAAACATTAATCTACAGTGTATAAGTGAATACCTTTCAAATCGAAATAAATTCGCGTGAGCTCCCAAAACTCTACTACAACAGATATCATTATTGTGAATGAAACATCATTTGAAATTGCCTTAAGCAGTCTAAGATGCATGAACAAACAGCCTCCTTCTTTCATATTAGTTTTTTTTATGAATGTCAAGTATCAAGTATTCATTTTCTGGAAAACTATTACCTGGGAATACAGGTTATTACACAATTGTCATTAAGTAACTAAAATATGCTCACACTAGATAGGTTTATTTATTTACAAAATAATTGATTTGTTTAAATGAAATCATGTCATTCTGTTCCACGCTGTGTTTTCAGATCGGTCAATATATGAATTGTAACTACGTGATTTAAGCGTAACTGCCCTTTGTCAGTGTACAAACATTCTTTCTGTGATACGAAGTTTCAAACTGACTAAACAAATGTAATAAACACCAGTCGCGATTTATGTTCATTCGCCAACTAGAGTAATCGGAATGGTTGTCAGACATGCACCACACATCTGGCAGTACCCAGTTTGAAATGAATCATCAACGTATTAGAAATTTCGCTCTAGTCAGAAGTGTTTCAATTACACAAGGTCTAGGATCGCACACTGCCAGCTCACAGTCGACGTGAACAATATGTTTAAACACGAAACTATTTCAACACAAAATTACCACATTACACATATTCAAAATAAACATTGCAATAACATTGGATTTTTACGCCGCTAATCCAGTTATTAGGCGCCTCGTAATTTGGGCAGGTATTTGTTTATCCCTCTGGCATCACTCTCACCAGATCTACGCCCAATTTCGACTGGAACCTGAGCAAATACTGACCGAGTGCACGGCAAATACTGACACAAAGGGCCCACCTAGACAATAGACAAACTGCGGGCGCGAGGCACAAGTGAAGCCTAAATACAAATACCAACTCCGACATAATGTAGGAGTCCATTTACTGCTGTCGCGTCGACGACTTGTCGCAACGTGACCTACCGTAACATCTATTACGGTAGACACTCTGTCCCTCACTTGCAGCTCGGTCACACAGACTCTCGTCATATTCACACACAATTTCTGTCTTAAACGTACATTGTAATATTTATTAAATTCTAATTGAATTATTTTATTTAACGAAATGATTCAATTTTAGTGTATGCAATATATCATTTTAATGAAAGAGAGCAATGTAATTATAACTTATAAAGTTATATGAATTTGTGGATGTTATTGAATGGTTGTAAAATTGATTCGTATTCGCTTATTATCGTATACGGACGGTCATGACCCGTTCTCACAAAACGGCTTACAATTATCATAAACATAACATTTCCAGATACCATTTAATTGAAGTAACTAAAATTACATTAAACTAAGCAAGTTTGGGTTACTCTAAAATAAACGTGTACACTTATGTACCGATTAACATGAATGTATAAACGTATGTATGTATGTATGTATGTATGTATGTATGTATGTATGTATTTATGTATGTATGCATGTATTGTATGTATGTATGTTTGTATATAAAACAATGTATATATATATATATATATATATATATATATATATATATATATATATATATATATATATATATGTACACCGCAGCCAGAATTCGAACCCGGGTTCTCGTAGTCGAGAGTCCGAAGCTCTACCCCTGAGCCACTGCGCTCTACTATGTATGTATGTATGTATGTATGTATGTATGTATGTATGTATGTATGTATGTATGTA
>OZ024858.1:41209865-41249865 GCA_964017155.1 Oasisia sp. SBJ-2009
TAACATTTTCATTTAACATTTTGTTTACCAGCATTGAACGACACACTGGCGGCACTGGACTTGAGTTGGAACAAAATTCGACCGTCAGGCGGCGTGGCAATCTGCTCAGGGATCAAGGTGATATACGTCAGACTATCTCTTACTGCGTGACTGATGACGTCTTATTGTCTTTACAATCACATTTAATGCTTCACTTATATTGACGTGGCAACAACACACAGTTAATGTTTCAGTTATATTGACGTGGCAACAACATAAAATGCACCAGAGTAAATATACTATTGGAATTAGTCTGATGTCATGGCAATCGTGGCGACTGCTACTGATAATGTTAACTTTCCCAACAGAACAACCAGGGGATCAAGATTCTAAACCTGGCTTACAACGGTTTGTCAAGTCGCGGCACAAACGCCATGGCGCATGCGCTGAAGTTCAATAGTACCCTGACCGACCTTGATCTTACTTGTAACAGAATTGTCGACGGTGATGTCTTGGATCTGGCAAAGGCATTGGGCCAAAACAACACCAACCTGCGCAATCTACGGGTTAGTGTACATACTATCCATAGACCTACGGCATTTAATGCATTACTGACTACACTTAAAAAATGCACTTCATGCAAAATGTACTATGCGTTACCGACAATGCCGTCTTTCCGCAGTAACATATGTATTTAAATCACATGTTATGTTATTCAGCTGATGTTAAATAACATAATTGTACTTAATGACAACATTATAGTTACATATATAAATGAAAGAAACCAAACTAGATCTCACTGAGCAGGCGATTAGCTAATTCATAGATAACGGGATTTAATTATACCAGAGGTACATGATACAATTATGTTGGGATAAGTGTCTTCATTGCCGACTGTGCCAAACGATACGAAAGTTTGAAGAATGTCAACAAATAGACCGTTGCATATCATACTTAGTTTTCGCATTTATTTAAACAAAGTGTCTTGACTTGTTATAAAAAATACGTTTGCCATGCACGACACACGTACTATGTAGAAGATATATACAACATACTTGTGTATTCGTAATATTGATTATATATTACAACATATTTAGAGTGTTTGCTTGTTACAACTACGAGCTTCCTAAAATACGGTTCACGCATCACTTTTGTTCAAGATGGCGAACAACCCTTTGACTACAGTCAGCATCCGGGCGCTGCTCGCGGTGCTTCTGCGCAACCAAATCAGTCCCTTGCAACTCATTGACGTGTCGGTAAGGCATCGGTAGCACCGTCGTCGAATGCTTCTGTCTTGCTATTACTATCATCAAGAGTCTTCCTTGTATCTACCAAAGTGCCGTGTTGTCTAATGTCTATATATGTCAAAATATATAAATGCCACATATCGACAGCTTTGTTTACATTAAATAAGTTACTCAACAAATAAAACTAATCACAAGAGTACATAATGATGAAGCGATGTTCCAAACATTAAAAAGAAAATATACAATAATGCATTAGGTTGCGCATTTTTAGTTATTTTTATGTTCCGTGCCGCGTTCGTTTTGATGCCTCATCAAATACTTTGGGACAATTTACTTTTCGGGTGTTATTTCTGATAAACAAGTAATTTGTTTCAGACAGTACATATCTGTACCGACGCGTTGAAGACCATCCAGGAAGTGAAGTCGCTTCGACCAAGTTTCTGTCTCCTCTACGCGGGAGTCATTCGATCTGACGACCAGCGACGTGAGTAACTCTGCCTAGCTTATAAAAAAACATACACGCACGCACGCACGCACGCACGTACGCACGCAAGCAAGCAAGCAAACACACCCACGCACGCACCCACGCACGCACACACACACACACACACACACACACACACACACACACAACCAGGCATACATACAGACCTTCGGGCACGCACGCACGTACGCACGTACACTCAAACGCACACACGCGCGTACAAACAATACTCAATTGACATCTAACCTAGGAATTGGTTTCCTTGCCAACGCAAACGGTTAATCCTTTTTGATATTTAGTATTCAGTTATATACAACGCGCCCGACTGATGCTTTAAAATTGCGCTATGCAAATCTGGTTTGGTAAATATGTAGTAAACGTATTGTTACAGAACTATCCAACATAAACTATACTGCATCAATTGTACTGTGACTATGGCAATTGGTTACAATTGTCTCTTGCAGCAGACATTGGGCGCAGAGAAAGATAATTAACGGGATCTACTCTGTTAATACGTGTAGTTTACTAAATCATTCAGAACACAATTCACGGTAGTGTGAACGTTGCTGCCTTCTGTCACGTCAATCGACCTAAGCGCATGTGTGTAGGCATGTTTGTTGATATGTGTGTGGGCATGTGTGTATATATGTGTGTAGGCATGTCTGTGTGCATGTGTGTAGGCATGTGTGTAGGCATGTGTGTAAATATGTGTGTAGGCATGTTTGTGGGCATATGTGTGGGCATGTATGCAGGCATGTGTGTGGGCATGTATGTAGGCATGTGTATGGGAATGTATGTAGGCATGTACGTAGGCATGTGTGTAGGCATGTGTGTAAACATGTATGTAGGCATGTGTGTAGATTACGTTACGTGGGAAGTGATGCGGCTTTCATTCAAGTCAACTCATCTCCATACATTTGGTGTAGACGACGTCACCCATCTCCCCGCTTGTGTCGCCTTGTTTTTTGCAGACATAGGGAGTGATGCGGCCTTCAATAACATCAACCCGCTGACGTTGATGCAACATTACATCCGCAGCAACAACCTGCGACTGGTCGACCTCTTCAAGCAGTTCGACAAGAACGGCACAGGCACCGTGTCTCGGGACGAATTCGTTGGTGGGCTGCGGGTGAGAGGAACATTTCTTTGTCCTTAAACAAAACGTTTCACCCCACATAACAGAGAAGTGTCCAATTTAACTTACTATCCAACCGTTGAAGTCAGCACGTCTCACGTACTGAAATAAATTTACATATTTAGGCCTCGGGACCGTTTGACTAAGATAAAGAGCTCTTCCAGAAAAGTCATCATTAAACAACATTCGTTATTAAATTAATTATTTTTGGCAAACGCAACTATCCATATTACCGAGTATTTGTCTCTAGTGTACTAACGCACGAGATGGTGTTGCAGGCAATAGACCTGCCGCTTACGAAACAGCAGCTCGATACGCTGCTAAACATGTTGGACAAGGACGGAGATGGCGAAGTGGACTATGGGTAATTCAGTCTTTCCCAACAATTGGTTTTAAGCAGACAACGGCATTATTATGTATAGTAGACATACTAGCAGCAGGTTGACAGACGGACAGGCTGACGCGGTGACGGAGGGACGGAGGGACGGAGGGACGGAGGGAGGGACGGAGGGACGGACGGACGGAGAGACGAAGGGACGGACGGACGGACGGACGGACGGACGGACGGACGGACGGACGGACGGACGGACGGACGGACGGACGGACGGACGGACGGACGGACGGACGGACGGACGGACGGACGGACGGACGGACGGACGGACGGACGGACGGACGGACGGACGGACGGACGGACGGACGGACGGACGGACGGACGGACGGACGGACGGACGGACGGACGGACGGACGGACGGACGGACGGACGGACGGACGGACGGACGGACGGACGGACGGACGGACGGACGGACGGACGGACGGACGGACGGACGGACGGACGGACGGACGGACGGACGGACGGACGGACGGACGGACGGACGGACGGACGGACGGACGGACGGACGGACGGACGGACGGACGGACGGACGGACGGACGGACGGACGGCAGACCACCGAAATAATAAAAGTATTTCAATATAACGTCGCATTGCGTGTTGACAGGGAACTTGTGACAGCTGATAAAGAAAACCGCCGGAAATTACGTCACATACGCGAGCGGGACGAGAAGGACAGGAAAGAAAGAAAACAGAAAGAAAGAAAAGAGAAACGGCAAGAGCAGCAACAATAACAGCGCTAGAACAGGCCAGGGAAAAGGAACACGACAGAGCAACACCAACCATTGCACATGGATAAACACGCTGGACACCAGAGAGCCACTACCCTCACTTTATACCATACAAGTGGGGACACTTTTTTTTGGGGTAGGGATACGATACAATATAGAACACTAACTACCTGTCTATGTACGTTTCCACGATAAAGCAACCGTACTTGTTCCGTCTGGCTACGGAAACCAGACACCACAGAACAACAAACATCGTCCTCCTGACAACGGGTACGGAACACTACAATGTAATCATGACCGTTCGGCAACAAGTACGGATGCCGTGGGACAAAAGTAACAGCTGTGAATTGTGCAATTGTGCAATGTAGCTTCCACTCAGACGATACCATTAATTCGCATAGCACTAGTTCAAAATCCGTAAACAATATCTTGCTAAGTAAATATTACTTGTTATTGGAGTTTAATATTTATAACTTACCAGGGTGCGTCACTTATATCATCTTGTTACATAATTATATGTGAGTGGTAGTGTATGCCTGTGCGTGTGCGTTTGTATGCGTGTGCGTGTGTACATTTGCGAGTGCGTATGCGTGTGTGTAGAGTTATTTATGTATGTTTGACGTTGTTTGATTATGTACTGTGTCTTAGCTTATAACATAATCGCCTGCTAGGTGATCATAATGATAACCCAGACGGCTATTGCAAATGCAAACGTCATTCAACGAAACCAAAATAGTGGTACGTATTAATAGCAGATTAATGTGTTTTATGTTTTGTCGATTGTCCGTATAACTACAGCACATCATTATCTTGGTTATGTTGTCGAGATCATAATTATGCATGTCTTGTATCAATCCACATGTATATTCACATTTGTACATATAAATATATAGTTCTTAGCCTAACTCTGACATGTTTCTGTTATTAAAACTGGACAAATGTTCATTCTTCTTGTGACGCGTTGAAACAAAGCAACACGAAAGTGTGTTCGATTAATACAAAGTTGCATAGTACATGTCAAATCAGACGTGTACAGTAAATGGTTAAGCTGACTATTTAATTAATAATTTTATCGGAAATTGACATTTACGAAATCAACGGTGCGATATGTGAAGTATAGCAATACTATACTTTGACTTATAAAGTATCGCGTCATATGCTTATTCTCAAGTAGAGATTCTTTGATGCTTCAAATCTTAGATATAGCTAAGTTATATACAACTAATAAATATATAAATTATTATGTTAATATGTCTTTCAAAAAGTGTTCTTCTTCTCGACTGTTGTATTTAAAAATGGAGGGATAATGACAGTTTCCAATTAAGACGTAACAGTGCAAACGAAAAGAAATGTAAAACACTATTTAACGGTCACTGGGCATATGCTACACACGTCCGATCCTTCGCTGATGTAAAGAATTCAGTGAAAATAGATTAACAGCATCCATGATCATTCGATATAAATAGAGTAAATAAACCAACGAGGACAGGTCAATTATAGAACAGATGTGTGAGAAGCTTATGACTCTACTCAGTAACACAGTGAATGACTAACTACGCTTACATAACACGTCATTTGGGCGACCTCGAGTCACCGTCGTAAACAGCGAAGATCAACGAGCAAGTTTGCCGCGTAAGTGACTGTTAATTAAATCCTTATAGCGATAATCCAGATCACGCAGTGAATGGGAGAGAATGCAACTTGCGTCGACGTAGTATTTAGCGAAGTAGTTTCATTGCTAGCCGTGTACGCAAGTGACCGGGCTTACTTCTAATCGCCAGCGACCAGTGCCAGGTGGCGGTGGCTCGGATACGTTCAGACAAGCTCATGGTTGACCACGGCACAGGTGGAGTGTCTCAGCGGAAGTCAAGGGGAGGGTCAACCTCGTGTGTCATTCTAGGTGTTGTGTGACAGTACAATGTTGCAAAGAACACATTGGTGACTTAGTGCTTGGATTACCGCAGCTCTGGAACCGTAAGAACCAATTATGTTATTGATATCGTTGAGGTATCGTCGTAATGCCGCTTTATCCGTGTTGACAACGATTTCGATTGCTTTGCCACGGGTATGGTGAAGAGAACGCTTCGAACTTCACACCTTACAACATACGTGACAATTTCCCTCGGGGAATTTGCATCCGAGGTTTTCAGAATGAAAAGAGTGAATTAGTTTTAAAAGTTGCATTCGTGACGTCATACAATTGGTGAGGCAGCAAAATCAATCGGAATATTGCGTTGCTGCTGTATTACAGTGACACGGCGCAATACAAACGAACATCGACACCGTGTGTCCGAGTCTCCGAGGAGGTCGACTTGGCCAGCTAAGTGATGCAGAAACTAGACAGGACACCGACTTTCCGCCGGTCAGCGGCAGATTCGGTGCGACACGAGGTGGAGCAGCAGCTGACCGATGACACGGACACTGTTGACCAGGTCAGTGTCGTCGCTGTGTCGACACGTGGCTTTGAGGACGGGGACTACGACACCGACCTTGAGGATGACACAGGTAATTAGTCTAGACGGGGTTTACCTTAAGTAGCAGTTTAAAGAACAACACAAGACAATGCTTGGTCTTGTGCACATGAAGGAGTTACTACAGTCTAAACGTTTGTGACATTTTCACACCAGTGGGTAACCCAGAAATAGTTTTAAAGTGGAATATTCAAATCAAATGTAATTTATTTGCATTTTGTAAGTATGAATCATTATTGCATTTCCTCGTCGTGTACCACGTTACGGCGACAACAAGTGGCGTTTATTTGCGTGGAGTAAACAGCTTCTGTTGGGATATAAAAATAGTCTCACAACATAGTGAATGCATATACATGATTATAACGCGTACAACTGATTGAATTTGGCACAATCGGCTGATACCATAATATGTATGTTAGTGCAAATGCTAACAAACAATTGAACATACAAGTTTGGTTAATTGCACGCCATCAGCTAGACAAATCATTTAGTCCGGCGAGAGGCAGACACGGAAGAGCAGGAACTCGTAACGTCAGGCCTTCTATGAAAACGGCAATATTCACACAACGTAACTCGTAGCTCGTATTATTAACACATAGTTGTTGAACATTCCTGAATAAAACACACCTTGGTCTTACTTCAGCGGGAAAAATGTCGAGTGACGTCACCCGAGTCTATATAAACACGTGCCGGAAGATGGGTCTTGAGCCGATAGGCGTGGTCGAGCGAGGTCTGCGCACGCGCACACTGCAGTTGACACACCGTGGGCTGACAACCAACGAACTACTCTCTGTCTGCAATGCCTTGTTGGTCAGTGGCGCGTGACAATTAATACTCAACAAAGACACATTAATTACAGAACAAATGTGTGAACAACTTTGAGGCTCGAACAAGAGCGGGTCCAGCTACATGCTGGCTGAGTCTTTACAACACTCTGAATTTAAGTTCTCTCAATTAAATCGTCCACGAGGGGTGTGACTGGTTTGCTATCATGTGATACAATTGCGATGATGGGTTTAGGGTCCATCTACAATAATATATAAGCCAAATATTAATATACGTGTAGTCATACTGCTCGCATAGTTCACGCTTTCGTCTAACGATGTTAATGTATGTTCACATTTATTTTTTGTTTGTTGCTTGCTGAGAGCCGACGATGGGTTTGATATATTGTAACGCACCCTTTTGAGTTATGACTACACAACTGTAGACCTACCGCAGGCAATGATAATATAGTGAATTAAATAAATATACTGCTCTATTTGCAGGAGAACAAGTCGGTGATTTCTTTGAATCTGGAGGGCAATGGTATCACCCACCAAGGAGCGAAGTACGTGAGCCTCCTGCTGCGTGAAAACAAACACATCCGCTCTCTGGTGAGTAGTGGGCGGACTCGGGCAGTTAACACCCGCGTCTAGTGAACGGGGATTGACCCACTCAGTTAACACACGTGTCTATGTGACCTGTGGGTCGGCCCAGTCAGTTATCACACGTCTAGGTGAACTACCCAGTCAGTTTATGGCAGCCGGGATTGGTAAAAGGCTAAACGAGAGTTAAATCGTGATTGAACGTTATTAAAATAGGTATAATCCTTTCAGTGTTATGTCCTATAAATGTCGTGAGAGCATGTTGTGGTAGCGTTCCGTTTGTACTTTGTTTTAGCAAATTTGCGCGTTTGTAACAACAATTGGTCACACCTCGCCGTATATCCAGACATCACGTGCAACTAATGGAGGTGGATACATTGTTGGACGGTTACTGTGAAATGACATCACGGTTTAGTGTTAGTACTTCTATTTACGAATACGTAAACGCAACACTAAGTTTTTTATAAAGCCAATACCCAACATGTGCATTACGAACATTACATTCGCTATGTTCTGTATTAAAATACAAAAATAATAACATACAATGCAAGTACATCAAGCAAACATAGATTTTCTTAAAGAATATCGTATTAATTATTTAAGTAAATATTTTAAAGATATGTAAAACTAAAATTTATTTAATTACAAATAATGTATCCAATGATAAAAAGAAATCATATTATTTTAAATGTATAATAAAAGACAAGTCTCTAAATATTTACAAAACATAGTTAGAGTCCTTAATATACGAATGTCCACCGGCAGTCCATTTCACAGTCGCTGTGTCTGACGCCAAATCCTGAGTCGTCGACACACTTGTTGAAGTAGGCTCAGACAAACTACGGCGCCACACCACGGATCATGGACACGGGCACAGTCTTGTCAACTGCACGACGTCGAGACCGCCAACCAATCTTCCGCATGCTAATTTATGTATAATTTATTAAATGAACATGCACATAAAATCTTACTGGAATTGTTTTGAGGGAAGTATTTACGAAACTATTCAAGTAACATCCAAATCTCGTAAAACAAACACCTGCAAGGGAAACCGTGCGACTCAGTGTGAGATGTTTTATAAAAAGCCGAGAGCGTTAGAACACGAACTACAAGTGGCACGAATGTTCTTGTCGTGATTATAAAGATATTACCATTATGAATTTCCGTGACAATCATTACTGTTATTAGGTTTTGGGGAAGAACAGCATCGGCAAGATTGGCGTGATGTCTCTGAGAGCCATGCTGCTACAGAACAATACTCTCACAAGTCTCGACCTCACAGGTAATACTGACTTATTCAACAGTCTACCTAACTCATGGCTACTCTTGTTAAGGTTAATCAATATCGCGGTAAGTATATTCATATATTAACAGTAATATAATTATGTAATATTGGTAGTTTAATCCCTCACTCACTCGCGCTGTTTTATGTTATCGTACATTCAGTCATTCAGTCATTCAGTCATTCAGTCATACAGTCATTCAGTCATTCAGTCATTCAGTCATTCAGTCATTCAGTCATTCAGTCATTCAGTCATTCAGTCATTCAGTCATTCAGTCATTCAGTCATTCAGTCATTCAGTCATTCAGTCATTCAGTCATTCAGTCATTCAGTCATTCAGTCATTCAGTCATTCAGTCATTCAGTCATTCAGTCATTCAGTCATTCAGTCATTCAGTCATTCAGTCATTCAGTCATTCAGTCATTCAGTCATTCAGTCATTCAGTCATTCAGTCATTCAGTCATTCAGTCATTCAGTCATTCAGTCATTCAGTCATTCAGTCATTCAGTCATTCAGTCATTCAGTCATTCAGTCATTCAGTCATTCAGTCATTCAGTCATTCAGTCATTCAGTCATTCAGTCATTCAGTCATTCAGTCATTCAGTCATTCAGTCATTCAGTCATTCAGTCATTCAGTCATTCAGTCATTCAGTCATTCAGTCATTCAGTCATTCAGTCATTCAGTCATTCAGTCATTCAGTCATTCAGTCATTCAGTCATTCAGTCATTCAGTCATTCAGTCATTCAGTCATTCAGTCATTCAGTCATTCAGTCATTCAGTCATTCAGTCATTCAGTCATTCAGTCATTCAGTCATTCAGTCATTCAGTCATTCAGTCATTCAGTCATTCAGTCATTCAGTCATTCAGTCATTCAGTCAATCAGTCAATCAGTCATTCAGTCATTCAGTCATTCAGTCATTCAGTCATTCAGTCATTCAGTCATTCAGTCATTCAGTCATTCAGTCATTCAGTCATTCAGTCATTCAGTCATTCAGTCATTCAGTCATTCAGTCATTCAGTCATTCAGTCATTCAGTCATTCAGTCATTCAGTCATTCAGTCATTCAGTCATTCAGTCAATCAGCCGTCAGCCAGGCAGCCAGACAGCCAGACAGCCAGCCACCACCCACGTAACATTGACATGGTAGACTGCTTAATTTTAGCGTACAACTGACCTATTTAGAAATAAGCCGATCCCGGCTGACCAATGATTACGACAATAATACTGTAGAATATTGTTACGTAAAAGGGATTAAGGGGGTTCGTAACATTTATAAACTTCTCACTATGACAAACTTTATTGTACTTTCACATACGTTCAACTAACAATGTCCTGCATAATATTTCGTTGCTACAGACAACAAGCTGACAGACTGCGAATCAGCAATGCTCGCGCAAATATTGAAGGTTAGTTACAACAAGCCTAATAAAACAAGTTGAAATGCCATCAAGAGAACATAAATGCAATCGACGTTAGAGGTGTAATGTTAACTATGAGCATGTCCTGTGCTGATACATCTACTTATGCAATTTATGTAAATACAGCCGTTTTTGTTGTTGTTGTTGTTGTTAATGTTAACTTCCTCGTCTTCGTATTCTTCGTCGCCGTCTTCTTCTGTTTCCTTTTATTTCTTCTGTTTCTTATTATATTATTATAGTTCTTCTTCTTCGTCTTCTATGTGTCATGTTTGTCAAAGACGTTGGCGATCTTGGCCGTCCAAACCGTCGTTTCTTGTTCGTAGCCGTTCAGTTGCGTTCCTGCCACACCATATCTACTAGCTGCAATTAGTCTGAGAGCCAACTGCCATTTTACCCCTTAACCTTGCATTGTTGTATTAAGTTTTTTTACTGTTGATTTTGTTAGCCAAGGGACTCTATTTTAAGAAACTGCTTGATGACATGTTGTCACCCTTGAGCAATTTGAGAAATTCAAGATGGCGTCCAAGATGGCCGCCATTACCTATAAATGACCATAACTCCCTACCTACTCACCCTACGAAGGTGATGTTTGTCTCTATACCTAGGTTTTAGGGTTCAAGGTATCCATTAGAAGTAAGTATTATGTCAATATCGTATTACATAATGGTAATTTCCAAGATGGCTGCCAATATGGCCGCCGTAACACTAAAACTGGCATATCTCCTTAACTATTTACTCCAAATTAGTCGTGAAGGTATCTATCACTGGGTATTATGGAGACACAGCTATCTGTATCAGATCATATTTCATATACTGATGATGTCATCTAGAAATCCAAGATGGCTGCTAGTTTACAAACACTGGTATATCTACTATACTATTCAATCTTGGGGAAAATATGAAAAAGTAAACGACCACAGGTGTTATATCATACCAAAAAAGTTTCCCCAGAACGTCAGACCATTACGAATGGTAGCTGAAGAGGCACTTCACGGAATCATTCAGGATAAACCACTACATTGCAGTGGTGACTTCATGCAAATTCTCAAAACCGAAGCCAGCAAGAGTCAAACTACCAAACTTTGGGTCGATGTCTTGATAAAACCTGTCCTGTTAACCATGATGTTCGTACGGGCTGAGCGCGAAGGTGACTGGCCACTTCATCTGGCAACCTACAAGTAAATGCTACCATACTTCTTTGCTGCGGGGCATGTGAAATATGCGAGTTATGGGTTGTGCTACCTTCGTGAGATGGAACGGCTACCACAAGAGGTGTTTTCACACTTCATGAAGGGTGAGCATGTCATGTATCATTCTGCTGGTTTATGGAATGGCATCTGGAGCGATATGGTGATTGAGACGACCTTCGTGCGATATGGGCATGCTCCTGGGGGATAGTTGGCATCACGCTTAAGCCAGAAACGCTGAATGTATGGGCCCTTAGTCTGCATGCATGCAGCTGGTTGGAATCTGATCTGGATGACATGGCCGGATGAGGACACTCAAAGAAAGGTGGTGACAACACACACAGAAGTGGCAAAAGCCAGGATCGCTGAAGACAAGAGAGGCCGAGATGGAATCAGACAAAACCTCGATACTTGCATTAAACCTTTATATTCTGCGGCACACCCCAGTGGTATAGTCAATGTGGTTAGCGGCCAGATTGGTTCAACTGAAGTCAATGTTGACAATGCTGTCACAATCGGGACTGAACAAATGAAAGTTGTAGAAAGTCGGTTACCGCAGGGACTTTATGAAACCATCACGAAGAAGGTTGTTAGTATGGATCATGCAAGGAAGCATGTGACGATCGGAGCTGTGAAAGTATTTGATACCAATTTGATTTACTCAAGGGTGATTGGCCTACAGGCTATTAGGCGGGACATTGACATTAACGATGTGCTTGGTCATGAACTTGCGCCAGTTCCGACGTCCATGTTTGATGATACTGGAGATATGAGGATTGCGAAATCGAAATCTACCTTGAAGAAAATTCTCCAAGTTGAGGTGTCTGATAGAGTTGCTGGTGGTGCAAATGTTAGTGTGCTCGGTGGCTCAGCAATACTCTGGGTAGTTCCTTGGCCTGCTTATGGGTCTGTCAAGGACTATATAGCGAAAATGCCATAGGAAATATGCCATATGAATATGCCATAAGAAATATGCCATAGGAAAAAGGTTACGGGTCCAGGACGTGTATCTGATATTTGTCAGATGCTATGATTACAGCACAAATTTTTTTACCAGAGGATCTAGGGCAACTGGTGTCAGTATGTTTCATTATTTGCAAGTTAACAGTAAACGTCCAGCGCCGAAGATTCTACTAGTCTCTTCCAAAAACAAAAAGCAACTGATGCAACTGATAGTTGAAGATCTAGTCCAGGATAAGAAGTTTCACGAGGACAACACACGACATCATAAGCTAGTGGTAACAGAAGCAGACCCGGTGCCAATCGAAATAAGTGAAGGTGGAGTTGTTGACTCACGGGCAGATCTGGCAACTTCACACGAAGAAGCATTGTCCAACACGTCTTGAGTGGTGCCGCGGAAAATGCAGAAAATAAAATCACTGTTGTTGCCGATGACACTGACGTCTTTGTACTGTTGCTGCAATATCGTCACATGACAAATCTCAAGAATGTTGTATTGATTGAGTCCCCCATCAAAGGAAGGACGGTGGTTGATATAGGCAAGACTGTGCAGAAGCATTCTGAGATAGTCGAAGGAATACTCCCGGCACATGCACTTGCTGGCTGTGACACTGCTGCCTTCTATTTTGGAATTGGAAAGGCAACTGTACTCAAAACACTTAGATCGGGGCACTCACTTAACTTGTTGGTGCACCAGGGCATTCTATGGAATATGTTATTCAACAGGTTACCTCCTTCATTTCCGCATGCTATGGACAAACAAACTGTAGTACAATGTCAGAGACAAGGTTAAAGGTATGGCTGTCAAAAACAGGCAAAGGGTAATCAACACCCAAGTTGTATACCTTGCCACCAACAACTGAGGCTTTCAAAGAAAAAGTTAAAAGCGCTCACCGTCAGGCTTTGATACGGCAGTCACTGGAAGCTCAGAATCCACCCGAGTTGGACTCAACGGAATATGGTTGGGCAAATAATGACCAAAACAAGTCCCTTCAACCAGTCTCCCTGATGAAGTCGAATTAATCCCAGAGATGGTACTACGTCTAATAAAATGTGGATGCCACAGTAGGATACTACTCCATGCAGTTCACGTGCTTTGGGTTGCAACTCTGCAAACATGAAATGCACAATATTTTGCGCCTGCTATAATCAGGGTTGCTAAACCCGACATCATAGTTGATTGCATGTCTTTGCGATGCACATGGGCAACACAATGTACAACAGTGTAAATTATTTTGGTGAAGTGGTAGCCATCCTTAAATATGAATTGTATAATATGCTTTTTGTAGTCTGTGTGATAATTCAGATTTAAAATTAAAGAACAGTTGTTATAATATACCACCTGTGGTCGTTTACCTTTTCATATCTTCCCCAAGATTGAATAGTATAGAAGATATACCAGTACTTGTTAACTAGAAGCCGTCTTGGATTTCTAGATGACATCATCAGTATATGAACTATGATCTGATACAGATAGATGAGTCTCCAAAATACCCAGTGATAGATACCTTCACACCTAATTTGGAGTAAATAGTTAAGGAGATATACCAGTTTTAGTGTTACGGCGGCCATATTGGCAGCCATCTTGGAAATTACCATTATGTCATACGATATTAACATAATACTTAGTTCTAATGGATAGCTTGACCCCTAAAACCTAGGTATAGAGACAAAAATCACCTTCCTATGATGAATAGATAGGGAGTTATGGTAATTTATATGTAATAGCGGCTATCTTGGACGCCATCTTGAATTTCTCAAATTGCTCAAGGGTGACAGCATGTCATCAAGCAGTTTCTGACAATAGAGACCCTTGGCTACCAAAATAAACAGTAAAAAAAAACTTAATACAAAAATGCAGGGTTAACCCTCTCTGCTCCCGGACTAAATCTCTGACATCTTCTGCTGTATTGCTGCTGCATCTTCTGTTGCTACTAGTACTTCATTTCCATCGCTGCTACTGTGGCTGTTGCTGCTTCTATGCACACTAATGACAATAACATTAAGTATATCGAGCGCAGTGTGAATATGTCGCTGCAGGAGACGAGAACGTTGAAGACTTTCCGACTCGGCCACAACAACTTGACGGATGCGGCGGCCGAGCGCCTCGGACCAGCCCTTGGTAGGTCTCCCTACGTTATCTTCACACAACACAGCTACATCTGATTGACCTCCATAACGGATAACTTGTCATGCCACATTTCCAACTGTATTATATTAAGTTATGTATTTAAATCATATTTAAATAACTTACACTCGTCTGCTCTATCCGAACTCGGTAATTATATATAGTCTCACAGCGATGTTGTTCTCCGAGTTGATATTAATCAAGGATGAAGACTGACTATGAGAGAATGAATATTACACAAGTCGAAAATATCGTATGATTATGCTCAAAGGCACGTTGGATCAGATTAAACTTGACAATAGTTTGTAGGACGTTGTGCTGCCAACACTGGTAAATTGTTCGTTAATGTGCATGCCTCTCCACGTGATGACATTTCTATCGCGAACCACAAACAAACATATATTTGGAAACTACGTAGATGTCACACTGTGCATGATCACGGTAATTTATCCAGGTATATCTGTGGGGTGTTGTGTGATATTCTGTTCTGATATGTTAGCACAACTTTTGTTTCTTTGAAGCGCTGCATTTTCATGTTTTTGCACCTGAGCCCCTATAAAGACAGCATTTCCTATTTTCAGGAATGAACACGTCACTACGAGAGTTCGACTTGAGCTGGAACAAGTTTCGCAGCGACGGAGGTGAAGCACTGCGGCTGGGTCTTGGTGTGAGTTACATGATATAATACGGTGGTATTGTGGACACCCTAGGTCAACCTAACTCAGTGTTAATACTGAATATTGAAGATAATTAATTACAAAATACATAGAAATAACTTACCGATGCTGAACCTGCCATTCATGAGTCGATATGCTGATTTATCGACGTCCAATTAAAATACCCCTTCAACATCATTCAGAGGTGATGCCTGTCTATACATAGACCGTACCCTTGGCTTCATGTTTGGGATAATCTGTCGGCCTACCGGTTTAGCGCCCAAATATGCCGCAAAACTGATATTTATGGTATAATTAAACAATCTAGTCTAACTTTCACGTGGAGAAATGTCACGTAATAAGTAAATGTAACTTATCTCTGAACACTTCCCAATTCTGCTGGGCGAGGCTATAGCATTTTTATGAAGAATATCTTGGCATATCTGCGTGCTAAAGGGAAGATGGCGTACTTTGGCGAGGATGCATTTACGTATTCGATTTTGGTGAAAAGGAGACTGATAATCAATTAGTTAAATTGGTGAATATGCTGACAAACGTTATATTTTAAGCTGTACTTTGAGGACTTTAATAAGTTGTGAATCCCAAACGGCATCGATCTTTGCTAATTCCCATTGTTTTGGAGAAATGATGGATGTTTTATGTGAATAGTCTTCGCGTATTAACTGCTGCCTGGCGGATGCTTCCAAGAGAAGCCGATATGTCGTTCGACTGTAGAGTTTCAAGCGTGTTTAGCAATCCTGAGGATTGGGTACTGAGCTTTATAAGAACCTACCAGTCACCTGCCTCGTGTTCTCTGTCAGGTGAACGGTACACTGAAGATCCTGACCCTGACGATGAACGGGCTGTCGTCGAAGGGCGCGCGCTCCCTCGGCGACGCCCTTCTCTCCAACTGCACCCTCGCCCACCTCGACGTCAGCGCCAACCGCATCCACGACGACGGCGCCATCGCCCTGGCCAGAGGGCTCGCTCACAACGACACCCTCGAAACACTCGTCGTGAGTAGTGTCGTCGTCGTTGTTGTTGTTGTTGTTGTTGTTGTTACTGTTCTCCGTCTTATTTCCTGTCGTCAGGGGTGAGTCTCGCCTCGCTTCCTTCCCTCGATTTCTCTTATGTTGTCCTAACTTAGTTTCCTTTAATTTAACCGTCGACTGTTTTTGTCCTCGTTCTCTATTCCTCCCCACTGCTTCCAAGTTTCATTCCACGCAGTACACATATCGTGATATCGGCTCGACTACAGCAACCTCTACTTAACGGTTTCTCATAGTCCACATTCATCCCCCATCACGTTTCGTAGTGGATTCTATTGAAGTAAAACATGAATACAAAATATGAATTTGTTCACATATCTGAAGAAATATTGGCCAATTAAGTCGATATTCAAATTATGTAACACTGATTTAAGTTAACAGATTTAATTACATCGTGCAAATGAATGGTTAAAAAGATACATTTTGGCAAAATGCTTAGAAAATATACACCACGAGACGAAATCGCGCGAGGAATGTCCGTGCCACGAGTCAAAATGGTACCGCGATGGTAATAATAATTACAACATATTTATTAGATTGCCCTGCCAGAATGAAATCGAGATGGCAAGTGGCCAAGGACGCCTTCGGATAATTGACCAACCAATATATATGCCACGCGGACCACTAGGTCACGATGACCAATGTGTATGTGTTGCATTATATATTATTTTTCAATACATATGCTCACCAACTTCACTTTGCATCTTGTTTTATCTAGACGCCAAATGTACCTGTTTCGCGCAATCCGTGTAATACCCAGGGGTGATTGAACTGATTACAAGCGATATCCTTGACTGAACGTACTTGTCGTGTGCAGATCAACATGAACCCATTCACGACGCCGGGAGGACTGGCGCTGTTGTTGGCCATAAAAGGCAATGCCAACAGCGGCCTGGAGACACTCAACATGTCCGTGAGTATGAGACATGAACTGCTGTAGACCTCTTGAATACGACTCACGTATTGTTGTAGGCCTCTTATATATGACTCACGTATCGTTGTAGACCACTTGAATACGACTCACGTATTGTTATAGACCTTTTGAATACGACTCACGTGCTTCTGAATAATTTATTAGTAGAACTTTGTGCAGACGTTGACCTACAGAATACGACTCTCATATTGATGTATACATGTTGTGTGTGTGTTGACTGAACGAAAATAACATTTCGACAAAACTACACCTATAACAAATAACTTTCCTAATAAAATGTAAACACGTCAAAAACCAACGTAGGCAGGAACCGTATTTATTCTGTGAGCCTGCCTTTCAGACGATACCCTTGTTGGACAGTGTCGTGCCTGTCATCGCGGACATTAGACGTCGGAAAGGCAGATTCAAGTGTATGTTCGGTGGCATAATCGCAACCTTCAAAGAATACGGTTAGTAGATAACACATTAACCGTAATAACATATTAACCGTATACATTACATTATTAGATTAATATTATTAACCGTATTGACATATTAACCGTATACATTACTCTTAATAGCAGAATACGCAGAACAAATAATCATCAGGTGTAAGCTACATTTACACTTAACTCTGTATTGCAGACATTGAATATGAGTTTATCCGGGAGTATATATATATATATATATATATATATATATATATATATATATATATATATATATATATATATATATATATATATATATATAATATGCCCAGTTTATCCGGGAGTATTGGAGACAAATATATATATACTAATTATATACATATTTGTATATATATATATATATATATATATATATATATATATATATATATATATATATATATATATATATATATATATATATATATATATATATATATTATTATATATATATATATATATATGTATATATATATATATAATATATATATATATATATAATATATATATATATACAAATATGTATATAATTAGTATATATATATTTGTCTCCAATACTCCCGGATAAACTGGGCATATTATATATATATATATATATATATATATATATATATGAAAAGACAAATAACAACAACATGACCTATCTTTTGTCTAAAAGTTATTCGCCGGTTATACCAGTTCCTAATAAGAATACGGCGGTTGAAATAAAGACGTCCCGTCGACGTAATCGTCCCAAGTTAGGGAGGCTGATGAAGAGCAATATCTACCTCGGTAATTGTATTGCCAGCGTTAACATATTTGAAACGGGCAGAAGCAGAATCTTTGATGATTAAATAGCTTTTCTTCGTGCCATATGGGTTTGTCTGCTATATATGACATTTTATTGAATCTTGTCACGTCTTGTTGCAGTGTCAGACTACAGGAACGAGATCGACTGCCGGGAACCGATCACCATTCTGAAGCACCACATCACCCAGCAAGGCCTGCGACTCATCGACTTCTTCAAGCAGCTGGATAAAGACGGCAGCGGCAGCATCTCGAGGGCCGAGTTTGTCTTCGGACTGAAGGTGAACACTTACGTTTGGATTGACTCTTTCGTTGTTACTATTTATTACAATTTATTACTATTTATTACAATTTATTTTTATTTATTACTATGTATTACTGTTTATTACTATTTATTACAATTTCTTACTATTTATTACTATGTATTACTATTTATTATTATTTATTACAATTTGTTACTATTTATTACTATTCATTACTATTTATTACTATATATTACTTTTTATTACTACTTATTACTACTTATTACTAGTAATTACAATTTATTACAATTTATTACAATTTATTACAATTTATTACAATTTATTACAATTTATTACAATTTATTACAATTTATTACAATTTATTACAATTTATTACAATTTATTACAATTTATTACAATTTATTACAATTTATTACAATTTATTACAATTTATTACAATTTATTACAATTTATTACTATTTATTACTATTTATTACTATTTATTACTATTTATTACTATGTATTACTATGTATTACTATGTATTACTATTTATTACTATTTATTACTATTTATTACTATTTATTACTATTTATTACTATTTATTACTATTTATTGCTATTTATTACTATTTATTACTATTTATTACTATTTATTACTATTTATTACTATTTATTACTATTTATTACTATTCATTACGACACCGAACAAGTCATGGAGCACATTGCGTTGTTTGGTTACAGTAACCAACAAGATCTGAAGAGATCACTATCCAGTTAAATAATCTCCCGTATTCAAGTTGAGTGTCGTATTATTGTGTAACTGTGTATATAAAACAAAGCCAATAATTCCAAAATACATTTGGACAGGATCGCTGTAACTTTTAATTGAAATAGCCAATGCATTTCGATGACACATTGACGTGTTTTAACATTCTGGCTAAAATAGTGATAGGGCATATATACATTCAGGGTCCTAATAATTTATTTTGAACAAAATGTTTAGAACACACTACACATAGTGAAATGCAACTTGTAACGACACGTTTATAGGCTCAGCAGAATAAGTAGACACAAAGCAGAATCTGTCTACATTTTGTGTTTACTGTGGAATATTAAACCAATGTTTGTTTCCCAAATATATTTTAATTCCAAATTGACCCCACACCCACCTACGTCCAAATTGCTTTAATATTGGAAATTGTATATTTACAAAGCCCCTTAGTCTTGTGAACTATCAGGAGTGTCTATCGCTTGCAGGAACTCAACGTTCCTCTGACGACATCGCAACTCGACATACTCATCGCAAACATGGACACAAACTGCGACGGCGAGGTGGATTATGGGTAATGTGACTATTTCAATGTATCGACGAAGTGTATAAAACTAGTTATATGCAGATTACGATCAGCACCACATTGAGAGGAAATATGTAAGAAGGTATTGGTAATCATTGATATAACAGAACAAAAGAGCAGCGCTGCTTAAAGGTTGACCGATACGAATACGTAGTACACCTTCCTGCTCGGCGATCAGCACAACACTACTTTAATATCTCTTGGCTGTATCGCGTGCCGCCGGCGCTGTGCTCTAAGAGCGATGCATAGCAATGAAAGTACCTGTTAAAGTATTGCGTAGGAGAGTATGTGACTTGTCTCAGGACGTTTGTTGTACTTGTCCAAGTAACCATTCATGTGGCGTTAACGTTCTACATGTTTTTGTTGTGACCGAACAAGTGGCCTTTCGTGTAACTGGCAGTTGTGGTAGTAGTAAAAGCTGTATTTCATGATGATGATCATGTCACCAGATATATAGTGTTTTCCATGGCCCATCATCACCCTAAACAAAACAAAATATTACATATAATAAACATTTTGATAAAATATACAGTTCACACACACGCACACGCTCACGCTCACGCTCACGCTCACGCTCACGCTCACGCTCACGCTCACGCTCACGCTCACGCTCACGCTCACGCTCACGCTCACGCTCACGCTCACGCTCACGCTCACGCTCACGCTCACGCTCACGCTCACGCTCACGCTCACGCTCACGCTCACGCTCACGCTCACGCTCACGCTCACGCTCACGCTCACGCTCACGCTCACGCTCACGCTCACGCTCACGCACACGCACACACACACGCACACCACACGCACACATGTATATATATATGTGACCCGGCTGACCAAATCAGTGACAAGTCGGAAAAATTGTGATGTACTTTTTGACATATTTGGAAAGAGGAGGCATAGTACTTTACAGTAATTCAAAAATTATGCCTCTACTATAAAAATTGAGGAAGTTATATCACATTTGGTATGGTAGGGGTCAAAAAGTAAAACTGGAGAAAACGGCCGTTAAAGTTTTGGATTATGCATGGGCTTAGATAACATATAAATATTATGTGTATTGCATTCAAATTTGGCATGCAGCTACGGTATCATAGTACAATGATAGAGGGCAAATAACAACCAGCTGCTGCAAAAATACCTGAAGTTATGGTACATTATATGTGCCATAACTTCAGGAATTAATTTCCGTGCTAATTAATTTCACAGCTAATTAGTTTAAAACAAAGCCGTTTTAAGGCTAATTTAGCGCAGTATCCTGCACCCAAATAATTACTGAACGGATACATTTCCTACTTCCTGCGAGACAAATGTAGCCATACGTGTTAGCTGCTAAATAACATAAAATTGAATCAAATCCATCGAAAACTTTTATTTTTATGAGTTTTTCAACATCGGGGTAGGCCATTTTAGGCCGCCCGATCGCTGCTACGTTCGCCTCCGGCGCAAAACCTCGGCGCGTGCTGTGAAATGTTGCGCTGACAAATGGTCGATTTTTCAGACCAAAAAGTATTATTATGAGTATACACCATCTCTAGGTCTATGCAAAATGTCAGGACAATTGGAGCAATATTGTCGTTGCTTAACATGTTCCCGTCTTCGTTGTCATCGTGATCGCCTTCCCAGTCGTATTCAACCGTAACGTCGCTGTCGGTTTCGCTGTCACGGTCAGCGTCCCATTCCGAGGCGTCGAAATCGTACTGCTCCCACATCCACGCAACAGCAATGTCATCGCCGGTTGGTGCATTCAGCACACGTAGGAACGCGTCCGACATTATGTTGCAAAATATTTAATAACAGGGAAACAACGATAGAAAAACACGGCGGAATACGAACGACCTTGGCTACTTGTTTACGTTTAGCTGCCGTACTGCGCATATGCGTAGGCGATCTTCCAATTGCAAGCACCGAAGCGCGCACGTGACAGAGCACGGCCTCATTAGTATGCAAAAGCCTTCTCAGGGTAGCCGCCTGTTGGTTAGTTTTGAGCTATTTTGGTGTATTTGGCCCGGATATGGGTTACTCTACGTCAGAGAGGAAGAAATGCCCTCTCTGGTGATACCCGATACACAGGGGTAACCCCAAAGCAACATGGCGGATTTCATCGAAGGAATCGAAGCAAAATCCTTTTGTTTTAGTAATTTTGGACTAGTTGATCAAGAGGGCTCGCATTATAATACGTTAAAATACATATTTTATTTGGAATATATAGTGTAGGATGAGTGGAAGTGTTAAAACGGATGTTATAAATTTTATTTATGTAAAAACCTAAAATTCATCCAAATCATGCCAACTGGCTTTAGACGGCACTCACGGCAAATGTCAAATCCCGACTTGTCACTCATTTGGTCAGCCGGCGTCACACACACACACACACACACACACACACACACACACACATATATATATATATATATATATATATATATATATATATATATATATATATATATATATATATACACACACACACACACACACATATATATATATATATATATATATATATATATATATATATACATATATATATATATATATATATATATATATATATATATATATACATAATACTATAATAGCAAGGTCATTGCATTAGTAATATAATCATTTAAAACAGTAATAACAAATTAACAAATCTAATTAATCAATCGACAATAACAATAAATACAATTTCGGTTGTGAAGAAACATTCAACGTGACACTGTTTCGTACTCTATTGGAGAGAAAACAAACGCTAATAATAAATTATTTAAAAAGACTAAAAATACATTAGGCCTACAGTTAATTGTATAAATACAATGACTTTAAAGTAGATGCACTTCATTCACCTCTCAACACACACGTCACGTCACGTGTACTTTCAGGGAGCTGATCGTCGCTGACACTGAGTACAGGAGGACTTTGCGTAAGAAAGCCGCTGCCATAGCAGAGGCAGACGTCGACAGCTGAAACTTCCGAATCCATGCAAGAGTCGCTCCTCGTTCCTTGTGTCTGCCAAGCCACCAGTGTCTTGACGCGAGTCCGCGTGTGATCTATTCTGCATCTGGTCTGCTTGCTGGTGGATCACGTCAGCTCTACCCGGATTTGCAGGATGGGGTCACATCACTGAATTTGAACATTGCCGATTATACTTGTGAAAGGTCGATCTCAACACCACCAACACTTTGCTGAAGGAAGTCATGTAACACTTTACGTGTGTGAAATATAGTGTTTGTTATTGTTAGAAGGCTTCAAATCATTATGATCGAATGTACCTGTAAAGATTGTTTTAACGGTTGTACATTTACAAGTTATATAACTTGATGACGAATGTTTGGATAAGTTAAAAGGAAATGATTAATGACACGTCTCATGTATTCATTTCAGGGCTATGATACCTTGTGTCAGGCATACAGTGAATAATTGGATTAGCGACGCATATTTGTTCTATTGTTACAAGGTTGAAACCGAGCCTAGACTTGTGTTGCATCATTTGTTTTGGAGCGAAGTATCGTCACCGTGCGACAGTAATACTACGTGCTATATTGAGAGAGATATTATATGTTCTGAGATACGCTGACAATCAACATACATAACATAATGTCATATAAACGAAAAATACTTGCGCCTGTTTAGTGTAATATGAAATTGTAAATTGTAGCAACTCTCATTTGTTGACTACCGAAATATGTGTAAATAAATTATTTCATGTCCATGATGGTTAACTAAAAAAACACGAGAACAGTTTAATTGGAAAACCCACTAACCTAATATGAACGAACAGAAACGTTTTGTCATCCAGTCCTTAGGACCGTTCAAAGCGCTTTACACTTTACTTCCCTGACAGACCTGTTCACTCAGACACCATCTCGGCTTCTCTGGGAAGCACCCAGCAATATGCTACAATTAATGCGCGAAGGCTGCTTGTACACATATTCACCACTGTCTATAGCCAGATACTCATTTAGTGAACTGGAGCAACGTAGAGTGAACAAACTTGCCCAAGGTTTTAACATCGCTGCACAGGATTCGAACTAAAATCGGGTTCTCGTAGTCGAAAGTCCGAAGCTCTACCCCTGGGACAATGCGCTCAGCTGTTGCTTGTGTTATGCAATGAACAGCGACAGTTTTAGTGCAAAGGTTTAAGTGGGTAGGCGATTAACAGCAGTTGAGCAAGAGTTATCTAGGTTGTACAATAACATATCATTCATTACCAGGTAAAGCGTGTTTTTTCCAGCAGATCTGCAGTATTTCACTTTCTTTCCCTTACGTTTTCATTATCGCGACAATACAGTTTCTTATCTCTAGAATGCTTCACCGAACAACTTCGCTAATGAAACACTTGACCTGCTTCGGCGTATGTCGAAACACGTTGCTCAGAATGTTTGTTTGCACCGAGGAAGGATAATATTATTATTGGGTGAGATTGAGGTAAAGACGACAGACGTCGTCGCTGGCGTCAAACACCGTCGGCCACCAGGGATCGCTGCAGGTGATGCTTCAGTACCAGCCACAACAACACTGACACATCCGTTTTTGTAAAACACCTCTTTTAACCTCAGCCAATTTGGTCTGTCTCCGGCCATGTGAAATAATGTATAGTAATATATGCCACACGTTGCTGACGTTTTTTTTTGACGTTTTCATTTATCCATGTTCACATTGGGGCGGGTGCTTGTGCTGTTCCCACAGTTGACGAAATAGATATATAACCAATGACCAAGTAAATATATATATATATATATATATATATATATATATATATATATATATAAATATATATATATATACAGGTATTATATATATATATATATATATATATATATATATATATATATATATATATATATATATATATATATATATATATATATATATATATATGTGTGTGTGTGTGTGTGTGTGTGTGTGTGTGTGTTTGTGTTTGTGGGTATGGGAATGGGTGTCTGTTAGAAGACATATGTCACATAGGCAGCAGTGTAGCATTATATATATATATATATATATATATATATATATATATATATATATATATATATATATATATATATATATATATATATATATATATATATATATATATATATATATATATATATATATATATATATAGATATATAATGCTACATTGCAGCCTATGTGGATTCCTGATTCATATCATATCAAACATCCTGTTCCGTCCATGCATTACATATCTTTCTTTGTTCTCTCGTGCGTTTTGCTGCTGTCATATATAATTAATCTTGATGGCGGCATCAGTATAAGTTAGCTATAGAGCCATATAATTAAGGGCTGATACGGTTCAAGCCTGTCATTGTATACGTCAGGCTGTTTCGCAATGAGAACACCAACTGCTAATCGCGACGTTTTGCGCAGTCGATGCATCTTGTTTATGCCATTTTGAGCTGTCTCAGCACCGCTTAGGTTAGTAGTCATTTATCTATACGACGAGGAATGGACGAGGCCGTCAGTGGGTATATCACCGACTAACGATGCAGACGAACGTTTGGGGTTCAGAGAACATGTCTGAAATGACCAATAATTCCAGTTTGCCACAGAAATGGTATGATCTGCAGATATATTATGACACTAGAACAATACTCTTCTCGAGCACTGTAAATCTTCTGATATGCGTAGTAGGAACACCAGGGAACGTCCTCGTGATGACGGTGTATGCCCGAAAGATGACCTCTTTCGTTAGAGTCTACATGTTTGCACTTTCTGTTGCCGACTTGATCACTTGTGTTAGTGGAATCGTCCTGAGCGTCGCGCCGGTTGACCACACGGTGATAGTGTTACTCTTTTATGCTGGTGACATATCACTTGCATTTTCTGCGTTTCTCCTTGCGTTTATTGCCATCGAGCGTCTTCTGGCCGTGCGGCGGCCATTCGCATTCAAGTGCAGTGCGGGGCGGGCCAAGAAAACATTGGTTGTCATCACCTTGACGTCAGTGGCTTGCGCTGCGATATTGGAGTTGGCACGTTTGCTGGGATACAGTCTGTTGAGACGTGTCTCACTTTTCGTGATCACACTGCCCCCTGTCAGTGTCATGATATTGTGTTACGTTCTCATGGGTGTAACTATGTTCAAAAGAAAACGAGCCGCTCATACTACTGTAAGTTCTGAAGTTGTCTCGCAAAGTTCATCGGCTTCGAATGGCGTCAAGTCCCTCGCAATCTCAACTATACTCACCGATGGAACAGGACACGTACCGCCAAATACGGTAACTCAGATAAACATCTACAAGTCCGTGTCACTGTTGTTCACAATAACGGCGGTCTATATTTTGTGTTGGATGCCGGTGTGGCTGCACTACGCTGGGTTGTCCGTTCCGTGGGAAACATACGGCGTATTTCTGCTAAACGCAGTCGTCAACCCGTTCATCTACAGTGTCGTCAGCGCCATGTTCCGTAGCGACGTCATGATCGTTTATCGCCAGATACGCGTCAAACTGACGGCCTGGTGCCAGTGAATTCTCGCTCACATCTCGTTGAAGTCTCTCCCCCCGGGAGCCATAACAAGACGGAAGATGCAAGCATCTGAAAGGTCGATCAGCGGTATTGGTTCCAGACACTATGTCGTCTCCGTGGATGACGTGTAAATGCTGAAGGTACATTAAATTATAGTGTATATTCTTTTACGTTTCTTGATTCCACAAGCACATATGGAACACACTGTGACGCGAAAGATGGTGACTCAAATCAACAAGTTATGTTTCAAAAAGCTGATTATTATTGTCGTCATTTGTCTTGTTCATGGGTTTGTTACTGCGTCATTGCTTTGTATTTTCATTATTATTATTAGTGTATAGTAATCGGTATGTCTTCTAGTATCAAGTCCTGCCACGGAGTGACGTTGACTTGCGTCATAGCTTTGATGACGCTCTTTGAGTCTCTAAAAATAATGCAGTTGAATGTCTTTAACGAACATGTTGTGATATATATATATATATATATATATATATATATATATATATATATATATATATATATATATATATATATATATATATATATATATATATATATATAGGTATGCACAAATATCGTATGTAGCCGAAAATGCGTCTTTGGTCCATTAAATCATTGGAATGTAATTGTCTTATTAGCAGTACGAACAGCCTGGCCAGACGTAACTCGGTTTGAACTTTCTGGACATAGTTTTCGTTTGGGATATATGATAACATGATGACTACGTGTCAACTATAATTGACATTTTGGTTAGATAACCTCTTTTCGGTAGTTTCCTGTAGCGTGTATTCTTTATGTATTTTCACCCAAGATGACATCGACAAAGAATGACATGTAAGGCTGTCAAACTAGTATGTGTATTTCCAGTTTCCTCATTTACTGCCACTCACGGGGAATTGTGCTCACTACTGAATTGTTGCAAAAATTAAACGATAAAACAACTACTAAGAATCATAGGTGATCTAAAGTGTAAATGAAATAGGTCAAAACAATCAGCTATTCAAATAGAAAACATAATTTGCACTAACGTATCACAGCCATCAGTATAGGAACATGTAACATACACACGCACATTCCACAATATCCACACACACACACACACACACGCACATACACACACACACACACACGCACGCACGCACACACGCATGTAAATATATATATATATATATATATATATATATATATATATATATATATATGTATGTATATATATTTACATGGGTTTGTGCTGTGTGTGTGTGTGTGTGTGTGTGTGTGTGTGTGTGTGTGTGTGTGTGTGTGTGTCTAGTGGTATGTGCGTGTGTGTGGATATTGCGGAATGTGCTTGTGTATATTACATGTTCCTATTCTGATGGCTGTGATACGTTAGTGCAAATTATGTTTTCTATTTGAATAGCTGATATATATATATATATATATATATATATATATATATATATATATATATATATATATATATATATATATATATATATATATATAGTCAATTATAAAAATAGCAAGATCATCGCAATAGTAATATAATAATTTAAAATAGTAATAATAATAAAATAATAACTCGAATTAATAAACCGAATAAATCAATACAAATAAATCCAGTTTCGGTTGTGAAGAAACATTCAATGTGACATTGTTTCGTGCTATAGTGGGGAACAAACAAACGCTAATAATAAATAAATAATTTAAAAAGACTATAAAAATACATTAGTCAATTAGTCAATAGTTAAATGAATAAATACAATGACTTAAAAGTATAAGCACTTCATGCCCCTCCCAACACACATCGCCACATGTACTTTCAGGGAACTGATCATCGCTGCCGCTGAGTACAGAAGGACTTTGCGTAGAAAGCCGCTGCCATAGCAGAGGCAGACGTCGACAGCTGAACATTCCGAATCCATGCAAGAGTATCCCCTCGTCCCTTGTGCCTGCCAACTTGCCACGTCACCAGTGTCTTGACGAGAGTCCGCGTGTGGTCTGTTCTGCATCTGGTCTGCTTGTTGGTGGTACTTTAACTATAACTTTCACAAGTGTAATCGGCTATGTTCAAACATAACCGATTACACTTGTGAAAATTATAGTTAAAGTAAATCGGCTATGTTCAAACATAGCCGATTACACTTGTGAAAGGTTAATCTCAACACCACCAACACGTTGCTGATGGAAGTCATGTAACACTTTTCGTGTGTGAAATATAGTGTTTGTAATTGTTAGAAGTCTTGAAATCTTTACGATCGAATGTACCTTAATGATTGTTTTAACGGATGTACATTTACAAGTTATATAACTCAATGACGATTGTTTGGTTAAGTCAAAACTAAATGATTAATAACACGTCTCATGGAGGCATTTCAGGTTTATGATACGTTGTGTCAGATTCATGGTGAATACTTGGATTAGAGACGCATATTTGTTCTAGTGTTACAAAGGTTGACACCTAACCTAGATTGTGTTGCCTCATTTGTTTTGGAGACAAGTATCGTCACCGTGCGATAATAATACTGTATGCTACATTGAGAGAGATATTATATGTTCTCAGATACGCTGTCAATCAACAGACATAACAGAAAGTCATATCAATAAATATACTTGCGCCTGTTTATTGTTGCCTCTCAGAGAATAGCAAATGCATAACATAGCGTAGTATCCACTCCTCAAGACCTTTCAACGCGCTTTACACTTTACTTCCCTGACAGACCTGTTCACCCGGACACCATCTCAGCTTCTCTGGGAAGCATCCAGAAATATGCTACAATTAATGCGCGAAGGTTGCTCGTGCACATATCCACCACTGTCTATAGCCAGGTACTCATTTATTCAGCTGAGTGAACTGGAGCAATGTAGAGAGAAAACACAGGATTCGGACCTGGGTTCTCGTAGTCGAGAGTCCGAAGATCTAGCCATGACCAAATAGCGCTCAGCTGTTGCTTGTTTTACGCAATGAACAGCGACAGTTTTAATGCAAAGGTTTACGTGAGGCGGCGATTAACAGCAGTTATGTAAGAGATATCTAGGTTGTAGAATAACATATAATTACCAGGTAAAGCGTGTTTTTTTCCAGCAGCTAGATCAGCAGTATTTCACTTTCTTTCCCTTACGTTTTCATCATCGTGACAATACAGTTTCTTATCTCTAGAATGCTTCACCGAACAACTTCGCTAATGAAATACTTGAGCTGCTTCGGCGTATGTTGAAACACGTTGCTCAGAATGCTTGTTTGCACCGTGGAAGGATAATATGATTATTGGGTCAGATTGAGGTAAACACGACATACGTCGTCGCTGGCGTCAAACACGGTCGGCCACCAGGGGTCGCTGCAGGTGATGAGTCATTACCAGCCACAGCAACACTGACGCATCTATTTTTGCAAAACTCCTCTTTTAAGCCCAGCCAAGGAACTCGCTCACGAAGAGTTTGGTAACCACACGCTGCAATATACAATATTGGGATGCCCACCAGTTGAGTATCCATGTTCAAATTGGGGCGGGTATTTGTGGTGTTCCCCCTCAGCTGACGAAGTAGATATATAGTCATTGGCGAAGTATATATATATATATATATATATATATATATATATATATATATATATATATATATATATATATATATAATATGTACTATTATATTTACAATACATACTTAGTGATAGTTAGACAGACACCCATTCCCATGCCCACAAACACACACACACACACACACACACACACACACACACACACACACACACACACACACACACACAAACACACACACACAAAACACACGCACACGCACACGCACACACACACACACACACACACACACACACACACACACACACACACACACACACACACACACACACACACATACTGTATATACATATATATGTACATTCATACATCCATAGAGTGCTACTGTGGATTCCTGATTCATGTCACATATAACATCCTGGTCCGTCCGTGCATTATATGTCACTATCTTCCTTTATTCCCTCATGCGTTTTGCTGCGGCCACATTGAATTAATCTTGATGGCGGTATCAGTATAAGTTAGCTATATAGTCATGTAATTAAGTGGTTTGAGTGTTCACGCCTGTTATCGTACATGTCATGCTGTTTCGGACTGAGAACCCCAACTGCCAATCGTGACTTCTTGCTCAATCCATGCATCTTGTTGCCGCCATTTTGAGTTGATCAGTTGAAGTCTCAGCACCGCTTAAGTTAGTAGTCATTTATCTACACGACGAAGAATGAACGAGGCCGTCAGTGCGTATATCACCGACCAATGACGCAGACTAACGCTTGGGATTCAGAGAACATGTCTGAAGTGACCAATAGTTCCAGTTTGCCACATAAATGGTATGATCTGCAGACGTATTATTACAATAGAACTGTGCTCTTCTCGAGCACTGTAAATCTTCTGATGTGCGTAGTAGGAACACCAGGGAACGTCCTCGTGATGACGGTGTATGTCCGAAAGATGACCTCTTCCGTTAGAGTTTACATGTTTGCTCTTTCCGTTGCCGACTTGATAACATATGTTAGTGGAATCGTCCTGAGCGTCGCGCCGGTTGACCACACGGTGATGGTGTTATTCTTTTTTGCTGGTGACACATCAATTGCATTTTCTGCGTTTCTCCTGGCGTTTATTGCCATCGAGCGTCTTCTGGCCGTGCGGCGACCGTTCGCATTCAAGTGCAGTGCGGGGCGGGCCAAGAAAACATTGGTTGTCACCACCTTGTCGCCTGTGGCTGGCGCTGCGATATTGGAGTTGGCACGTTTGCTGGGATACAGTCTGTTGAAACGAGTCTCACTTTTCGTGATCACACTGCCCCCAGCCAATGTCATGACATTGTGTTACGTTATCATGGGCGTAACTATGTTCAAAAGGAAACGAGCCGCTCATACTATTGTAGGTGCAGAAGTTGACTCGCAAAATTTAGGCCGCTCATCGGCTTCGTATAGTGTCAAGTCACTCGCAATCTCAACTATACTCACCGGTGGACATGTACCGACGACTACGGCAACTCAGATAAACATCTACAAGTCCGTGTCGCTGTTGTTTACAATAACGGCCGTCTATATCGTGTGTTGGATGCCGCTGTGGCTGCACTATGCGGGGTTGTCTGTGCCGGTGGAAATACGCGGCATACTTCTGCTAAACGCAGTCGTCAACCCGTTCATCTATAGCGTCGTCAGCGCAATGTTCCGTAGCGACGTCAAGATCGTCTATCGCCACATACGCGTCAAACTGACGGCCTGGCTCCAGTGAATTCTCGTTGAAGTCTCTCCCAGGGAGCCTTGACAAGATGGAAGATGCAGGCAGCTGAAAGCTCGATCAGCGGTATTGGTTCAAGACACTATATTTGTCAACATTTATGTCGTCTACCATGCTGAAGGTACATATAATTCCAGTGTATATTCCTGTAGTTTGTTTGATTCCACAAGCACGGATTGAACACGGTGTGACTCAAAAACAGGTGATACAAAATCAACAAATTATATCTCAAAAAGCTGATTATTATTTTCGTCTTTGGATTTGTTCATGGTATTGTTTTTGTGTCATTGTTTTGTGTTGTCATTATTATTGACATATAAACTGTGTATACTAATCGGTACGTGTCAACTTTCACTGACATTGTGATTAGATAATCTCTCTTCGGTACTTTCCTGTAGCTTGTATTCTTTATTTATTTTCACCTAAGTTAACACCGACAAAGAATGACATGCAGGGCTGTCAGACTAATATGTGTTTTTCCAGTTTCCTCATATACTGCCACTCACGGGGAATTGTGCTCACTACTGAATTGTTATAACATTAAACGATGAACAACAACTAAGAATCATATATGATCTAACGTGTAAATGAAATTGGCCAGAACAATCAGCTATTTAAACAGAAAACATAATTTGCGTTAACGTTTCACAGCCATCATTACAGGAATATGGAACATACACACGCATATTGCACCACATCCACACGCACTCACATACCACTACACACACACACACACACACTCACACACACACTCACACACACACACACACACACACACGCACACACGCACGCACGCACGCACACACACACACACAGACACACAGACACACAGACACACACACACACACACACACACACACACACACACACACACACACACACACACACACACACACACTCACTCACACACACGCACGCACGCACATAATACACATACATGTCAATTTATATATGTTCAATTCTAAATAGCAAGATCATTGCATCAGTAATATAATAATTTAAAATAGTAATATTAATAATAAATTAATAATTCGAATTAATAAGTCGAATAATAAAATACTAATACATACAGTTTCGGTTGTGATGAAACATCCACTGTGACACTTTTTGGTTCTCTACTGGAGAGAAAACAAACGCTAACAATAAATAAATTATTTAAAAAGGACTAAAAATACATTAAGCCACCAGTGTCTTGACGCGAGTCCGCGTGTGATCTGTTCTGCAGCTGGTCTGCTTGCTGGTGGTACTATTACGTCAGCACTACCCTGATTTGCAGGATAAGTTCACATCACTGAAATTGAACATTGCCGATTATACTTGTGAAAGGTCGCTCTCAACATCACGAACACGTTGCTGAAGTAACACTTTAAGTGTGTGAAATATCGTGTTTGTTATTGTTAGAAATCTTGAAATCACTATGATCGAATATACCTTTATGATTGTTTTAACGGATGTAAATTTACAAGTTATATAACCCAGTGACGATTGTTTGGTTAAGTCAAAATGAAATGATTAATGACACGGCTCATTTAAGGTATATGAGAGGGTGTGTCAGGTACATGGTGAATAATTGGATTAGCGACGCATATTTGTTCTATTGCTACATAGTTGAAACCGAGCCTAGATTTGTGTTCCATCAATTGTTTTGGAGCCAAATATAGTCACCGTGCGAAAATAATACTGTGTACTATATTGAGAGAGATACTATAATGTTCTTAGACACGCTGACAATCAACAAATATAACCAAATAATAATATGAACGAAAAATACCTGCGTTTCTTTAGGGTACTATCAAATTGTAAATTGTAGCAATTCTCATTTATTGACTACCGAAATATGTGTAAATAAATGTTTTCATATCCATGATGGTTAAATAAAAAACGAGACCAGTTAACTAGGAAAATTCCCTAACCTAATATGAACGAACAGACCCGTTCTGCCATCACGTGTCCTATTAACATTGTCAAGTTGCCATAATGATGACCTTGCATTGTTAACTACTGTAACCTTTTTTATGGAAATGTATTTTACATAGTTAGGAGAGCAAAATTAGCTTGGTTGCACCTTTTGCAACCTTGAGCATTTCTCATAATTCAAGATGGCGGTCTCGGCCAACTTGAATTTCGGCAAATATTCAACCTTTGATCTCGATGACATAGAGGATGGTGTAATGCCTCTGTTATGGGTTGTACAGGATGGGGAGTCCATTTCTGGAGTAATTTTTTGGATATTAGGTCAAAATCAAGGTCAAATATCACAGGTCAAAGGTCAAATTTACTTGTAAGACCTTTAGCATTTCTCAGAATCCAAGATGTATGTATAGAGTGACTTTGTAGAGCGCAGTGGCTCAGGGGTAGAGCTTCGGACTTAAAACCTTGGGCAAGTTTTTCACTCTACATTGCAGTTCACTCAGCTGAATAAATGAGTACCTGGCTATAGACAGTGGTGGATATGTGTATGACCAGCCTTCGCGCATTAATTGTAGCATAGGCTGGATGCTTCCCAGAGAAGCCGAGTGGCGTCTGTGTGAACAGGTATGTCAGGGAAGTAAAGTGTAAAGCGCTTTGAGCTTTATATATTAAGGAAACAAAACATATGTGAATTTGAATTTATTTGTCAACCATTTCGATATGCAAGTATATATATATATATATATATATATATATATATATATATATATATATATATATATATATATATATATATATAACAAGGAAATAAAGAGTATATTTATTCGTCATCGAAAATTGGATCCCTTTCATCTTCTTCGATATCCATCTGCTTGCTTATGAAAGGACTACACAAGCTATCTCCTCCCTCGCATTTGCAGTAGTCCTTGCATGAAAGGCCTGCGCTGTTGCAGCTGCAGCGTGTGCCACTGCATGCCTTGCACTCTTCAGTACAGCTACATCCAAGAGTGCGTGGGCAGCAACTGGCGCTGTTGAGACGGCCGGTGTGATGGCAGAGCCTTCGATGTTCCAACCAAAGTTGGCAATATTTCGAGCTTCTTCAGGTGGATCACGTTGGTCCGCGGCTTTCCACAGTAGCATCTGAAGATGAGCTCGGAGCACATGCAGCTGCAGGTTGGCATCAGTCTGTGGAAGTTTCTTTAGTGGCGGAGTTTTCTTATGGCCACGGTAGAAGTGAGCACGTGCGTCATTCATTGTTGTACATCCCTTCTGTCCGTAAAGGGGTAAGACGAATGTCTCTTGGAGCTGAGCGTGGGTCACGCCAGGCTGTCCGAGCACTTGATCGAGACCTGGTATATCTGTAGGAGCTTGAGCGCTGACTTTTTTCCTTTCCCAAAGGGGTACGACACTGAATCGCTGCCTGACAGTGCGTGGATACCGAGAAGTTGTCTACACTTTCTGGGGCCTAACCGCCTAAACAGTTTCGTTGATGTCCAATACATCGCTATTCCACTTTTCCATTTTAATCTTGGCGACAACTCGATGTCCAGTACACGAAAAGACCGAAGACGTCGGTATCATCACTGAGGATTCGGATGGTCTGGGCGCCTTCTGCCACCGCTTTCAGCATGTAGCTGCAGAGGGTAACGTCTGCCTCATCACAGTCCAGCATGTTGACGAGTTGGATGTTGTGTGGAAGGAGATAGCTGCATAGCATATTGTTAAGCAGATTCTTGTTCTTGGAATTGTGACGAATAACTTATCGGCATGGAATGGGGGTGTTTGGGGTTAGACGTACTTCCTTAGGTCTCCCTATTCTCGTCCGTTCATGTTCCTTTGCGTTGGGAGCTTCTTGGTCATATTTGTTGAACAGAACGATTTTCTTGGAGTCGGGAGGGTAGTGCGCCAATCGAGTGCTTAATCTTGCAGCCAGGTCTCTTGTAGTCCCGGAGACTGGCCGGACGACGTGGTACAGAAGCTGGTCGGCATCAATCAGCACCACGTCTGGAGCACATGGAGTCGTGACAGAGACACTGTGAGACGACTTGACGAGCAGGGCCTTGTCACCCTTTCTCACACAGCCGTACTCATCGATTAGGGCCGGAGGGACAGGACATATTTCAAACTGGAAGATATCGGCTATATCAATGCTGCGCTGCTGCCCCACGACTAACAGCTGACTGAACAGCGTCACAACGTCGTAGATGGCCTTGCCCTTCACAGTGACAGCATTCTTGAGCAACTCCATTGTTTTGACTTTCTTCTTTATTGTCTTATTGAATTCACTGCTTAGCGAAGCGGAGAACTGCCTGCTCTGCTCACTCTCGATGGCCAATGCTTCTGAACATGCACTGTGTCTGGCACCACTTGGCCATTGCAGATGTTATAGACACCTGGTTGTTGGTCATTGCCAGCTGTACTTCTCCATCTCCACCGCGATCTTCTTCCGATTGGCCTCATCCAGTCTCTTTCTTCACTCTCCTTCCCCCTTGTGCTTATTCTTCTCCTCCCCAGCTACTTCACCGTGTGGCTTCTGCTTAACCCCAGCTTCATTGTATGTATGTTCCAATGCGATGTCAAGGTGGGCGCACACACTGAAACTATTCACCCACACAGCCACTTGCTCGGGGCTCGTTAAATTCCCTTCATACCTTCAGAATCCTTCCCTCGCTTGATATGTGACTGCTCTCCGAACTGATCTGCTGGCATTGCAGTTCCCTCATCCGAGTACCGACAGACGTGTGCACCTGCCAGTAGGTCGCTGTAGTAGCACGCTAGGGAATGTGCTCCATCTGTCGCACATACCAGCTCAGGTAGCGGGCATAATTGTAGTGACCTGCTGCGAAGAAGTATGGCAGCATTGCCTTGAGACAGTGCTGCTGGAGGAAGAAGTCACCGTTCCGGTCTCCGGGCAGGAACATGAGCGACAACAGTGTAGGCTTGACAAAGGAGTCCACCCATAACCTACTGGGCGGCTGCTCTCTGGGTGTCTCCATGTAGACAATCAGCTCCTCATATGTTTTGGCGCCATTCGAGTAGTATTCTGCAGCATCACGGCAATGATGAGACGGTATGCCCGTAAGGCATTGGTCCTTGCCTTTCTGCTGACTATGCTGGTGATGCCAGTAAACACTGCGCTGATGAGAATGTCCACGCCAGATGCCTTCATTAGTGTTCCTACACAGCCCAGGAACCTCACGAGAGTGTGCATCATTCCCGGGTGAAGTATGACGTTGGTCCGGCGCAGAGGATCGTTCCATTGGACTAGGCATGCAGTATGATATAGTTGGAGATCGACTGTGATGTTGGTGTACTGCATCCCAAAACTGTTGAGAGCAGCCCTCTCGAGATTCACAAGATTAGTCATTACAGTGTCGGGGTGAGCAGGCAGTGAGTCGGTCATCGGTCCAAACACAACCAGTGTCTTGGGCTTCTGAGCAGAGCCTGCCACCAGCCTCGCTGCACATCTTCCTCACCAGCTTCTCCAGCTCGTCATCAGCGCAAAACATCCTATGATACCCAGGACCTACCCAAATGTAGACATATCAAACATACATGTACCTACCTATCCATCCTAGTAAACCCTGACATTCTGGAAAAGGTAGGACACATAATCGGTCACTAGAGCTGAGTTTATTCCTGATTTTAGATCAAATTTGACCTTGGACCGCTGATGTGACCTTGACTTTGACACCATATCCAAAACATAACTCCAGAAATGCACTCCCCATCCTGGAAAACCCTTATAAAGAGGTATTACACGACTCTCTATGTCATCGAGATCAAAAGATGAACATTGGTCGAAATACAAGATGGCCTGTGAAATGCTCAAGGTTGCACAAGGTGCAACCAAGCTAATGTTTCTCTCCTAACTATATAAAATACATTTCCGTAAAAAGGTTTACAGTAATTAACATTACAGGGTCTCATATAGGAAGTATAAGAGCGGCAACTTGACTAGCA
Source organism: Oasisia sp. SBJ-2009 (assembly GCA_964017155.1). Classification (NCBI taxonomy): domain Eukaryota; kingdom Metazoa; phylum Annelida; class Polychaeta; order Sabellida; family Siboglinidae; genus Oasisia; species Oasisia sp. SBJ-2009. The sequence continues at coordinate 41,247,701 of OZ024858.1, forward strand.
TGCTCCCTCTCAGATAATAAATACAAGTTCTTATATAGCGTAGTATCCAGTGCCCGGACCGTTCAAAGCGCTTTACACTTTACTTCCCTGACATAGCTGTTCACTCAGACACCATCTCGGCTTCTCTGGGAAGCATCCAGCCATATGCTACAATTAATGCGCGAAGGTTGCTCGTACACATATCCACCACTGTTTATAGCCAGTAACTCATATATACAGCTGAGTGAACTGGATCAATGTAGAGTGAAAACACTTGCCCAACGTTTTAACACCGCAGCACAGGATTCGAACCCGGGTTCTCGTAGTCGAGAGTCCGAAGGTCTAGCCCTGACACATTGCGATCAGCTGTTACTTATTTTACGCAATGAACGGCAACAGTTTTAATGCAAATGTTTACGTGGGGCGGCAGTTAACAGCAGTTGAGTAAGAGATATCTAGGTTGTACAATAAAATATAATTACCTGGTAAAGTGTGTTTTTTCCGGCAGATCTGCAATATTTCACTTTCTTTCCCTTACGTTTTTATAACTTTGCTAATGAAATACGTCAGCTGCTTCGGCGTATGTCGAAACACGTTGTACAGAATGCTTGTTTGCACAGAGGAAGGATAATATGATTATTGGGTGAGATTGAGGTAAAGACAACAGACGTCGTCGCTGGCGTCAAACACCGTCGGCCACCAGGGGTCGCTGCAGGTGATTCTTCAGTACCAGCCACAGTAACACTGATACATCCGTTTGCAAAAACACCTCTTTTAACATCAGCCAATGAAATAGCTCACGAAGAGTTTGGTGTGTTTCCGGCCATGTGAAAAAATGTATGGTGATCTATGCCACACCCTGCAATATGCAATATTACGATTCCCACCAGTTTCAAATTAGGGCGGGTACTACTTCTGCTAAACTCAGTCGTCAACCCGTTCATCTACAGTGTCGTCAGCGCCATGTTCCGTAGCGACGTCAAGATCGTCTATCGCCAGATACGCGTCAAACGGACTGCCTGGCTCCAGTGAATTATCGCTAACATCTCGTTGATGTCTCTCCCCGGGGAGCCTTGACAAGACGGAAGATGCAAGGAGCTGAAAGGTCGATCAGCGGAGTTGGTTCCAGACACTATGTTGTCTCCTTGCATGTCGTGTACCATGCTGAAGGTACATATAATTCCAGTGTATATTCCTTCAGCTTGTTTGATTCCACATGCACATATGGAACACGTTGATATGCAAAAGCAGGTGATATAAATCAACAAATCATATTTCAAAAAGCTTATTATTATTGTCTTCATTGGTCTTGTTCATGATTTTGTTTTTGCGTCATTGCTTTGTATTTTGAATATTATTGACATATACACTGTGTATGATAATCGGTATGTCTTCTAGTATCATGTTGTCGCAGGGTGTTAACTGCTTGCTTGCGCAACGTAGTCCGTGTATAAGTACGCAATTGTACCCGTATATAAACTGTTGCACGCGGGTGCAGCAGCCCTTCGCTTCGTATACTGGAACTCGAACGTGACGTATTGTCCGACTTTGTGGTATGGCGCAGCCACGCCTATAAGTCGTGGCCAGACTGAACGATGCTAAAGTTGGATGCAATAAACACATGCAGGCAATAAACCACACGTGTCTTGCGTCCTTCCACATTGGTGTCAGAATGGTTACGTCCACGCCAGAACTGTCGTGAAGGTTGGTAAAATAATATACTTTTATTTACCAACGTTGGCCGTGGAGTTTGCATAACTTCTTATGTAACTACCGCGCGCGTATTAGCCCACTGACGCTGCGCTAGTAATTTACTCCTAACGTAGGCAGTGGTCGTCTTTAGAGAAACCAGGGTTATCCTGAGAGGTAAAGACGTGTCCCTAACCAGACTTCTGAAACGTTCCTGACAACTGTTACGCATAATCTATGCCACGAAACCCATGAAGAATTGTCCGAATTAGACAATTCGGCAATTAAGCCACTAACTGTCACTTTGCGAACTTAGTGTGCAGCGGTTTCTATGTTATCCGGAATTATTTCTGTGAACTAGAAACGCGCAATTACCTAAACGACCCTTGCTCCATTCCTGACTACGAATTTGCTTAACGTTATTGTATATTACTCGAGTTTCAACATTCAAAAAGTTTGTACAAAACGTCTAATTTTGGGACACACCCATGCCGAAA
>OZ024858.1:41254865-41357365 GCA_964017155.1 Oasisia sp. SBJ-2009
TAAACTGGATCAATGTAGAGAGGAAACACTTGCCCAAGGTTTTAACACAGCAGCACAAGATTCGGACCCGGGCTCTCGTAGTCGAGAGTACGAATGTCTAGCCCTGAACCATTGCGCTCAGCTGTTGCTGGTTTTACGCAATGAACAGCGACAGAAAGGCGATTAACAACAGTTGAGTAAGAGATATATATGTTGTACAATAACATATAATTACCAGTTAAAACGTTTTTTTCCAGCAGCCCTGCAGTATTTCTCTTTCTTTCCTTTGTTTTCTTCATCGTGACAACACAGTTTCTTATCTCTAGAATGCTTCACCGAACAACTTCGCTAAGGAAATACGTCAGCTACTTCGGCGTATGTCGAAACATGTTGCTCAGAATGCTTGTTTGCACCGAGGAAGGATAATATGTTGTTGGGTGAGATTGAGGTAAAGACGACAGACGTCGTCGCTGGCGTCAAACACCGTCGGCCGCCAGGGGTCGCTGGAGGTGATGCTTCAGTGCCAACCAAAATAACACTCACACATCCATTTTTGCAAAACACCTGTTTTATCCTCAGCCAATGAAATCGCTCACGAAGAGTTTGGTGTATTTCCGGCCAAGTGAAGTAATGTGGGATGTGGGATGCCCATCAGTTGAGTTGATTATCCATGTTCAAATTGGGTCGGGTACTTGTGCTGTTCCCCCTCAGCTGACGAAGTAGATATATAGCCATTGGCCAAGTAAATATATATATATATATATATATATATATATATATATATATATATATATATATACAGGTATTATATATATATATATATATATATATATATATATATATATATTTACAATACAAACTTAGTGATAGTGAGACACACACACACACACACACACACACACACACACACACACACACACACACACACACACACACACACACACACAAACACACACACACACACACACACATATATATATATATATATATATATATATATATATATATATATATATATATATATAATGCTGCTCTACTGCCTATGTGGATTCCTGATTCATGTCACATATAACATCCTGTTCCATCCGTGCATTAGATATCACTATCTTCCTTTGTTCTCTGATGCGTTTAGCTGCTGCCACATCGAATTAATCTTGATGGCGGCATCAGTATAAGTTAGCTATATATTCATGTAATTAAGGGGTGATACTGTTGAAGCCTGTCACGCTGTTTCGCAGTGAGAACCCCAACTGCCAATCGTGACTTCTTGCTCAATCGATGCATCTTGTTGCTGCCATTTTGAGTTGATCTCAGATGAGGTATCAGCACCGCTTAGGTTAGTAGTCATTTATCTATACGAAGAGGAATGAACGAGGCCGTCAGTGTGTATATCACCGATAATTGACGCAGAATAACGTTTGGGATTCAGAGAACATGTCTGATTTGACCAATAGTTCCAGTTTGCCACATAAATGGTATAATCTGCAGGTGCATTATGACACTAGAGCTGTGGTCTTCTCGAGCACTATAAATCTTCTGATGTGTATAGTGGGAACACCAGGAAACGTCCTCGTGATGACGGTGTATATTCGAAAGATGACCTCTTCCGTTAGAGTCTACATGTTCGCACTTTCCGTTGCCGACTTGATCACTTGTGTTGGTGGAATCGTTCTTAGCGTCGCGCCGGTTGACCACGTGGTGATGGTGTTACTCTTTTTTACTGGTGACATATCAATTGCATTTTCTGCGTTTCTCCTGGCGTTTATTGCCATCGAGCGTCTTCTGGCCGTGCGGCGGCCATTCGCATTCAAGTGCAGTGCGGGGCGGGCCAAGAAAACATTGGTTGTCATCACCTTTGCGTCAGTGGTTTGTGCCGCGATATTGGAGTTGGCACGTTTGCTGGGATACACTCTGTTGAGACGTGCCTCACTTTTCGTGATGACACTGCCCCCAGCCAATGTCATGACATTGTGTTACGTTCTTATGGGTGTAACTATGTTCAAAAGGAAACGAGCCGCTCATACTACTGTAAGTGCTGAAGTTGACTCGCGAAGTCTAGGCAGTTCATTGGCTTCCTATGGCGTCAAGTCCATCGCAATCTCAACTATACTCACTGGTGGAACAGGACTCGTACCGACGACGACGGCAACTCAGATAAACCTCTACAAGTCCGTGTCGCTTTTGTTCACAATAACGGCCGTCTATATTTTGTGTTGGATGCCGGTGTGGCTGCACTACGCGGGATTGTCCGTTCCGGGGGAAATATACGGCGTACTTCTGATAAATTCAGTCGCCAACCCGTTCATCTACAGCGTTGTCAGCGCCATGTTCCGTAGCGACGTCAAGATCGTCTATCGCCAGATACGCGTCAGACTGACGGCCTGGCTCCAGTGAATTCTCGTCGACATCTCGTTGAAGTCTCTCCCCCAGGAGCCGTAACAAGACGGAAGATGCAAGCAGCTGAAAGTTTGATCAGCGGTATTGGTTCAGGACACTATGTTGTCTCCGTGGATAACGTGTACCATGGTGAACGTACATTAAATTCTAGTGTATATTCTTTCACTTTGCTTGATTCCACAAGCACATATGGAACACGTTGTGACGCAAAAGAAGGTGATACAAATCAACACATTATTTTTCAAAAAGATTATTATTGTCGTCATTGGTCTTGTTCATGGTTTTGTTGTTGCGTTATTGCTTTGTATTGTCGTTATTATTGACATATAAACTGTGTATGCTAATCGGTATGTCTTCTAGTATCATGTCCTGCCATAGAGTCACGTCGACTTGCGTCATAGATTTGATGACGCCCTTTGATTCTTTAAAACTAATGCTACAAGTATTTTGTGAACATGCTGTGAGCATGTGCGTCCAAGCGTTTTATATATATATATATATATATATATATATATATATATATATATATATATATATATATATATATATATATATATATATATATATGATATGACGTTGTAATATATATTGGTATGCACAAATACCGTATGTAGCCTAAAATGCGTCTTTGGTCCATAAAATCATTGGCATTAAATTGCCTTAGTAGCAGTAAGGACAGCTTGGCCAGACGTAACTCGGTATCACCTTTCTGTACATAGTCAGTTTTCATTTGGGATATGTGGTAACACGATGACTACGTGTCAACTTTCATTGACATTGTGATTAGATAATCTCTCTTCGGTACTTTCCTGTAGCTTGTATTCTTTATTTATTTTCACCCAAGATAACATCGACAAAGAATGGCATGTAGGGCTGTCAGACTAGTGTGTATATTTCCAGTTTCCTCATTTACGGGGAATTGTGCTCACTACTGAATTGATATAAAACTAAACGATAAAACAACTACTAAGAATCATATATGATCTAAAGTGTAAATGAAATAGGCCAGAACAATCAGCTATTCAAATAGAAATTAAATAGAAAACATAATTTGCATTAACGTATCACAGCCATCAGTACAGGAAAATGTACCATACACGCACATATCACCACATCCACAGACACGCACATACCACCACGCACACGCACACGCACACGCACACGCACACGCACACGCACACGCACACGCACACGCACACGCACACGCACACGCACACGCACACGCACACGCACACGCACACGCACACGCACACGCACACGCTCACTCACACGCACACGCACACGCACACGCACACGCTCACTCACACGTACACGCACACGCACACGCACACGCACACGCGCACGCGCACGCGCACGCGCACGCGCACGCGCACGCGCACGCGCACGCGCACGCGCACGCGCACGCGCACGCGCACGCGCCCGCGCCCGCGCCCGCGCCCGCGCCCGCGCCCGCGCCCGCGCCCGCGCCCGCGCCCGCGCCCGCGCACGCGCACGCGCACGCGCACGCGCACGCGCACGCGCACGCGCACGCGCACGCGCACGCGCACGCGCACGCGCACGCGCACGCGCACGCGCACGCGCACGCGCACGCGCACGCGCACGCACACGCACACGCACACGCACACGCACACGCACACGCACACGCACACGCACACGCACACGCACACGCACACGCACACGCACACGCACACGCACACGCACACGCACACGCACACGCACACGCACACGCACACGCACACGCACACGCACACGCACACGCACACGCACACGCACACGCACACGCACACGCACACGCACACGCACACGCACACGCACACGCACACGCACACGCACACGCACACGCACACGCACACGCACACGCACACGCACACGCACACGCACACGCACACGCACACGCACACGCACACGCACACGCACACGCACACGCACACGCACACGCACACGCACACGCACACGCACACGCACACGCACACGCACACGCACACGCACACGCACACGCACACGCACACGCACACGCACACGCACACGCACACGCACACGCACACGCACACGCACACGCACACGCACACGCACACGCACACGCACACGCACACGCACACGCACACGCACACGCACACGCACACGCACACGCACACGCACACGCACACGCACACGCACACGCACACGCACACGCACACGCACACGCACACGCACACGCACACGCACACGCACACGCACACGCACACGCACACGCACACGCACACGCACACGCACACGCACACGCACACGCACACGCACACGCACACGCACACGCACACGCACACGCACACGCACACGCACACGCACACGCACACGCACACGCACACGCACACGCACACGCACACGCACACGCACACGCACACGCACACGCACACGCACACGCACACGCACACGCACACGCACACGCACACGCACACGCACACGCACACGCACACGCACACGCACACGCACACGCACACGCACACGCACACGCACACGCACACGCACACGCACACGCACACGCACACGCACACGCACACGCACACGCACACGCACACGCACACGCACACGCACACGCACACGCACACGCACACGCACACGCACACGCACACGCACACGCACACGCACACGCACACGCACACGCACACGCACACGCACACGCACACGCACACGCACACGCACACGCACACGCACACGCACACGCACACGCACACGCACACGCACACGCACACGCACGCGCGCGATATCACTGTAACTATTGCATTGAGACATTCGTTATTGCTCTGCGCTCGTCTGTTGTTGGCCACCGATGAACAAAATGGACTCAGTTATCCATTAATATCACTTCGGTACAAATCGGTGTAAATGGAAGCGAGCAGACGAATGAGGTCACGACGACGGTCATTGCCGTTAAGAGTTTTTTCTCGTTCATTATGTGTGTGTTTGGAATACCAGGCAACCTGCTCGTGTTGGCTGTCTACACCTTCAGGATGACGACTTCCGCCAAAGTATACATGTTTGCGTTGGCTGCCGCTGATTTGTACATTTGCGTTATAGTCGGGGCTCACGGTGGTCGAAGTGGACACCTCGTGCTATTTTTGGTTGCCCTGTTGTTTTCTAAACTTCAAACCTTCCTTAACAATAATCCAGAGGGCAACCCTCTGAAATCAGTGTACCTCACTCCGAAAATCGCACTTAAATCCAGACGTATAGGGTGCCGGAATGGCCGTTTAGTCACAATTGCAATTTGTTGTTCTCATAGTTTGTTTAGGGCTACAAAGCTAGTTTTTATGGCAAACTATTCGTATTGCAGAGGAGCATAAATACAATAAATATCTTATTGAAATGTACATTTTAAGGCAACATATTCAGCAATATGTTAAAATAAACACTTCCGTTTCGTCATCGACATCATGTAACGTTTACCGTAGTTCTCTTAATATATATTCAAAATATATAGTTAACATATCAAAATGATCCCCATTCATTCCTCTGTTGCTATATACCACGCAATTGTAAAATGTATCAGCCCATCACATGTTTTTGAACTAACATATACGTCACCCCTCATTTTAGATTGACGTAATGTTTTGACAGAAAATGGGAATAACTAGTAAAATGGGGAGTCTACAGGGTCGACAGGGGCGCTGATATCCAACTCGGGCATGTGATGTAATCGGGCTAATTACGTGCACGCGCTGTTTGTTTCTTTTTTCAGTTTATCTTTGAATTCTTTAGGCTTCAACTGTTATTCGTGCATAGTCGGAGGGCATGGGGGTCGAAGTGGACACCTCGTGCTATTTTTGGTTGCCCTGTCGTTTTCTAAACTTCAAACCTTCCTTAATAATATTCCGGAGGGCAACCCTCTAAAATCAGTGTACCTCACTCCGAAAATTGCATTTACATTCAGGCTTATGTGGTATCTTAATGGCTGCGCTGCATATATTTCTCTTTCCACATTTTCACAGTACATGTATAACAACAAACTTAAGTGTAGTATCAAATAATCAGAAATGACGAGATCTAATAACTATGTGTGGCAACATCGTAGTGATATGTTTATTTATTAGGAAGCCAGGTACAAAACATTGGACAATATATCGAAAAATCAATTCGGTTTCGCAGTTGACATCACACAACAGGAGTTATATTTACCTTAATATGTAATCAAGATATTTATGTAATATATCACAACGATGTACATTCATTTACCTACTGGATTGTGCAAAGCAGTAGTAAAATAGTGCTATGTTATACGCAATCACGACTTGAACATGTACCCCACCCCCTAAGTGTTGCGCAATCGTGACGTGACGCAAATCGGAGTGGATTTCATTGATTGTATCAATTTCGCGTTTCTTAGTTTAATAATACACTAGTAAAGACAGTACTGATGCATACCCTACTGCTGATTAGTAATGCAATGTTTGTTAAGGCAATATACAATTATGATAACACGCATTATGCGAAATAAAAACACATCAAGGTGTTACTCAATCACATCTTATTCATTGTTCTGAGTCATCTGTGTCACTCTTGTCATAGCCATGTTTTTCAACAAGAATTTAAACAGGTATTACTCGCCCATATTTGATATCTTTCCCATCGTATGGCCAAGCAACACAACACAGCACTTGAAAATTAAACTTCAATTCAGGCCTGAAGGTATCTGAATGACTGTTAAGTCACAATGGTTAATTATGAAATATTCATGGTTTATTTAATTAAATTAGCTAGTATCTGTACCAAAATATATCCGGAATGGTGAGAGGAATAAAGACCACGACTATATTATAGAAATGTATATATTCAAGGCAACGAGAAACAAACAATTGAAGAATAAGTAGAAAAACATTTCCGTTTTGTCGTCGATTTCATATAAATGTACCGTAGTCACCTTACTACATAATCAAGATATATAATGAGTGAACATATCAAAGGTATCCCCATTCATTCCTCGGATGATTTATACCATATCATTGTAAAATACATTTGAACATCACTTGTTCTTGAATCAACACACAGTGTATTCTCCACTTCTCCACCTCATTTTGGTTTGATGTTAGATTTTAACATCACCTCTGGAATAACTTGAATATATAAATACGTTGCGTCTAATAAGTAAATTAAATATAACGAATTATTGTTTTCAAATACATGAGGTATGTTATCATGTTTGAATGACATGTTTTGCGGCGTATCAGTCATTTTAACTTAGTTTGGTGTCTACGGTGTTTTACCGACAACAAATACGAAACTAATAAATTAAACACAACGGACACTTATGATTACCAATTATATGGTATGTGACATCACTATATTTGACATATCTAACAAACGGTACCTTCTCGTCTGCATAAGCTATTTTGATTGTTGAAGATAACAATTTGGTGACGCCAAAGACGAAGACTTTCGCCCTGTTATTATAACGTATTGCATCTTTTTGTTGTCGAGCGCCATACCTTCTCCAATTGAACCACACTACATTTCTTTGTGCAAAAAGCGTAAAGCCAGATTACTTGTAAAGATGAGGATTGTATATTTGCAACCTATCTGTGATCAATAGTTTCAGTTGATGATTGTGGCATGGCAATTTTGCCGTTCGTCATCCATAAAGAAAGTAGACCTCGGAAGCAACCACTATCATTGTTGGAATGCTTTCTACACAACACTGGCGTCAACAGTGCCAACCACATGCTTTATATATGGTATAATGATCAATTATGTTCAAATAGATCCGCTTAGAATATGCAGCAAAGCTGGCCAATACGTTTGGGGTGAAACACACAGTAGGTATGGCTGATCAGGCTTTGCATGATATTTCATATGGGCTACGGGAGCAAGCTTCCCCTGATGGTGACATTGGCATCTTAATGTCATGTGTGTAGTTACATCTCACTGGAAACGCTATGGGCGCAGTTGGAAAAATTATGTGAGTCTCATCCTGATAGAAACTGGTTTGTGTAAGCAAGGAACGGTTAACAAAGGTTTTGAACACAATGACTACGGGAGGCACGGGTGCATTTGAACAATGGGAAAATGGGCAATTGGGAAAAATTGGTTTAGTATAATAACATGCTCCCATTTGTTGTTGCTGCTGGTTACCACATCTACATTTATTCGCTGCCAATATGCCTAAAGGAAATGAACAACCTGAAGAACCCAGCACCATATGTATATCAGTACTTGACGAAAGGTCAATATGATGTGCGAAAAAAGCTGAGTCATTCAAACGTATCACTTCTTATATGGCTCATGGGCAGACATAAAGCATAGATGTGAAGGAAAGTGCGAGTGGGCTTAAACAAATATCCCTGGATGCTAAAGTACGAACCAAGTAGCATTACGCAAAGCCAGTGTCATCTGAGGTATCATTCCATTACAAAGAAGTGATGAACCATCCGCAGTCTAACAATCCCACGAAGATAGAAACCAGGAAATGATCAATCAAGCATGCATACAAATAGCACATGATCAATCCCGTCACGGTAAACTCCAGCAACATACTAAATATTGGCACGAAACAGTGAGCCACTGTAACTATCATGAAAACTCTGGAAACTGTGGAAAATATTTGCAAAACTGAGCTCCAGAAATATTTGAATGACAACTCAAAGTCCAAAAGGTACGTGACAGCATATTTGAAGGACTGCATCCTCAATAACATCTTACTGTGCTGCAGAAGCAGACGTAGCAGCTGATCAATGAAGTTGTCGTGCTGATACGCCTTCTTCATCAGAAAGGTATTGGGGGAAATGTCAATCTTGAGGAAACCATCGGAGAATATGAATGTTCTAAGGTACCGCAAGTTTTGTTTGAGTCAAATGGATCGATGCGTCAAGGCTGTAAGGCTCGAGATTGACAACTACGCTGAAAGAGACTCACTTGAAGATGGAGGAGAAATTATTAGATATCGGTTGGAAGACGGGTTCCACACATTTGGAACCAGTATCTTTGACGGTGCCACCTTTACCAGAACTTACACAATGGTATACAAGTTACGTGTTGCCAGCAAATGCCCTTGTAATTGTTCTTGCGCTAAATTCCAAGTGCCGCGTTGTGCTGCTTGCAAGTGCAAACGGATCGATACCAAATGTAGGCGAGTAATACCTGTTCGGACTCTTGTTGAAAACAATGGCTGTGACAAGAGTGACACAGATGACTCAGAACAATCTTTAAGATGTGATTGAATACCACCTTGGTATGTTTTTATTTTCGAATAATGTTATCATAATTTTATGTTGTCTTAACAAACATCGCATTAAAAACCAGCAGTAGATTATCCATCAATACTCTGTCTTTAATAGTGTATATTACCCTAAGGAACGCGAAAATGATACAATCAATGAAATCTACTCCGATTTGCGTCACGTCACGATTGCGCAACACTTAGGGGGTGGGGTAGATGTTTGGCTCGTGATTACGTATAACGTAGCACTATTTTACTATTGCTTTGCAGTATGTAGTAGGTAATTGAATGCACATCATTTTGATATATTACATAACTATATTGATTATATATTAAGGTAACTATTACCCCTTTTGTGTGATGTCAACTGGGAAACCGAACTGATTTATCGTTATTTTGTCCAATGGTTTGTATCTGGCATCTTGAAAAATAAACGTATCAATAAGCTATTGCCATAAATAATAGTTCTCGTCATTCCTGATTATTTGATACAACACTTAAGTTTGTTGTTATACAGTTACTGTAAAAATGGGGAAAGAGAAATGTATACAACTGTGCCATTAAGGGCATGAATATAAGCGCAATTTTCGGAGTGAGGTACATTGATTTGAGAAGGTTGCCCTCTGGAATATTGTTCGGGAGGGTTTGACGTTTAATAAAATACATGACAACCAAAAATAGCACGAGGTGTCCACTACCTCCAAAATTTGGACCCGTGCGCCCCGACTATTACCGTAATCATCCTGATAAGAGGTGCTCTGGACTTCGTCTGCATAGAGATTATTACGTTCATTGTGCACACGTCCGTCCTTTTTCACCGGGTTTCTTCTGACGTTCCTGTCGCTAGAACGCCTGCTGGCGGCACGGTGTCTCTGTTCGTTCAGTCTCTGTAAACGACGGACCAAGCTACGCTCGTGGTCATTGCTGTTATGGCCGCCCTGAGTGCCGTGGTCTTAACTGTGGGACGAGTGAACGAAAATGTCCTGTTGATTGGTGCGTTTCCACCGGTTCTACTATTCGCCAACGTTTTGGTCATGATAGTTTCCTATTCGCTGATGATAGTAACAGTTGTGTTGAATTTAAAAGCCGCTCACAAGAGTGTTGATGTCGCTAACGTCACGCCGACCCCGGGACCTTGTACGTTTCCTCAATCAGAGGCTCTCCAGGCTGGCGATATGTCGCCACTGGTAGCTATTTGCTTCGACAGACACGTATTTCGTACGTCGAAGAACCAGTTCCTGTATTTCTTTTAAACTTTGTTTTGGCACACGAAATAAATTATTTCGTGTCCAGTAGTATAACAAGATGGATTCTATGATAGTATAACAATATTTGTAATGTGCACAATAGCCATGCCCCACGTGTGTAAATAATAAATTGAACAAGTGTACGCCTTCAGTCCTAAACAATAGAGGAAGTGGTGTATCGCTACCGTCACAGGCGATCACCACAACACCTCCGTTTTAGAGTATGTGGCGCCATCTCGCACATATCATGTAACTATGCAGGCGCGTAACAGTAGCGGCGACTATCGGATTATTGATAAGCTCATGCAAATTCTACTCGTTCCAATCCTAGCCGCTTTTGAAGTGCTCGCATTGGCCTCCTGTCTAGTATCGAATCATCTTTAAGATCTGCACTGTTACCTGCCAGGCACTTGCTTGAATGAAACCATCGTATTTACACCCACTGCTGTAAGACAAACTATCCAGCTTCAGTCACTGATTCTATTTTTTTGTCGTCCCTAAATAAATACAATACCAATATTGGGACAAAATACATTTTGTAGCAGCACCTACTCTTTGGAATAATACTAATTGTGAAACTTCTATAGTGCTTATATCCTAAACAAATTCAAGCTGAGACGCGTAACAAACACAAATCATTTAGCTAGTCATACACGGGGGACAGGCATAGGAGCATGGAGCTGCCGAAAATATATGGTGGAAAAGCAATTTCAAACAAATATGTTTTCATTTTGTTTACAATTGGTGTCTATTGTTTCAGAAGATTTATTTGTAACAGGGAGCTAGAAACAAAAAAGTTGTTTGGAAGGGGATGATCTAAGGGTCCTAGAGAAGGGAGCTACAATAGTCTAGTCGACTATTAATAAGAGTAACTTATATTGTCTTACCAGAAGATATGGACAAATGACGTCGGATTCTACGGAAATCACGTATATGATAGAAACATGATTTGCATACTTGTGAAATATACTGATGAATGGTAAGATCATTGTCAAAGACAACACCTACATTTCGAATGGTAGCTGATGTTTATATATCTTTGCCAAGTATTGCATTTGGAAAGTAGTCGACACTCTTGTTTCGTTGTTGTTTTGTGCCAATAACAATTATACATGATCGGCATAGATACAAAATGTACCACTTATATTAAATAAAACAGTTTACAAATTAAAAACACGGCTACACGATAATATTCATACACATAGGGCAAAACATGACATTGCCAAACGGTATTATGTATTATATTCCATTACTAATAAACAATGCAGCATTTAACATTGAAAAAATTACAACGCACATATTACAAGGATATATTACTTATGCAAAACATATGTGTTTAAAGAATTACAAAATACTGTGCTCGTTACCAAATTGTTATGTATGTGAACAGTTATGACAATCAATTTACTATTTTACCGTGTTTATTTTCTGACACCTCCGTAAATACACATATACTAAGTATTGTTATTTAACTAGCAGACTGTAATTATTTGCCCATTTCCAAAATAATTTAATGTACTAATTTTGTTGTTATTTGTGAGATTTGTGAGATTTATTAACTGTAAAATAATTATAATGTTGGTGTTATTGTTACTTTAACACATGTGTATTACGATCGCATCGAAAGTGTTTAAGGTAGCCAAATATATTTAACTGAGACTTAGTAAACGGGGTGGCTGCCACGGTGGCTAATAACAAGAAGAGTATAAGATAAGATAAGAGAAGATAAGATAGCTTTATTGCCATGTGTTCACATTGTAGTTACAATAAAACATTGGAATGTGTAATGATATTGGTCGTCGTAATAGTACATTCACATGACAATACATTCACATGCACCAAACAGTGGTGTTAAAATATACTACTACATTAAATAAAATAAATAAGAACAATCACATAAAAAGGTCCGAATAAAAAATTGCTCATTATAACATCGATAAATAATTGATACGATCTAGTAGAAATATAGTAGCTTAAAATGTAAAATATGAAATAAAAAAATAAAAATATAAAATATAATAAATTATGATAAAATATACATACTAAAACTCATCGGAAAGTGGACTATGTGTTTGCTGCGGGTGGGAGAAAATCACTTCTGTTTTGACAGGGCTTGAACGGCTAAGGGGAAAAAGCTAGTACTAAAGCGGTTGGTCCTGGTTTTTATGGATCTGAATCGGCGACTAGATGGGAGAGGTTCAAATAGGTCATGGGCAGGATGGGATGTATCTTGAGAGATGAGAGTCGCTCTTCCTAACAGACGCTGCTGATACAGTATTTCAAGACTGGGAAGGTCTCTGCCAATGATTCGGGAAGCAGTTTTCACAACTCTGTTTAATCTGAGCGTTTCCTTCTGTGAAAATGTCAGAACACTCTCGATTACAGCTCTGTAAAAGTTGAGCATGACCTGTGTGGTCAAACCAAACGATCTTAACCTTCTTAAAAAGTACAGCCGCTGCTGGGCCTTTTTGACAATATTTACAACATTTAGTTCCCATTTAAGATTACTGGAGATTGTTGAACCGAGAAATTTGAAATGTTGGACGATTTCAACTGTCCTGCCATCGATCACTAGAGGCGAGGGTGGAGAAGATTTCTTTCTCCTAAAATCCACAATCATTTCTTTCGTTTTATTTACATTAAGTTGTTATCGCTGCACCAACTGATGAGTTTGTTTACTTGGTCCCGATATTCAGATTCATCATAATTTGTTATAAGCCCTATCACTGTAGTGTCATCGGCAAATTTCAGTATTTTAGTACCTACGTGACAAGATAAACAATCATGTGTAAAAAGAGAGTATAACATTGGTGACAGAACACAGCCCTGAGGCGTGCCAGTAGATAACGTATCTGATGATGATAAGTTGTCGCCTATTTTTTACAACCTGCGGCCTATTTAAAAGAAAATCGAGGATCCACAGACACATGGATTGAGGAACACCGAGACTCTGTATCTTATCGAAAAGTTTTGATGGGATAATCGTGTTAAAAGCAGAGCTAAAATCAACAAAAAGGATCCTAGCGTAAGTATTTGGGCTGTCGAGATGTTTAAGAACGTGAAACAATCCTATGGCGACAGCGTCGTCAACGAATCTATTGTTGCGATATGCAAATTGAAATTGGTCAAGCAATGGATCGATAATTGATTTCAGAAACTGCAGGACCAAGCGCTCGAGTGTCTTCATGATTACAGAAGTCAAGGCAACAGGCCTGTAATCGTTTAAACAAGAGGCTGTAGATTTCTTGGGAACAGGAATGATAGTTGATTTTTTGAAGCAATGAGGGATTTTACATTGGGAAAGAGACACATTGAATATGTCTGTGAATACACTCGACAGCTGGTCGGCACACAGTTTAAGTAGACATGGAGAGATGTTGTCCGGACCGGCAGCTTTTCTGCTATTTAAACGTTGAAACATGCTTCTAACAACATATTCATCCACTGCGAAAGGAGGGAGGGATGAGGAGGGAGTGATACAGGAAGGAGAAGTAGTGTTCAGTTTATCAAACCGGCTATAAAAGTCATTCAATCTGTCAGGGAGATTAGTGTCGGTAGCCGTAGTGTTCTTGGAAGACGGCTTGTAGTTCGTTATGGCCTTCAGTCCCTGCCAAATGTTCTTGGAGTTGTTGGTGGACAGATTCTCTTCAAATTTGTCACGGTATTTCGCCTTGCCGGTCTTGATGGCATTTTCCGCTTCATATCTCGCTTTCTTGTATTTATCTTTATCATTGGCTTTGAATGCATCATGTTTCACCTGAAGCTTGTGTTTAATAGAACTATTGAACCACGGTTTGTCGTTGGGGTAGATTGTTATTGTTTTAGTAGGTATACAGAGGCCCTCGCAGAAGGTGATGTAATCACTGACTGTTTCGGTGTACTCGTCAATGTCGGCTGCGGCCTCTTTGAATACTCCCCAATCGGTGCATTCAAAACAGCCGCGAAGTGTCTCCATTGCATTCACTGACCACTGTTTCACAGTTTTCACGGTTGGCTTAACACGTTTCAATTGCTGTTTGTAAGTCGGCACCAGGTAAACCATGGCGTGGTCCGAGCGGCCGAGTGATGCGCGACGGATGGAACGGTACGCACCCTTGATGGTTGTGTAACAATGGTCAAGAGTTCTACCATCCCTAGTTGCACATGTCACCTGCTGTATGACCTTCGGCATCTCTTTCTTTGGATTGGCTTTATTAAAATCACCCGTCACAATAACAAACGAGTCTGGTTGAGAAAGTTCAGCCTGCGTGACGATGTCAGACAGTTGAATCACGGCGGCATCTGTGTTAGCTTGGGGGGGTATATACACAGCAATCAGAATTATGCTGGAAAACTCCCTGGGCAGGTAGAAAGTCCGACAGACAATTGTAAGGGTTTCTATGTCAACAGAGCACGTTTTTGACAAAATCTTGACATCGGTAGCCCAACGATCATTACTTAGGAAGCAGACACCCCCTCCGCGAGTCTTCCCAGTCTCGTCGCGAGACCGGTCACTTCGATAGATAGTTAGTCCGGGGGGCTGCACGGCAGAATCGGGAATGGTGGCGTCCAGCCATGTCTCGGTGAAGCAGAATATGGAGCAATGTTTATAGTCTCTGTTAGTTTGAAGGTTGCATAGAAATTCATCCGTCTTGTTACGTAAAGATCGCACATTCGACAGGAACATGGACGGTAGTGGGGGTCGTAAATTTCGACGGCGTAGCCTCAACAGGGCTCCGCCTCGTCTACCCCGTTTACGCACGCGCTGACCACGGGCGTTGGCCGGCTGGTCTGTGACCCAGTTTTGACCGGGTAAAACAATGTCATTAAAACGATAGTTTGGTTGCATGTCACACTCACTCATGGTATCCCTGATGTGCAGCAAGAGTGTACGTGTCAGCTCTAAAAATATTGAACAAATTCAGAGAGAGAGAGAGAGAGAGAGAGAGGGCGAAAGACAGAGAGAAAGAAAAATCAAAAGAAAAAGAAAGGAAAGAGAGATACATCACTCTGTTAAATGAACAACAAGTATATAGAAAGTTCGTTCCATCGAAGTCAATGACAGTTGTGTTCGTTGGTCCATGTTTGAGACTCCTCCGTTGGTGCGCCCTTTCAGATGCAAAAAAAAAACAGGAAGAAGCCATGTGTTATTCTTTTTGCCATAAGTATTGTTAACGGTGTGACATGAATGTAAACATGAGCCAGTGGGTGTATGTTTGATAAACGTAGCGGTGACAATGTGAAGAAATGCACTCATGGTGTCCATGTAATTAATTTTGTGTTTGTGCTTTTGTTACATCATGTTAACATGATGTTACCTATATTAAATTGTATTATACTTTATGTTCTATTAAAATATCGCCTTTGTCCGCACTTTTATCCCTCAGTAGTGTCAATGTGTGGCGCTGCATTCAAAAACGGTATGTAAGAAATTACTGTGGTCAAAACAAATGTGTGTTTGAAATACACGCTACTTGTCACGAATATTGGCATCGTAACTGTCTGGAGATTATCACGTTACGACAATTCCATCTGAAGGACATGTTTCGAATGTACACCAATCCAGACAGACCACTATTGTTTGCAAGCTGACCAAAACAAGAGATGCAGGCCGATGCTGATCAAGCTGGAGGACCGTCATCAGATGTAAGTCAGGCGCTTAAAGGCTTGGCCCCGTTCTACATACAGGGACACGTAACTTTCGCGTTCAACAGCTGTACGACTATCTGCTGATAGCGGTTCCACCAGCAACGAAAACAGTAGGCTAGCGAACATTTGGCTTAATTGCATCTGCCAAATGAAAAGGACTGCCGCTATGTGTCCTCATTTGAATAACTTACATAACATATTGGTAAACTTTGTAATTGGGATATATCAAGAGAAATTGGATATATGAACGAGTTACATTTACATCTTTCCATTATATCCGCAGGATTTGTCGTAGATGTATGAGATGCACTTTGGAAAGTGTTCTAGAATGGCGACGATAGAGAGTGTATGTTCATGCTGAGTACCGTAGTGTTGGAAGCACAATTGCCTTGTACACCTTGCACTTTGTGGAGACTGAAATACCACGTTGTGACCATACACGCTTCCACAGTCCCCCAAAGGCTCCAGAGACAGCTTGAATACGGTGTTAAAGGACAAACAAAGTTAACTTTTACGTGGCATACACCTAATAGAGTTAATATAAAGTAACAATTTCCACATATACTCAATTTTTTAACGCCAGCGGTTTACCAGAAAAATATTGTTTAACACCCAGCCATCCAAATTCTGTGCGCTACCCCATCTTAGACGAAGAATGACGTCACGAAGGTGATCGAGGCGCTCTCCACGTAGATTCCCTGCATAGGGTTTGGCTGTTGTCATGAAATGGCTGCAACTCGGCAACGCGCGTAACATGCTGATGACGGTAAATATAAAGTTGTCTGTTATTGTTATCGCTGAAATCATCCCATCAACTGATGATACATGTCTACATCAAAGCATTTCTCCTCAAAATGGACCGATCAAAGTGCCAAACTAGTGATTTGCGGGCGTACTGCCCGCAAATCACCAACGTGAATCCATTGCTTCAATACTACCGGTTTTTTCAACTATTATTGCAACCGTGTGCCGAACACGAAGGCATACTTACTAAAGTTAACCATAGATTTAACCACATATTTAGATATACGTCTATAAGCAGCTGCTAGATGTCACGCCAACTGAACGAACTGCCGAAGACTCGAAGTTGTTGACCCTTAAAAGCGTCGCCGGAAGCTGACCGAGATATACAATGCCGCGCGCTGAATGGCAAAGCCAAATTAACCCTTCACCTCCCAGCCGGCACACGACGTCGGATCGACGTAGAATATTGGTTGTATTTACGTCGCGACGTTGGTCAACGTATATACAACGTCTTTACAACGTCGGATTGTCGACGTCGTAATGACGTCGAAACTTGATGTCGTTACGACGTTGATATGACGTCAACAACCAAATCCGACGTCTTTACAACGTCGGATCATCGACGTTGTTTGAACGTCGAAACACGACGTCGTCACGTCGTTGATGTGACGTCGACAACCAATTCCGACGTCTTTACTACGTCGGGTCATCGACGTTGTTTGAAAGTCGAAACACGACGTCTTTGATGTGATGTCTACAACCAAATCAGACGTCTATATATCGTCGGGTTATCGACGTTTTATAGACGTCGAAACCCGACGTCGTCACGTCGTTGATATGACGTCGACAACCAATTCCGACGTCTTTACTACGTCGGGTCATCGACGTTGTTTGAACGTCGAAACACGACGTCTTTGATATGATTTCTACAACCAAATCAGACGTCTATATAACGTTGGGTTATCGACGTTGTATAGACGTCGAAACCCGACGTCGTCACGTCGTTGATATGACGTCTACAACCAATTCCGACGTATTTACTACGTCGGGTCATCGACGTTGTTTGAACGTCGAAACACGACGTCTTTGATATGATGTCTACAACCAAATCAGACGTCTATACAACGTCGAGTTATCGACGTTGTATAGACGTCGAAACCCGACGTCGTCACGTCGTTGATATGATGTCGATAACCAATTCCGACGTCTTTACTACGTCGGGTCATCGACGTTGTTTGAACGTCGAAACACGACGTCTTTGATATGATGTCTACAACCAAATCAGACGTCTATATAACGTCGGGTTATCGACGTTGTATAGACGTCGAAACTCGACGTCGTCACGTCGTTGATATGACGTCGACAACCAATTCCGACGTCTTTACTACGTCGGGTCATCGACGTTGTTTGAACGTCGAAACACGACGTCTTTGATATGATTTCTACAACCAAATCAGACGTCGATATAACGTTGGGTTATCGACGTTGTATAGACGTCGAAACCCGACGTCGGCACGTCGTTGATATGACGTCTACAACCAATTCCGACGTATTTCCTGCGTCGGGTCATCGACGTTGTTTGAACGTCGAAACACGACGTCTTTGATATGATGTCTACAACCAAATCAATCGTCTATACAACGTCGGGTTATCGACGTTGTATAGACGTCGAAACTCGACGTCGTCACGTCGTTGATATGACGTCGACAACCAATTCCGGCGTCTTTACTACGTCGGGTCATCGACGTTGTTTGAACGTCGAAACACGACGTCTTTCATATGATGTCTACAACCAAATCAGACGTCTATATAACGTCGGGTTATCGACGTTGCATAGGCGTCGAAACACGATGTTGTCACGACGTTGATATGACGTCGACAACCAAAACCGACGTCTTTACAATGTCGGGTCATCGATGTTGTATAGACGTTAAAATGCGACGTCGTATCGACGTTGAAGTGACGTCGACACCAAATCCGAAGTCTTTATATCGTCGGGTTATCGACGTTGCATAGATGCAGAAAGTTGACGTCGTCAAAACGTTGGTATGACGTCGACAACCACATCAGACCTCCTGACAACGTTGGGTTATTGACGTTCGCAATACAACGTCTTGTCATCGACGTTGTATATACGTCGAAACGTGTTGAGTCTTATGTATGTATGTATGTATGTATGTATGTATGTATGTATGTATGTATGTATGTATGTATGTATGTATGTATGTATGTATGTATGTATGTATGTATGTATGTATGTATGTATGTACGTACGTACGTACGTACGTACGTACGTACGTACGTACGCACGCACGCACGCACGCATGTATATAAATAATGTAAAATAATGCAAATAAATAAGTGTATTGATAATAGTAACAAGTAAATAATAATAATTATTTTAGTAAAACAAATAATAATCTTCATGTCGAATTACACTAATATGCAATACGAAAGAAATGTGTCGTCAGTAGACGTTTGAAGCTGGTTAAGTTGTCCCAAGTCTTAATAACCGTTGGTAAATTGTTCCATTGGAACGCAACAGCGCCAGCGAACGAGCCATCTGCAGCTTTGGTATGGCTTCTAACATGTTATTGTTCGCAGAGCGAAATGTTCTTGTCGGTTGATTCGGGCACACGAGTTCACACAAATACACTGGTGCGCCGTTGTGCATGGCTTTGTAAGTGAGTACAAGTAGCTTGAAGTAAACTCTGCGCACAATGTGCAGCCAGTGGAGTTCTCGTAGCAAGGGTGTGACACTGACACTACGCGGGCTACGCATAATCAACCTGGCAGCCGTGTCATGTAATCGCTGTAGACAGGCGATGTTACATGTATACATGCCATGTATACATACGTTATACTAATCAAGCTGTGATGTGATAATGGCATAGACAACGCGTTCATTTGTCGGTCTGGGATGAAAACGGCTAATTTGATTAATGTAGCGCAGGTAGAAAGAGCAAGCACTGCTAGTTTGCGACACATGCTTCTTCATGTCAAGTATAGGTGCCTATCGATGCAAACACCGATACACAGAACACACCGCGAAACCACTTTCTCAATTATCCTTAGCGCGACCACTTTCTCAATTACTTAGGATAATTGAGCGAGGCTACTCACAGGTCGGCAAATGCTCAGGGTGTCTACGTCCAGTGATGGTTACTTTAATAGTGGTCGGACAATTGCATGCTTAAACGATTTCGGGATCACTTCCTCGTCCAGAGAAGCATTTGTGATCCGTGTGATGGCAGGCACAATACCGGTGATGTTGTCATGCAGTTAGCTGATTTGCAGGAAGAGGATGCAACACGCACGTTTTGTTAGTAGCACTACAAATCGCTGTGGGAGGATCTTATTTAGTAGTGTACGTGTTCCGATACACTACGGCAACTCCGCAACCACGACCACGACCACAGGGACGTGCCACATAGTGGAATGTGTAGCCGGGAGGCAAACATTCAGCCATGATTGTTCGTCTCCGGTTTGTTTTAGCCACGTCTCGGTGATTGCCAAACTATCCCAATCGTGCTGTATGACCGGGCCTGAAGGCGCGAACATATCCATCGTTGTATCGGCGAACGAGATTGATTCAGTGAGCATAAACAAAGGACTTCTAAGTAGTTTCGATAAGGAAAACAAACTTCTCTTTTACGGGTACACGCGTGTAATGAGGCTTCTCTTGTCGTCACGGGTACACCTGTACTGATGGGTGCGTGAGTGTGTGTGCGTGCGTGTGTCTGTGCGAGTGTATGTGCGTGTGTGTGTCTGTATGTGCGTGCGTGCGTGTGTGTATTCATATTTATTATATATTTATATATACATACATATAATAAAATACACATATATACTAGAAATTGGGGCGGAATAACTAGGAATTACTCATGTATTTCTGTACTGAACTACATTTCTGAAAAGTACTTGCACTCATAAAACTTATGGACCATGCACTTGTACTAATATTCATTGTAGAGACTACTCGTATTTTAGGAATACATCTGAGTACTTTATCAATATGTACTGGGAAAACTAAATTTATTAATAAAATGAAACTCCTGAAATATTTAGGCGTTACAAACATTTCATTATTTGTTATTTCAGAAAGGATACCACATTTAATATTAATACAGTACACTCATTTTAACACATTTCTATGATTAATGATAACTAAACTTGGTTAATAAAAAAACAGTTATTCTGGATATAATAATTTGACTGTTTTGTGCATATGATAATATGAGTTGTCAAGAAAATCAATTTGAATGCATAGGAAACTGTTCATCATAAAGGGTCCGTGAGCAAAGTGCAATACAAACAGATAAGCTGATGCGTAGCAGAAGCGCGCCCCAGCCAGAGAGAGGGGGCTACTGATGATGAAAGGCTATCAGGATCAGCCAGCAACTAGGGACAGCTGCAATGACATGGGTTATGCTAAATAGCAGATAAGGCAACCTGGGTACTTTTTATAATGGGGGTAGGCCAGCACAGAAAAAACAAGGAATTCAGCAGAAGCACATCCTATTTTCCCCTTGAAATGGGATAAGAAACTAGGATGTGTGTATTATTTTATGCAGTCGTTTGTCATGTATTTGTTGACTACGGCCCGACTATACGACACACATTCCAATGTTTTATGTATTGATCGAAACGACTACGACATCCTGTGTCAACATTGTTTATACGCACAAATCAAACACGCGCAGCAACCACAATCTACTCAATGAAACAATGCTAGAGCAACTAGCCGCGATTGCAAGGGCTTTCACACTTTCTTATTGAGGGACACCAATCAAATAAACAATCCACAGTAACTTGGCGATTACTCTAGCCTTAAATATATATTTGTTTTAACTTTTTTTATGTACAGTTAATTTTAACTTCCAGTTAATTTAATTGAAGCATAATATATCGATCTTGATCATTAACATAGGATATTTTATATTTTTGTACACAAACACACATATATTTAATTAGGCCGACCGATGGGTCGAGCTGGACAAGAGCCGAAATCGACGTGAGTCCTTCTCATTACACATGCTGTTTGACACTTGGACAATGCCAGCGAGCCAAGGCGGCTGGTGCAATAAACAGGCCTACAGCATAATGGCTCAATGATCTTATCTCTGTGACGCTAGGCTATAGAAACTGATACTTGGTCAACTTACACTAAATTAATTAGCTGAGATTCAGCTGTGTATTAGAAACATGGAGTGACAAAGGTTGTCAACACTGGATTTGCTGGCAGCTGTATACACTAGTGGGGCAGTGCTTGCTTACACGACATGTGCAATGCCACTGTATCAATAAAAAAAACAATACCAGCATGCCTTGCGATTGACGTCACTCACTCGCGGTTCGCCATTAATGTCTTCAAAAGCGAGTCAAGCCCGGTTAACAACAGTTCGCAAGCTAAGAACGCTCCAGGCACCATTAGAGAAATCGGACAACTATTTGGAAGTAAGTGTTACCATCTATTTGACAGTATATAGCGTTTACTAGTGCACATAGAATAGAAAAACATACAAACGTTATTTGTGCTTGTGTAGTTTGCAATCGTTTAGCGATTTTCAACGGAACATTAAAACATTATCATATACGTTTCAACGGGATGCCGTTAGCGTTCCTTTAATCACTTAGCTTCAACCATACCTTTCAATTCGAGAAACATTACCATACTTGTGGAATTGTTTTTAGACAATTCCCAAATTGCATCGTATTGGCAGTTTTCATTTAACCGATTAACTACAAATGGACCTGAGAAAGAATGGCAGCGGCGTGAAATTTACGTTGTCGATGTCACCAATTATGTTCCATGGTTTCAATTTTACTGTAACGTGTTGACTAAAATAATATATCCCTGTATGGTTACCATCTATTCATATTTCCTAGGCATAGGATAGACCCATTTTAAATGCAGAAATCACACATTATTGCAATTAACAATTGCGTTGGCTGGTCAGCGAGTGGTTGCTTATGCGTATGTCTATGTATGTTTATGACTAGTCTGTGTCACCAATATAACTAAATGATTTAGAGAATAATTATATGTTCCAAATGAAGATTAATGTGAACAATTACATTAGTCATCAAAACAAAAACATTATCCAAACACAGATCAACATGATATTGTTTATTAATTTAATGTTTAGTTTGCGATAAAAGTTCAATATATGAATTATTCATTCAAATACGTTTTCATCAATACTTAAATAGAACTGTGTTCTTGCTCAAAGCACCACTGAACAGTGTAGCTAGAATGGTTCATAGCTTGAAACATTTACTGCTCCTATCTGAGTTGCACATGCACAGGGTAGTTTTATTACCCTTGATTGAGGTTTAGGGTCTATTTAGGGGATTTACGCCATGGGGGTGGGTGGCGTAGGCTAATTAAGCCCGGCGCATACGAGTAGGTCATTCGCGCGGCGGCATCTCATGACGCCGTTTCTGCGGCCGATCTAGGCATGCAATAATTATTTGCCAAAAAAAAACATTCACACCAAACCAAAGGAATGCATAGCCGCATAGCAATGTATATATATATATATATATATATATATATATATATATATATATATATATATATATATATATATATATATATATGCAAGACAAAATAATATGATTTACTTATGATTACCGTCGTGATTGTGGTTTGCATGTGTATATATATATATATATATATTATGTATATATATATATATATAATGTATATATATATATATATATATATATATATATATATATATATATATATATATATATATATAGTATTTCATTAAATGTTTACAGAACAAGCTGCCTGCGGAAGTTATACACCTTCCCCTTGCAAAAACACGTGGAGCAGAAAAAGGCCGTACACATCCCAGTCACCAGGAACAAGGTACTTGTCTTACAACTCACGCTAGGACTAAAATCTTTGTATGACTAGTGTGGCTAAATTTCAGTTTTCTGTGTGAATGATATGTCTGGAGAATGATGTCCTGTTTCTCCCAAGTACCAGCTAGGTGAAAGCAAACTACTTATATTATTAAATATGATTAAAATAATATGGACACCATTATTATTCCTCATATAATAGGTGTATGAATGAAAGTTTTCTGGATAAACGAACCATGCACATGTTGAAGCATGGCAGTGTTTAGATGTTTCATTCCTCTGAAATTGCATCCGGATGCTGATTTTCTGGATTTTTAATTACATGTATTTGATTTGATCAGTTCGTACAGTGACCGCGAGAATGAATTCATTCGGACACCGCAGACACCATGCCTCCAGTCACCGAGGACAACACCGCAGACCCCAATGCAGAATGATTCATTCCCCATCAGTGAAGGCAGTATGTTGCGCATTTGTGCACATTTTAGTTAAATAAATTTGGTACTGAAATCGCAATAATACGCAACCCAGTTGTTTCAGGAATTGTTTTGCTTTTATTTTTTACAGGCACATGAACTGACTGTGAATAATGAAATGTACTTTTTAATGAAGTAATATACCTTTTATATAAAACTGCAATGTTAGGTGTATTTTTTATCATACATATATTGCATATAATCTACATGGAAACTTACATTAATTACATAATTGTACTTATGTAGAATTTGTTTAAACCCTTTTTATATGATTTACAGAATTCCAGAAGAGGGTCCTTTTCTTGCTAACCGAAATAACAAATTCGATACAAGAACTGGGCCAGCGATACGAACCTGACGACTCGCAGTTCCATGTCAGTACTGTGACTGACATGGACGAGTTCCAACAAGCAGAAGAAGCGCTGCTGGACCCCGTCAAACAAACGCTAATGGTATGTGTTGAGAAAATTGTGTTTCTGTCGAAAGATATATTGATTTAAATAAAAAATTGAATTGACTACTGTGCTGTGTTCCTGATGTGTCATCTGAGGAAAAGATCAGTGGGAAGACAAATCTAAAAAAACAATGGTAGTGATTAGTGAAGCAGTAAGTTAATTTGTTACTGGTAAATCGCCATCAATAACATAAGTAATGTATGTTGCCCGATTTGTATAATCAGTTACACAATGAACAAATACAACAATTGAACTGCAATAATCCACGATCGGTGCTATTGCAATGTTAATGCATCAGCCTTAAAAGCGACATAGAACATGTTCCTCCACATAGTGGATTGTTGGGTGCCAAAATCATTTGAATAGCTGACATCTTCAATGCCGCAATAGTGGCCTGTCGTATTCACGTGTTACACACTGTACAGACGCAAAAGGGCCTGTAATTCTGAAATGGATTACTTGGTTTCCTGACAATACATTGCATATCATTATTGATAATTATATTAAATGTTTCAGATTGCCAAACTATCAAAGATTGGCGGAACTAACATCAGGGATGCCACACGGAGAGTCATGCAAAGGTATACATTAGTGAGCATATATTAGTGAGCCTTGTGTATGTGTTTCTTGATGTTGCCCTGTTTAAAATGTATTATTTAA
This sequence comes from Oasisia sp. SBJ-2009, assembly GCA_964017155.1. Classification (NCBI taxonomy): domain Eukaryota; kingdom Metazoa; phylum Annelida; class Polychaeta; order Sabellida; family Siboglinidae; genus Oasisia; species Oasisia sp. SBJ-2009. Next base: position 41,280,514 of record OZ024858.1, read on the forward strand.
TACTATACAGTTGTTCTAATTACATGGTTAGTTTGCTGATAGTTACGTTAACACAGCAGTGTTGGTGCCAGATTTAAGGTAATATACTGTAATATAATTTAGTAAATTGTTTCTTTTGAATCAGTAATTTTTTTACATATAATATTAATAGATCCTTGATAAGTAGACAACAATCAATATTCAAGCACCAGGAAAATGTCAGTGGACAGATATGTTATAACTGTTCAATAAAACAATGTTAGCACAGTCAAATACTAATTGTTGAAATGAGATACGTCTACCGTTGATGTAGAAACCTAAATGAATATTTGTTTCTTTTCATGATCTGGTAGAATTCTCACGAATGACGTGATGTCACTCATGAATATGAACGGACATCATGGGAAGACTCCTTTCGCGGGGACTGAGATGTTGAAAGTAATCAAAGGTGATTATATTTGTCCTTGCTAATGAAAGCACTGAACCAAAACATTACAATTTTGTCTTAAGAAGAAAGTTAAAGCAATTAATGCAATAAGATGTACATGTTATGGGTCCAATAAATATGATTTAATGATAACGTGGAATGAGGAGTACTAATTTTTTTCCTGAATTAATGGAACATGCAGAATGGTGAATCAAAGCATAATTTATTTATTTCTAGTCTATCCAAATAATGTTTACCCCCAAAACCACATCGTTTAATTATAATTGGATAAAGTATAATTTGTCCATAATTAAAGGACGCTATTTTCAAATGTACGGTGTTTCAGTCATGTTATGAATATCATGTTTCAGCGAGTGTCCTGAACAACATGGAGGGACGGAAAGGGAGGTCACGGCAGCTGTGGGGGGATGCCTCAAATATGCACCAGATCGAGCGGGAGGATGTGGCCGAAAGGCACGAAAATAGAGTATTTTAGTTGCATCAAAATGTATCTATGTGCAATAAAACGATGCAACTTGTACCACGACATAATGCATATCTGTTTTAATTATATAGATATACTGATGCTATTAAGGGAAGACACCACTTGATAAGTTTAATTTATTTTAACAGTAAAATGTTACAACCTACGTTTCTTCACGAAATAACAGTATAAATATTAACACTTGTCTTAAGAGTTCATAAGTGTACGTTTTATTCCTCAAGCAGTATACTGTCAACATTTGGGAGTGGTGTCTCCGGGGGCCCCTTCAGTTCGTTGCAATCCCCCAAATCGGTATATGACATCGAAACAACGTCGATACAATCTTCATATACAACGTGTTTCCAACGTTGTTTCGACGTCGATATGTGGCGTAAAAACAACGTCGTTACTCGACGTCGGCAAAACGTTGACAACTGACGTCGATCCAACTTCCATACGCAACGTGTCTTCGACGTTGTTTCGACGCCAATATATGACGCCGAAACAACGTCGTTACTCGACGTTGACAAAACGTTGACAAATGACGTCGATACAACTTTCATAGTCACCGTGTTTTCGACGTTGTTTCGACGTCGATATTATGACGCCGAAACAACGTCGTTACTCGACGTTGAAAAAACGTTGACAAATGACGTCGATACAACTTTCATAGTCACCGTGTTTTCGACGTTGTTTCGACGTCGATATATGACGCTGAAACAACGTCGTTACTCGACGTTGAAAAAACGTTGACAAATGACGTCGATACAACTTTCATAGTCACCGTGCTTTCGACGTTGTTTCGACGTCGATATATGACGCCGAAACAACGTCGTTACTCGACGTTGAAAAAACGTTGACAAATGACGTCGATACAACTTTCATAGTCACCGTGTTTTCGACGTTGTTTCGACGTCGAAATATGACGCTGAAACAACGTCGTTACTCGACGTTGAAAAAACGTTGACAAATGACGTCGATACAACTTTCAGAGTCACCGTGTTTTCGACGTTGTTTCGACGTCGATATATGACGCCGAAACAACGTCGTTACTCGACGTTGAAAAAACGTTGACAACTGACGTCGATCCAACTTCCATACGCAACGTGTCTTCGACGTTGTTTCGACGCCAATATATGACGCCGAAACAACGTCGTTACTCGACGTTGACAAAACGTTGACAAATGACGTCGATACAACTTTCATAGTCACCGTGTTTTCGACGTTGTTTCGACGTCGATATTATGACGCCGAAACAACGTCGTTACTCGACGTTGAAAAAACGTTGACAAATGACGTCGATACAACTTTCATAGTCACCGTGTTTTCGACGTTGTTTCGACGTCGATATATGACGCTGAAACAACGTCGTTACTCGACGTTGAAAAAACGTTGACAAATGACGTCGATACAACTTTCATAGTCACCGTGTTTTCGACGTTGTTTCGACGTCGATATATGACGCTGAAACAACGTCGTTACTCGACGTTGACAAAACGTTGACAAATGACGTCGATACAACTTTCATAGTCACCGTGCTTTCGACGTTGTTTCGACGTCGATATATGACGCCGAAACAACGTCGTTACTCGACGTTGAAAAAACGTTGACAAATGACGTCGATACAACTTTCATAGTCACCGTGTTTTCGACGTTGTTTCGACGTCGAAATATGACGCTGAAACAACGTCGTTACTCGACGTTGAAAAAACGTTGACAAATGACGTCGATACAACTTTCAGAGTCACCGTGTTTTCGACGTTGTTTCGACGTCGATATATGACGCCGAAACAACGTCGTTACTCGACGTTGAAAAAACGTTGACAAATGACGTCGATACAACTTTCATAGTCACCGTGTTTTCGACGTTTTTTCGACGTCGATATATGACGCTGAAACAACGTCGTTACTCGACGTTGAAAAAACGTTGACAAATGACGTCGATACAACTTTCATAGTCACCGTGTTTTCGACGTTGTTTCGACGTCGATATATGACGCCGAATCAACGTCGTTACTCGACGTTGAAAAAACGTTGACAAATGACGTCGATACAACTTTCATAGTCACCGTGTTTTCGACGTTTTTTCGACGTCGATATATGACGCTGAAACAACGTCGTTACTAGACGTTGAAAAAACGTTGACAAATGACGTCGATACAACTTTCATAGTCGCCGTGTTTTCGACGTTGTTTCGACGTCGAAATATGACATCTAAACAACGTCGTTACTCGACGTCGAAAAAACGTTGACAAAAGACGTCGATACAACTTTCATAGTAACCCTGATTTCGACGTTGTATCGACGTGGGCACCGACGTCGAAACAACATCGCTACAACGTCATTTTGCCCGCTGGGCTATGGCGGCGTCCAGACTATCGTGGATTTCGTTAGAATTTTAGACTTTAAAATCACATTCTGGGTAAACCGCTGGCGTTAAAAAATTGAGTATATGTGGAAATTGTTACTTTGTATAAACTCTATTAGGTGTATGACACGAAGCCGTAGCCTTTTTTTGTCCTTTAATTTCCACATCAATGGTGTTGTCAGATGCAACAGTGCTGCCTAGGTATATGAAATTCTTAACTGATTTTAGTGGCGTGCCGTATTTCAACATGTGGATCGATTGAGGTTTGGCCGGTGGTGGTTGGTAGAGCGTCACAGTTTTATTTGTGTTGATTGTAAGTCCAAACATGGCTGCAGCTTGTTCAAACTACTTGCATATCTCTCTGATGTCTTCTAGTGTGTGGGCAACGATCGTAGCATCATTTAACAAGATTTAACAAGATTGCCACCTAGAGAATCAACTCTAGATGGCAGGTGGACAAGGAAGCCGTTTGGCTTATCGAGAGTCCAACCTATCTATCTAAGTATACCCTGCCCGTCTTAGGTATATGTCAATTTTATTTTTAAACATATTAACACTTCTAGCACCTACACAATCAGCTGATAATTTGTTCCATTCGTTTACTATTCTTTGGGAAAATGAAAATTTTCTAATATCTAGTCTACACTGCTTCTTTGCTAATGCAACTCCATGTCCTCTAGTCCTTCTCTCTTCCTTGACCGTGAAAAAAATATTTCTGTCAATATTTTCATACCCATTCAATATTTTAAAAACCTCAATCTGATCTCCTCTCAATCTTCTGGTTTCTAGTGTTGTTAGACCACATTCTCTTAGACGCATTTCATAACTAATATTTCCATCATGTGCAATTAGTAGTTCACGAATCCAGAGTTCTCGAGGTTTGTGCTTGCCTTTAGTCTAGCCAATTTGAACAATTTTCCATCGGATCTAGGGCGGATGAAAACTACTGCACTAAGGTGCTCGGACACTGTAGACAGTAGTGCATCCAGAAAAAGAGTGACCAAGGTAGGTGCCAAGACACATCCTTGTTTTAGGCCATGGCTAATTTCAAAAGGATCAGTAGTTCATCCACCGATAGACACCGCTCCAGTCATACCATCGTGGAATTCATGAATTATCTTGACAAAAGTCTCGGGACATCCATATATCCTAAGAAAAAATCATTATCGTTCAATGTTTTAGTATCATTCTTGAAAACCAACGTTTAACAGTCGTTATATTTCGCAACAGGAAGAGCATTTGTAAATTGTTTTATTATTATCTATTAAAGTGTTATTATCATACTTGAAAAGCAATGTTAACAGTCGAAATGCTCTTCTTATTGCGAAATAATAGTTTTGTGTGTGCTAAATATATAGTCCAGGCTCTGCCATATAGGCCCGTAAAATGTTTGAGGTAAACACAGTTTTTCTTTTGATTTGCATTCTACGTACCATGCCTTTCAACAATCCAGGAAGTGCTTTTTGAAAATCCGTGGCATAAGGTCACTGGAGCGTGAAATCCAAAATGGCCGCCTCCGACCAGGTTTTCATCCATAACTTTGGATCTAGAAGGGCTAGATAGCCAAACCTGGTATAAATTCCGCCTAAGATTGACATTCCCGACACGCCTAACCCATCCATTTTACGATTTGACGCCATATTTGATGATAAATCCAACATGGCCGCTCATCCATGATGACTGTCGACTGCAGAATCACAATAAGCCGTAACTTTCGATCGAAATGAGCTCGAAACTGGATTTGATGTCCCTCTCGATGGCTATGAGGTTCCCCAATCAAATATATTTTCTTTCATGACCTTTCGGGTTGACTATATGGGTCAAAGGTCAAGTTAATGGGTTAAAATCAACATTTAAAAATCATATTTGTTCACGAAACGGGATATAACTCGTATATACATGAGTTAGAGGTCGTATATCAGTTGCTATCATCATAGTTCTGCTGAGATAAAGTCAAATTGATGAGATTATATTAATTTTTAAAGGTTGTAAGTGCTATGTCAAGGTCAAAAGGTCGCTCATCCCTTCATGAAACTCGCTACACTGCGCAATTGATTTACTTAATGATTTGTGTTGGTCTTCCCTATGTGCCCCATGAAGGTTTACGTCCATGTGATGGCAATTATCACCATTGCAGATGTTCTTTTGATATGTCGGGGCTTCCCGCCATCCCTCCCAAATCCTGTGGCAGGTTATATCATTGCGAGATATTATTATTATTATATATATATATATATATATATATATATATATATATATATATATATCTTTCAAGCATGTATTGATATGTAATAGTCGTCTGGTAAGTGCAAAGAGTAGATTAATTTCGAAGCAACCATTGCATAATTACGACAATATATATAATTTCTCCAAAGAAGAGTATCTAATGAAACAACAAAAAACAGAAAAAGGCTAACAAAGGTTTCATAGTATATCACCAACACACATGATTCGGAAATACAGTTTCGTAATTTTACTTCTCGTAATGTGTACACTATTTTTATAGCAAGCCTACAACATTATTACAATCTGAAAGCAACATGTTGAGCATTAATGTCAACATAAATGACACACTTCACCTGCGAGGCCGGAACGTTAACTAAAATAAAGTATATTATGATAGTAACACATTTTTTTCAAATGCTACGATATGAAACAGGACGCCTACTCATATATTTCCAAATTGACATTGAGTGAGAACAAATCAGACAACAAATCACAAACCTTGATAAAAACAGTTTGTGTAGCATAATATGGGCATCATTAATCATAAGTGTCTAAAATACAAGTGCATTATTTGATACTTACGTACGATGTTGAGATGCAGTCTAACACAACGGTGGGTGCAATCCTTTGTACTGCAAACACTCTCAAACATGATGTCACATCATTAGAAAAAATGTCTTATTACAATATTTTATCGACAACAGGAAGATATCTTAGAGCGCATCTCTCTGCAGAGCTGTCGGACGTCGTCACGAAACATCCCGCTCACAGCGCTGTAGATGATCGGGTTGACGACTGAGTTGAGGATAAACACATGTTGGACACTGGGCGGAATCTGAAACCCGGCGTCAGACAGCCACTGTGGCATCCAGCAGGCGATAATAATAATAATAATAATAAGGTTTATTTCAGACAAGACGTCCATATATGTATACATAAAATACAATTAAAAAAAAAAAAGTACAATACATATAATACAATCAAAGCAATAAGATCAACGTAAAAATATAAGTGTAACATTTAAAAAGTTATGTCTAAATATATGAGGAAATGAATTAAATAAGTTGTAAAAATAAATAAAAAATAAAAAAAATAAAAAATGATTCAAAAATAAATACAATACTAATGACATGTGTACAATAAAGACCTCCAGTATGAGTACAAATGGCTCTTAAAATGAATGTCGGTATGAAGGTAATTAATAAAAAGGATATTATCTGACTGATGAAGACGACATAAAAGACTGAATATTGATGAACGAATGCGTTCATTGAAGGATTTAATATAGTTGGTGGCAAACATAAAACTTGCACTACATCTTGAGGGTAAGTTTAGTAAAATTCTGAGGCTATTATTGTATGCGACAGTAATGCTTTTGAGGCTATATTTTTTGAATGTGCACCAAAGACTAGAAGTATACATAGGAGCACAGTATGCTTGAAATAAAATAATTTTGGTAGAAATATTACAAAGACAAAATTTTCGAGCTAATACATTGGCTTGGGCATAAAGGCATCTTTTTTGTCTGGCTATGTCGTCATCATCAGTCAGGTTATTGTTGATTATATGACCAAGATATTTACATTTTGTAGTATAAGGTAATGGATGGTTATCGAGATGGATACAATGAAAATGTTTCCTGTCCTGGGATTGGTTGTCAATAACCATACAAAAGGACTTCTTGGCATTATAAGTAATATTGAACAATTCGCCATACTTGGCACAACAATCAGTAAGTTTTCTCAAACCAGCAACACTGGGAGAAAAAATACAGAGGTCATCAGCATACATCAAGTGGTTGATTAAGGTGCCAGCATAAAGACAACCAATATATAATTTGTTTAGATTAACGCTTAAGTCGTCCATGTACACATTGAAAAGATGGGGGGAAAGGATTCCACCCTGTTTAACACCATTGGAAACAGTAAAAAAGCTAGAAAATCCCTGACACCATCTGATGGTAAATTGTTGGGTACCGTACCAGTGGTATAGAATGCGTACAATAAAAGCTGGACAGCCACGATCAATTAATTTACCAAATAGCCTGCTGTGGTTAACTTTGTCGAAGGCTTTGGAGGCATCCAACATAGTAACATACATAGAAGACCCATTAGCAATATAGTTTCGAAAAAGTTCTTTTAACAGAAATATGAGCGTCTCAGTAGAGTGATGCTTTTTAAATCCAAATTGATTGTCACATGTAATGAGAAATGGGATAGCCCTGGATAATATTAATGATTCAAATAGTTTGCTAGCTACTGTGGCAAGGGCAATGGGTCTATAGTTGTTATTGTCTGACAAATCACCAGATTTATTTTTAATGATAGGAGCTATGATTGTTGTCATCATAGTATCAGGTAAAATACTACTGTAATTATAAATAATAAACAAACAGACCTGCAAGTTTTAGCCTGCTTTACAGTTGTTGTTTTAGAATCACATAATGGATAGATGTTATATGAAGTATCATCCACTTTTGATGTTAATTTCGCGAATTCCAATGTGACAATAGTAACAGTTGAAGGTCCTTGGACAGGAGTCATATTTACGACACCGATATTCCTATGGGCAGCTCTGACGCTCATGAGCATTGTAATTGCCATGAGAGTGTAGCACCCGATTATTACCATGACGCTTGCTATTGTGACAAACAAGGTAAACGCACGAATCAACAATCTGCATTTGTTGACGCGTGCTATTGTAAGTACCACTGCGCAAAACACGGCCACAAATGCTATGACTACGAGCGCCCATTTCGCACGTCGTGGACTCAGACTGAACGAGTGAGGACGTCTGACCGCCATTAGACGTTCGATCGACACAAACGCAAGAAGTAATGTCGAAAATACAATCGAAGCATGCACGCAAAATGTAGTAATTTCAAGGCTGATTTGTGTAAACTTGACGGTTGTCAAGAATACTCCAATTACGCAAACATCCAAATCAGCAATGGCCAACGCGAACATGTACATTCTTGTTGACGTCGGCATCTTACACGCATATACGGCAATCACGAACAAGTTGCCTGGTATTCCAAGCAGACAGATAAGGACGCCGGCAACACTGGCAATTGGAACTTTGACTGTGAAGTGGTCACTCACGTGGTCGCTGCCATTTAAAATGTCCGAAGGTATGGAGAACGTGTTAGCGGAATCATTCATCATTTGCCACTGAACACTCTCGTTGCCAAATTGACCCGATAAGCTTGGTGTGATGAGCGAATCCATCTTCGCCGATGTCCAGAAGAAGAAGTGGGAAACCTGCAGTGAATGCCGCGTTGCAATACTGTCTCTGAGAGCTGGTTTGCAGGAATCGTACGGTTTTATGCTTTGTATGTCGTTAAGAGTAAAATCGGTATATATGATAGAGCTAGGAAGCTGTTCGTGGTTGCGTTGTCTATCATACCTTGCCGCAGTTTGCGTGGAAATGTCAGTGATTCAATGCAAGAGTTTCTCCATATCCATACGTTCACTGATATCGACACTTTTCTGAGGTCTTATACGGCTTCGTTGCGATACTACACTTCTTGAAGTAATGCAGCTGTTACGGACATTTCTTGCGTCCCTACACAAACTGTTGGCCGATTCCGTTGAGGCGCCGAGTATGCGCTGTGCGTGTTTGAACGCACTGCTACCTCACGCCCACAAGTGATGAAGTCCACCAAGTTGATCACGCGTCGACACACTTAAACACCTATACGCGAAGGTGTTTATCGAAATGTTGACCATTGCGGCACGGCATGCACTGTTACAGGTGGGAAACATAATCGATATCTCGTCACGGATAGATGCATCTTGGTTCTACTATTTATGAAGGCTGCGAAGATAACGTTGACTCTTCGATGTTTATAGTGGCAACTGTGCTGTTATGAAGTACGATTGGAGCATAAACGTTCAATCTAAGAACTCTCAATTTAATGAATTGGAGGTTTTGTGTACAACTGCGGCTATTGTTATATATATATATATATATATATATATATATATATATATATATATATATATATATATATATATATATATATATGTTATATGCATGCAGGAAAGCGGGTTAACTGAACAAGATTACTTATGTAATATTAAATTAGAAGGCAAGACTAATAGTACAAAAGCAGGCTTCATTATGTATATTCATACCCAGTATGAAAATAAGATACAGCAATCAATAACAAATGCAAATTGGGAATGACAGTGTTTTGAAAGAGGGCGGCCTTATAACACCTGTTTATAAACCTGTAATAGTCGCTAACATACACAGGCCTGTGACGACAAACAATTTATTGATGAACTTGCATCACTGTTATCACAAATTAACTGATGATAATCATTGCAGGAAATTTTAGTATGAACTAACTTAAAATCAATACAAAAGAATATTGTAGTGATCTTACAACACCTTAACATTAATTTCTTGGAAATGGAAATGAAGTTCAGAATGTCCTGTTAAATAATAATTATTATTTGTATTACTACTGTTTTTTTTATTTTGTTAGCAAGACCCTTGCCTATGTTTGTAAACCAAATAATAAAAATAAGTTACAATTTCGCCATTATCAGTTATTTTATTATCTTCATTTTTAGAATGTTCAGGTAGTGATATTTTTGTTTTATCTTCATAAAATTTCGTTAATTCTTCAGAATATGTTCAGAATATAATAGTTTAGCTGCTCTAATGCTTTTTTTAGCATACTATTATATATGTTTTTAAATTGGATTTTTAATTGAAATGTTCGATAGATGTTGGATTTAAGTGTTTTTGTTGATTATGTAGGTTGTCTCTGTATGTTATAGATTTAACAATTTGTTATCCATTGAGAATGTTTATGTTTGTGTTACTTAAACTTGACTAATTTATATGGCAGGTTACAGTTTGCTTTTCCAGGTCCTTCATCAGTAATTATTTTGTCATTTTTATTAGAATCAGAGAAAAGGTTTTGTTCTAATTTCTCCATTATATTTGAAATGTTTTTTTCAGAGGCAAAATTTCGCATAGCTGTTTCATTCTGTCAGTGTATATTGATTAATTTGTGAGAACATGTTTTGACTTTTGACTGTAGCATTGTTAATAAATTGGTGGTGGTCTGAGAATTGTTTGATTGGGATACCTGCTGTTAATTCTAGCATCATTACACTAATTTTGCAAAAGAAGTTCTCGATAAAAGTGCCTTTTAGGGAAGAGAATCTGGTTAGGAATGTTATTTTTGGGAAGAACCTAAAGACGCCTTTTCGACTACATTTGATATATATATATATATATATATATATATATATATATATATATATATACACACATGTTTAGTACTGCCGAATATATTCCCCCTATATCCTTACATTATATTCAAATTACTTTATTGTCAGCCACGGGGAATTATCTTGTGCTGCTCGGTACTTAATAACTCTAAAAGTATACTATAAAATAAGTACTAAGAATTACAGTGTAAATAAAATAGGCAAGAACAATGAGATCATTTGCGTTGACGTATCACAGTCATCAGTGCAGGAATATGTATCACACACACGCACATACCACCACCCACATACACACATATACGCGCGCACATACACGCGCGCGCACAAACAAACACACACACACACACACACACACACACACACATATATATATATATATATATATATATATATATATATATATATAATGCTACACTGCTGCCTATGTGGATTCCTGTTTCATGTCACATATAACATCCTGCTCCGTCCATGCATTATATATCACTATCTTCCTTTGTTCTCTCATGCGTTTTGGTGCGGCCACATTGAATTAATGTTGATGGCGCTATCAATATAAGTTAGCTATATAGTCATATAATTAAGTGGTGAGACTGTTCAGGCCTGTCATTGTACATGTCACGCTGTTTCGGAATGAGAACCCCAACTGCCAATCGCGACGTCTTGCTCAATCGATGCATCGTGTTGCTGCTATTTGAGTTGATCTCACATACACATACACATATATCACTACATACACATATATCACCACATACTCATCAAACCACGTTGTCTTCGAACCACGATGCTGGTCGAATAAGCCAATTGTTACAGTACTCTCAAAACAACAACCATAGACGGTCCTGATAATAGGAAAGCTCATCCATACATACGTTTTGCGTCAATTACGATAGTGAATACTTGTACTGTGATTCACGATTGACTGTGTCACCATTTATGAGTACGTCTTTGGATGAAGTTCCTCCTGAAGTTGATGATATACTCCTCCGTATTCTGGGCATTAAGCTCCTCAAAGTAATTGTCATACCACCGAACAAATACTGAAACCAATTTCTACCTCATTGTGTCACCGAGTGATAGAGGTGCTCGGAACATTTCACTATTACAAAGATCATCTCTACCGGCCTGATGTCACCCGCGGCTTTATCGGAACATGGTATGTGATGGCGAATACCATGTACGAGGTATATGGTGCTGCATGAGGGCATATTAACAACATTACAACATATACTGTGTGATAAGAAAGACATATTGTATTCAAAATGTAACACAAACATATGCGCTGCACAGGAAAGGTAAAGCGCATAATAACGGGCATTATTATTGTATGGCCAAAGAAAGAAACAGGAGTAGAAAAATAATGTGAACTCAGACAGATGAAATGCTACGTAGTTCAAGATTAGAGACATTCAATACTTGTAAGAACGACTTCAAGTTCAGAATAGGAATATAATTTTTTATATCTTGCTGTAACTTGATTGTACATTAAATTCCGTATATTAATACGGCCACCTTCCCCACCTTGATGGCACTTCTACAAGGTATACATGGTTATTATATTATATGGGTTCTACATGCTGCACAACTCCACGAACAATTTTAATTTGATGTGGTGTCAATCAATTTTTACAATATATTATTATATAATTATTAGTTTTAATCATTTATGTGCCACATATTAAGAAATGAATAATGGCTACTACTCAAATTAGCATGTAACGGTGCCAACGTGTATATGGGACATAAACCTTACAGTAGTATCCAATCATACTGCTCGCTATGATCCATCTGTCGTCTCTAAGTTCACTATTCCTAGGGTCAAATCAAACCTACCCAACGTCCAAATGACCAAACTGATAATAACCTGATGATCTTAGAAAAACCTGTACAGTAACAACATCATTTTGAACGTATGGTGTTATGGCATAAAGTGTTGCTCAACACAATTTTGTCGACATCGTGACATTATTGCGGATGTCGGTAAGATAATATGTTGATCATGCGATTGGGAAATGGAAACTTATCACCACGTCGGAAAGCTTCTATGCATGGGGTGTTTCCCAGACAGCGTCAAGTATGCAGTATCTGCTGGGAGACGATGATGCGGTTAATGAAGGGTCAGTAAAACAATCCAGCGGATCTGGCGCAAGCTAAGACTTAATGAGGACTCACGCTGACGCTCGTCTACTATTACACAGTCCGCCGTTGATGCAAGGTGGTTCAGTTCCTTATGAGGGTATTTGGACAAGTTCAATCCTACATTTATTACTTACGTGCGCCAATCAGCATGGGACAAGAGTAATGTGCACCTCAATACATGACCCTCTCAACACTGAACACTTGTTGATCCAAGACATGAGCCACCGCTGAGATACAGCACTGGTAAGGCCAAGACGTACACAACCACTCAATCGTCAACACGCGTTGGGCAAATAATTACACAACCTCTCAGTCTTCAACATTCTTTAGGTCAATACGTCCACAACCGCACATACCTCATTACATGTTGAACAAAGACGCGTTATTGCAACGCAGAACTGTTATACAGGCCCAACTACGGATGCAACTCAGGCAATGGTTAATTACTATCTCCTACTAATTGATTATTTTCTCTCCGGAAATCAGACCGCTCTGTCGCAATATGTGTCTGCCTAAACCCTAAGTAGGCTTCATCCACTCGACTAGTTCGTTCGACGTGGAGCCAGTCACCTACAGTGACCTGCTTTTCGTCTATCCGTGATCAGCCGAATGTATGCCTTCGAGAGGAAGGATCTCCATATGAAATGTTGCGGAATTGAGATGACAATAGAACAAGTCCATTGACGATGGTACGGTTAAGTCGATATTACGTCGAACATGCAAAATGTTCCATACTTATTCGAAACTGTATGATCCGACATGTGTAACACATTTACAATGGTTACGCCAATCAGTTTAGGTGGACAAACTCGCGCTACAAGCACAGTTTAGAAATGTAAATTTTGAGGTCACCTGCTCCAAGGTATAAGTACTGAAGAGATGCATGTATTTAGCAATTAGCGATAGTTTGTTTCCTTTCTCAGGCTGCGTATGATAATGGTTAAATAACACATATTGGATAAAACTAGAGAGTTTGACTCATATAAACCAAATGTTGATATATTAACATTGTAGTGTCTCAGTTCGAACGATATCATTGTAACTATTGCATTGGGACATTCATTATTGCTCTGCGTTCGTCTGTTGTTGGTCACCGATGAACAAAATGGACACTCAGTTATCACGCCCCGGTTCCAGAAAGAAGGTTTCCAGAAGCAAGGTTTGATCGGCTCATCCATGAATATCACTTCGATACAAATCGGTGTAAATGGAAGCGAGGAGGCGAATGACGTCACGAAAATGGTCATTGCCGTTAAGAGTTTTGTCTCGTTCATTATGTGTGTGTTTGCAATACCAGACAACCTGCTCGTGTTGGCTGTCTATGCCTTCAAGATGACGACTTCCGCCAAAGTGTATGTTTGCGTTGGGTGTTGCTGATTTGGACATATGCGTTACCGGAATCATCCTGACAAATGTTTCTCTGGACTACATCGGCATAGAGATTATTACGTTCAGTGTGCAGTGTGTTTGTTCTGACTGACGACAGTAACAATGGTGTTCAATATAAAAGCCGCTCCCACAAGTGTTGATGTCGCAAACCTGACGCCCATCCCGGGACCTATTACGGTTCGTACTATTACGTTTCATCTCACACATCGTACCAGAACGGCTGACGTCAGAATAGATATCAACAGAGCGTCATGTAACAAAATAACAACTGTTGCGAAGCGAGCTAATGGATATAAAGGCGTATCGCTGTTATTTATAATTACAGTCGTGTTTCAATCAGCTGGATGCCGCAATGGTTAGCTGAAGCAGGGATGCAGGTCCCGGGAGAGTTACGACGACTGTTTGTCGTCAACTCTATCATCAACCCGGTCATCTCCTGCACCGTCAGCAGGCTGTCTCGTGACGATGTCCGGCGGTTCTAACATAATATGTGTTTCAGGCTGGCGATATGTCGCCACTGGTAGCTATTAGCTTCGACAAACAGGTTTTTCAAACGTCGAAGTACCAGTCCCTGTATTTCTTTAAACCTTTGTTTTGGCACACGAAAGACATTATGTCGTGTCCAAAAGTATAACAAGATGGATTCGTTGAGAGCATAACACTCTTTGTAATGTCCACAGTAGCCATGCTCCACGTGTGTAAGTAATTAATTGAACAAGTGGACGCCTTCGGTCCCAGACAATAGAGAAAGTGGTGTATCACTACCGTCACAGGCGATCACCATAACACCTCCGTTTGAGAGTACGTAGCGCCATCTCGCACGTATTATGTAACTATGCATGCGCGCAATAGACGCGGCGTCTAGCGGATTATTTATAAGCTCATGCAAATTCTACTCGTTCCAAGCCGTTTCTGAAGTGCTCGCATTGGCCTCCTGTCAGATATCGAATCATCTTTAAGATCTGCTCTGTTACCTGCCAGGCACTTGCTTGAATGAAACCATCGTATTTACATCCACTGCTTACCGCTGTAAGACAACATATCCAGCTTCAGCCACTAGTTCTGTTTTACTGTCGTCCCTAAATAAATGCAACACCAATATTGGGACAAGAGATATTCTGTAGCTGCACCTACTCTTTCGAGTAATAATAATTGTAAAACTTCTATAGTGCCTATATCCTTCACAAATGTAAGCCCAGAGGCGTAACAAACACGAATAATTTATCTAGTCATGCACGGGGACAGGCATAGAAGCATGGAACTGCCGAAAGTCTTACCAGAATATATGGACAAATGACGTCGGATTCTACGGAAAATCACGTATATGATAAAAACATGATTTGCAAATGTATGTACTGGTGAATGCTAAATTACTGTCACACTCCTAACACCTAAATTTGGAATGGCGAATGTTAGCTGATGGTGATGTATCATTGCCAAGTATTGTATCTGGAGAGTAGTCGACACTCTTGTTTCGTTGTTGTTTGTTGCCAATAACAATTATACATTATCGGTATATATATATATATATATATATATATATATATATATATATATATATACATATATAAAACGTACCATTTATATTAAATAAAACAGTGTACAAATTTAAAACACGGCTACACGTTAATATTCATACAAATAGGGCAACACTTGACTTTGATAAACGGTATTGTGTATTATATTCCATTACAAATAAACAATGCAGCATTTAACATTAAAAACAAAATTACAACGCACATATTACAAGGATATATTACTTATACAAAACAGATTTGCTTAAAGAAATACAAAATACTGTGCTCATTATCAAATTGTTATATATGTGAACAGTTATGACAATCAATTTACTATTTTACAGTGTTTTATTTATAATACCTCCGTAAATGTACATATACTAAGTACTGTTATTTAACTATGAGATTGTAGTTATTTGCTAGTTTCCAAATAATTATTTAATGTACTAATTGTGTTGTTATTATTGAGATGTTTGAGATTTATTACGTGTAAAATCATTATAATGTTGGTGCTACTGTTACTTTATTATGCGCCTGTGTTTGTCGCGATCTCATCGAAAGTGTTTAAGGTAGCCAAATATATTTAACTGAGACTTAGTAAACAGGGTGGCTGCCACGAGAGCTACCAAAAATGCCTTATTGACAGTCTCCTCGACCCCTGTTTGATTGATCTGCAGCAATAATTCATAGATTACTTATAAGTACGTTTCTGTTATTTCTTATTTAATAACACGTATACGCAATTTCTTGTCATTTTAGTGCACCACGGCACTAATGCAACATTATTTCATAATTGAGCTGTATGTAATTTGTAGAACATGATAATATAATGTATATTTGCTGGGGTCAATAAACACGTCCGGTTCTGATTCCAATTGGTTTCTAAGGAGTTACGCGCAATATACCTTATCTTTTTATTATTATTATTATCATTATATATATATATATATATATATATATATATATATATACACACACACATATATATATATATATATATATATATATATATATATATATATATATATATATATATATATATATATTGTATTAGTCGCATGCAAAGCCGTGATCGCAGACACGAGACAATATACATAATAATACAAAACACTACATTATTCAACAACTTACGCAAGATCTATGGGAGTGAATCGAGTTGCCATTCACCATCTTGAACACGAAGCGAGTAGTGACTGGGATATTACGTTCTGACATGAGGTTGACCCACACGAGATTGCCTCAGGGTTGTTGTCTCTCTTCTATACAACTTGTACACTGCCAGTTGTACACGTGCTTGTGCAGACAGGTTTTCACTGACATTTGCTGATGACAGGGTTTACTGTCACCTTTTTGTGGTTGACAACAAGATCATGGCCCGGTACTACACTAGATTGGTGAGTATTGTGATGACTCATATTTAACGTTTATTGTTTATTAGACCAAGGCGTTACAATTAGATTTCAGACAAAAGAGTAAAAGTCCTAAAAATACCATACATGATCAAGAGGATGAAATTGTCACGAAGTGCAAATACTTATGTACCGCGTTTGATAACAGAAATTAGATGGTATGGCAATACTGGAATCATTGTCAAGTAACATCAGCAGTGCTATTTTGTTAGAAAACTAAACTAATGTTATCTTTATAAACATTTCAAATTTGTTATGTCTGTATAATTGTTGTGTTCATATTTCACACTGAGTGTTAATAACAAGAACAGTATACAGAAGAGTGTACGTGTCAGCTCTAAAAATATTGAACAAATTCAGAGAGAGAGAGAGAGAGAGCGCGCGAGAGAGAGAGAGAGCGAAAGAGAGAGAGAGATACATCACTTTGTTCAGTGAACAACAAGTATATAGAAAGGTTCGTTACATCTAAGTCAATGACAGTTGTGTTCCTTGGTCCATGTTTGAGACTCTGCCGTTGGGGCGCCATTTCAGATGCAAAAACCATGCCACGGTTTATTCCTTTTGCCATCAGTTTTGTTAACTGTGTGAAATGAATGTAAACATGAGCCAGTGAGTGTATGTTTGATAAACGCAGCGGTGACAATGTGAAGAAATGAACTCGGGATGTCCATGTAATTAATAATTTGTGTGTGCTTTTGTAAAATCATGTTAATATTCATACAAATAGGGCAACACTTGACTTTGCCAAACGGTATTGTGTATTATATTCCATTACAAATAAACAATGCAGCATTTAACATTAAAAACAAAATTACAACGCACATATTACAAGGATATATTACTTATGCAAAACAGATTTGCTTAAAGAAATACAAAATACTGTGCTCATTATCAAATTGTTATATATGTGAACAGTTATGACAATCAATTTACTATTTTACAGTGTTTTATTTATAATACCTCCGTAAATGTACATATACTAAGTACTGTTATTTAACTATGAGATTGTAGTTATTTGCTAGTTTCCAAATAATTATTTAATGTACTAATTGTGTTGTTATTATTGAGATGTTTGAGATTTATTACGTGTAAAATCATTATAATGTTGGTGCTACTGTTACTTTATTATGCGCCTGTGTTTGTCGCGATCTCATCGAAAGTGTTTAAGGTAGCCAAATATATTTAACTGAGACTTAGTAAACAGGGTGGCTGCCACGAGAGCTACCAAAAATGCCTTATTGACAGTCTCCTCGACCCCTGTTTGATTGATCTGCAGCAATAATTCATAGATTACTTATAAGTACGTTTCTGTTATTTCTTATTTAATAACACGTATACGCAATTTCTTGTCATTTTAGTGCACCACGGCACTAATGCAACATTATTTCATAATTGAGCTGTATGTAATTTGTAGAACATGATAATATAATGTATATTTGCTGGGGTCAATAAACACTTCCGGTTCTGATTCCGATTGGTTTCTAAGGAGTTACGCGCAATATACCTTATCTTTTTATTAT
The DNA here is from genome assembly GCA_964017155.1 of Oasisia sp. SBJ-2009. Taxonomy (NCBI): domain Eukaryota; kingdom Metazoa; phylum Annelida; class Polychaeta; order Sabellida; family Siboglinidae; genus Oasisia; species Oasisia sp. SBJ-2009. The sequence goes on from OZ024858.1 coordinate 41,299,218, forward strand.
TATCATTATATATATATATATATATATATATATATATATATATATATATATATATATATATATATATATATATATATATATATACACACATATATATATATATATATATATATATATATATATATATATATATATATATATTGTATTAGTCGCATGCAAAGCCGTGATCGCAGACACGAGACAATATACATAATAATACAAAACACTACATTATTCAACAACTTACGCAAGATCTATGGGAGTGAATCGAGTTGCCATTCACCATCTTGAACACGAAGCGAGTAGTGACTGGGATATTACGTTCTGACATGAGGTTGACCCACACGAGATTGCCTCAGGGTTGTTGTCTCTCTTCTATACAACTTGTACACTGCCAGTTGTACACGTGCTTGTGCAGACAGGTTTTCACTGACATTTGCTGATGACAGGGTTTACTGTCACCTTTTTGTGGTTGACAACAAGATCATGGCCCGGTACTACACTAGATTGGTGAGTATTGTGATGACTCATATTTAACGTTTATTGTTTATTAGACCAAGGCGTTACAATTAGATTTCAGACAAAAGAGTAAAAGTCCTAAAAATACCATACATGATCAAGAGGATGAAATTGTCACGAAGTACAAATACTTATGTACCGCGTTTGATAACAGAAATTAGATGGTATGGCAATACTGGAATCATTGTCAAGTAACATCAGCAGCGCTATTTTGTTAGAAAACTAAACTAATGTTATCTTTATAAACATTTCAAATTTGTTATGTCTGTATAATTGTTGTGTTCATATTTCACACTGAGTGTTAATAACAAGAACAGTATACAGAAGAGTGTACGTGTCAGCTCTAAAAATATTGAACAAATTCAGAGAGAGAGAGAGAGAGAGAGAGAGCGCGCGAGAGAGAGAGCGAAAGAGAGAGAGAGAGATACATCACTTTGTTCAGTGAACAACAAGTATATAGAAAGGTTCGTTACATCTAAGTCAATGACAGTTGTGTTCCTTGGTCCATGTTTGAGACTCTGCCGTTGGGGCGCCATTTCAGATGCAAAAACCATGCCACGGTTTATTCCTTTTGCCATCAGTTTTGTTAACTGTGTGAAATGAATGTAAACATGAGCCAGTGAGTGTATGTTTGATAAACGCAGCGGTGACAATGTGAAGAAATGAACTCGGGATGTCCATGTAATTAATAATTTGTGTGTGCTTTTGTAAAATCATGTTAACATGATGTTACCTATATTAAATTGTATTATACTTTATGTTATATTAAAATATCGCCTTTGTCCGCACTTTTATCCCTCAGTAGTGGGAATGTGTCGAGCTGCATTCAAAAACGGTATGTAAGAAATTACTGTTGTCAAAACAAATGTGTGTTTGAAATATACGCTACATGTCACGAATATTGGCATCGTAACTGTCTAGATATTATCACGTTACGACAATTCCATCTGAAGGACATGTTTCGAATGTACACCAATCCAGACAGACCACTATTGTTTGCAAGCTGACCAAAACAAGAGATGCAGGCCAAGGCTGATCAAGCTGGAGGCCGTCATCAGTTGTAAGTCAGGCGCTTAAATGATTGGCCCCGTTCTACATACAGGGAGACGTAACTCTCGCGTTCAACAGCTGTACGACCATCTGCTGATAGCGGTTCTACCAGCAACGAAAACAGTAGGCTAGCGAACATTTGGCTTAATTGCATCTGCCAAATGAAACAGACTGCCGCTATTTGTTCTCATTTGAATGACTTAGGTCAGATATTGGTAAATGTTATAATTGGGATATATCAAGAGAAGTTGGATATATGAACGAGTACACATTTTAAATAATAAGTTAACCCAGTAAGCGGAAATATTACGTAATTTGTTGTACATGAGAGCTAAACCGTTAATACAACGATGCAATAGCACAAATGACACCGTTCGATTAGGAAACACCTGTTTTGATTAATCATTACCTGTCAGTCACACACAAATCGTTATTACAACTCACTTTGGCAAATCGAGTGTGCGGTTGTCACATTAGTGTTCGTGCCATAGCACCTGTTGCTTGTCTTGTCCGGATCGTCCCTTAAGTCAGCACGCAAACGTTCTTTGTGTGCATTTCCTGAGTAGGCTCATAGATCTACTAGTACTACAATTAAGCCCATATTATGGAATATCGGCTGCATGCATATTCAGCGACCGCAGAAATGAAACGATACCTGGGAACAAAGTTAAGTTGATAATGATTAATGTTCGATGTGGCTTTCTCGTGATTAGTTGCCTAGTTATTGTGTGCAAGGTGGTATGACAATTACGGTAGTACACGACATGGCATCTCGCTTTCTGATTTTCGTGAGTTCAACACAATCGCAACAAGAGAGTGCACGAAGATAAGCACGTATGCATATAATTTCACGAGGATATTACAGATGATTCCAAGACATAATTACCACCTGGCATTTGCATCGTAAACCTCGAAACCAGCGGCGTTCACGTTTTGGATTTATAGCTTTGTCAGTCATCACGTATACACTATTGTCACGATGTAATTTACGGAACTTCCCAGAGACCCTTTTCAAGTGGTCTGTCGTGATACCGTTACTTTCGGACCACATAGAAGAACGCCTGTTCATCAATAATACTTTGAGTATATCTTAAATGAACCGATCTCCGAACAGGTGACATTCATCAGCTAATTCATGTTGCATTTGCATTAGTTCACATGGTGTATTAGCGCATATGAATATGTCGTCGGCGAAGCGAATATGATTAAGATATTACCCGTCTATCTTCTAGCCTCCCGTTTCCCAAAGTCAAACATACTTCCGAGTTCTGCCGTAAACAGCATATACGATGTGGTATCTCCTTGTCATTCACCTCTCCTGGTGTTGATTTTGTTGCAATCTTTGTGAAAGTGCACTGTCATCGAGCTGTTAGTGTAGATTTCCTTCAGGAGTTCGATGTACACATCTTCTATCCCCTGTTCTTGAAGCGAGGTCAGTACTGCTTGAGTTTGTACTGAATCGATGGCTTTCTCGTAGTCCACGAATGCGATGCAGAATGATATATTATATTATATTATCTGCATTTCTCCTGCAGTTGGTTTACGACGTGTATGTGGTATGTCGTTGTACAGATTCTTCTTAATCCAGCTTGCTCTCGTGGCTGGTTTTCGTCGAGTGTCTATTCTAGGCGTTTCGTTACTACTTTCTTGAGTACTTTATAGATGTTTGGTGGTAGCCATATCGGTCAGTAATTCTTGATGTATATCTTACTTCCCTTCTTTGAGATTATCACCATCTTAGAGTTCTTCCACGCTATGATTATTCGTCTTTCTAATAGGCATTTAGTGGGCAGCTTAGCAAATGGCTTCGAGATGGTATCTTCAATGTCTCGATGCTTATGTGATCGTTGCCCGTTGCTGTCCCATTCTTCATATCTCGTAGTGCTGCTTCCACCTCCCACGATATTATCGCTGGTGTATCTTTTGGATCAATGTGGAATATTGTACTCAGTTCACTGTCGAATTGCTCGGTGTAGAATTCCTCTATTCTTTCTATGATCTTATCATGATCATGGATTTCTCTACCCTGCTTCTCTAGGAGAAGATCAGTCTGTCTTGGCCTAGATTCTGCGTTTTTCGGACTTTCCGCAGGCTCTTTGATGTCACGATCACGTTTCTCGTATGATCTCTTGGTTGTATTTCCTGATGTCATCTCTTGCTTTCTTTTTGATGGTCTTGCATATTTCTGCGTACTTTATTCCTTGTTTATCGTCGCCGTTTTCTACCATTTCTCGTCGTATCGTCAGCGGGGTTCGTGTTGGTAACGATATCTTCGATTCCAGTGGCTTGTTGATTGCCTTAGCTACTTGACGCCCTGTGTTGGAACATCTCTATGATGGTTTCGCTCATGGTGCCGATGTCGTCTAGTGCTTGTGGTGTCTCGAATTGGTTTTGTCAATTCCATTTGGAATTCGATCTTCTTTGATGCTATTTGTGCGGTATCTACTCTTGGTGGCCTCTTATTCATATCTTTTTTCCTTTCCACCTCTACGTCCAATTCGATGTTGCTCAAAACCATCCTGTGGTGGTTATATATATATATATATATATATATATATATATATATATATATATATATATATAGATAGATAGATAGATAGATAGATAGATAGATAGATATATAGATAGATAGATAGATATATAGATAGATAGATAGATATGTAGATAGATAGATAGATAGATAGATAGATAGATAGATAGATAGATATATATATAGATAGATAGATAGATATATAGATAGATAGATAGATAGATAGATAGATAGATATATAGATAGATAGATAGATAGATAGATATATAGATAGATAGATAGATAGATAGATAGATAGATAGATATATACGAATCGATATTATATGACACAGTATTGAATACAACTATTTTCATGTTCAGTAACAATTGACCTTGACATTCAACATCAAAGACCCTAATTATAACGTGGAACCACTCCAGTCTGATTCACCGTGAACATTTATATATGTGGTCATGCGTTTAACCGGCAAGTAAAGATTCGGCGAAACGTTGATTTAAAAAAGCCAAAATACGTTTACTTGCATGTATGTATTTGTTACCATATCAACTTAATCTTACTCTACGAGTATAGAGAGAACGTGGTATAATGGGCGTTAATCAAACACGGTAATTATGTACGAGAACTGTAATTATAAAACACGCATGCACGCACGCACCCTGGCACGCACAGGCACGCACGCAGGCACACACGCACGTACACGTACACATACACACATTCTTGTCGTATACAATTAGTATGCTCCAACAATAGGTTCGTGTGTACAGGAAACACTGCATGGCGAATTCGAATGTTCACGAACAGCCCGATCCTATCATTTGAAAAATGTACGCAATTTGACCAAGTAGGCTTTATGAAGTCGAACACGAATGCGGTATTAAAAGGCATATTTAACTATTTACAAATGAGTTTGACCATTTGCTTTTGTGTCGTTTGTTTTTGTATTATGTGCTGAACAAGTAAGTTAAGTTAAAATGAAAGAGCCATGGTAGGTTTGTATTACATACATATTCTTAAAAGCCGCATGCAAACATGTAGATACATGTCAACGGTCTCAGTAATTATAAATAAAACACCTATTCAATATAATCACACGCTATTTTCGTTGACTTATTTATTGGTTGTAATCTGGTACATGGAACTTCTGATGCTCCTAAGTAGTTGGAAACCACGATTATCCTTTATCAATACAAACATGTTAATCGATATCAAAACAGCTAAAACATTACTACAGTTGCCAAGTGATTGAAGGACATGACATATTGCCAAAGTAGCCGGCAGATATTTTACTGATGCTGGAGTTTTCCGCGCTAATTGAATAAATATCAAGATCCTACTCAACATTCATCCACTCTGTGGTCTTGAAAGAAATGGAGTGGACTCTCAGAGAGTGTAGTTTCTGAGATTTACGTAAATTGTTCTCAGTTCTTCAAGAGCCGTGTTCATCATCTTCTTGATTGTAAAGCAGCAAAGGGTTATTTGGCATTCTTTTCTAAGTTGCTGTGAATCATTGACTGGCTCATAACAGCGTGAATATGCCTGTATTGTGCAGACCCGATATGGCTATTGTTCATATGAGCATTTATTTATTTTTAAATCCGAAGTATGCGTTCAGCAAAAATAAATCCTCCACAGTGTTAACACTAGTTGTCCCTATAGCAATAAACCGTAAATCAAAAATAGATGATCGAAGGTGAATTGGCTTTCATACAAAATTATATACTGACCGATATATATATATATATATATATATATATATATATATATATATATATATATATATATATATATGCCTGGATCCTTACGCCAGACGTGTTTGGTATAGACAGGAGTATTTTAGCATGTTCTTACCCAACCGCGTTCCAATCAATGTACGTGATAGAGCAAACAAATGCACTCTTAATTGATCATAATATACAGTTATCATTCTTAAATACCAATGTTTAACAGTCATTACTTTTCGCAACAAGAGGAGCATTTGTAAAAATGTTTTGTCATTATCGATTAATGTTTTAGTATCGTTCTCGAAAACCAAAGTTTAACAGTCATTATATTTCGCAACAAGAAGAGCATTTGCACAAATGTCTTGTTAGTATTGTTTAAATATTGATTGCTTTGTAAAGTGCAAGAACAATTGTTTCTTGTGTGCAAAATATATGTTAATTTTTCAAGTATGTATCGATTTGTAACAGTCCTCTGGTTAGTGTAAAGAGTTGATAATTTCGAAGCAACAATTGCATAATTACGACAAGATAAACAATTTCTCCAAAAAAGAGTATCTAAAGGAACACACAAAACAACAGAAAAACGGTAACACAGTTTTCTTAGTATATCACCAACACACATGATTCGCAAATACAGTTTCGTAATATTTAATTCTCGTAATGTGTATATTGTTTTTATAGCAAGCCTACAACATTATTATATTATCAAAACAACATGTTGAGCATCAATGTCAACAACACAAATGACACACTTGACCTGCGACGGACGTTAAATAACATAAAGTACATTATGATAATAACACTTTTGTTGTCAAAAACTGGACGCCTACTCATATATTTCCGAATTGCCATTGAATGAGAATAAATCAGACAACAAATAGCAAACCTTGCTCAAAACAGTTCGTGTAACATAATATCAGCATCATTAATTATACATGTATAATATACAAGAGCATTGTTTGTAACTGAGGTACGATGTTGAGATGCAGTCTAACACAACGGTGCATGCAACCCTTTGTACTGTAGACAACATGAATGTGAAGCCTGGGAGATGTGCTAGCAAACATTCTCAGACATGATGTCATATAATTACAACAAATTACCTTATTAGAATATTTTATCGACAACAGAAAGACGTCTTAGAGCGCATCTCTCTGCAGAACTGTCGGACGTCGTCACGAAACATACCGCTCACAGCGCTGTAGATGAAAGGGTTGACGACTGAGTTGAGGATAAACACGCGTTGGACACTGGAAGGAATCTGAAACCCGGCGTCAGACAACCATTGTGGCATCCAGCATGCGACAAATACTACTGTAATTATAAATAATAAAGACACATCTCTGTACATTTTAGCTTGCTTCACAGTTGTTGTATTAGAACCAAACAATGGATAGATGTTATGTGAAATATCATGCACTTGTGATGTTAATTTCGTGGGTTCCAATGTGACAGTAGGAACAGTTGAAGGTCCTTGGACAGGAGTCATGTTTACGACTCCGACATTCCTGTGGGCAGCTCTTACGTTCATTAGCATTGTAATTGCCATGAGGGTATAGCACCTGATCATAACCATAACGCTTGATATTGTGACAAACAAGGTAAATGCACGACGCAATAGACTGTATTCGTTGACGCGTGCTATTGTAAGTACCATTGCGCAAAACACTGCCACAAATGCAATGACAACGAGCGCCCATTTTGCTCGTCCCGGACTCAGGCTGAACGAGTGAGGACGTCTGACCGCCATTAGACGTTCGATCGATACAAACGCAAGAAGTAATGTCGAAAATACAATCGAGGCATGCACGCAGAATGTAGTAATTTCAAGGCTGATTTCTGTAAACTTGACGGATGTCAAGAATACTCCAATTATGCAAACCTCCAAATCAGCAATGGCTAAAGCGAACATGTACATTCTTGTAGACGTCGACATCCTGCACGCGTATACGGCAATCACAAACAAGTTGCCTGGTATTCCAAGCAGACAGATAAGGAAGCTGGCAACACTGGCAATTGGAACTTTGACTATGAAGTGGTCACTCACGTGGTCGCCGCGATTTAAAATATCCGAAGGTATGGATAACGTGTTACCAGAATTATTCATCATTTGCCACTGAACACTCTCGTTGCCAAATTGACCCGACAAGCTAGGTGTGACGAGCGAATCCATCTTCGCCGATGTCCAGAAGAAGAAGAACTGTGAAACCTGCGGTGAATGCCGCGTTGCAATACAGTTTCTGAGAGCTTGTTTGCAGGAATATTACGGTTTCATGCTTTGTATGTCGTTAAGAGTAAAATCGGTATTCTATTTTACTTCACAAAAATATATGATAGACCTAGTAATATGTTTGTGGTTGCGTTGTCTATCGTACCTTGCCGCAGTTTGCCTGGAAATGTCAGTGATTCAATGCAAAGGTTTCTCCACACAATCACTGATATCGACACTTTTCTGAGGTCTTATACGGCTTCGTCACAATACTACACTTCTTGAAGTAATGTGGATGTTATGGACGTTTCTGGCCTCCCTACATAAACAGTTGGCCGATTCCGTCGAGGCGCCGAGTATGCGCTGTATGTGTTTGAACGCACTGTTACCTAAAGCCGACACGCTGATGAAGTCCACCAAGTTGATCACGCGTCGACACACTTACACATCTATACGCGAAGGTGTTTATCAAAATTATGAACACTGCGGCACGGCATGCACTGTTACAGGTGGGAAACATAATCGATATATCGTCATTGATAGATGCATCTTGGTCCTACCATGTATGACTCTTCGATGTTTATAGTGGCAACTGTGCTGTTGTGAAGTACGATTGGAACACATAGTTTTGGAATATTGAGCACAAACATTCGATCTATGAACGCTAAATGTAATGAATTGGAGATTTTTTATACAACTGCGGCTACTTAATTATGCTTTGAGTGTTATATGTATACAGGAAAGCGGGTTAAATGAACAAGATTACTTATGTAATATTCAATTAGAAGGCAAGACTAATAGTAAAAAGCAGGCTTAATTAAGTATATTCATACCCAGTATGAAAATAAGATACTGCAATCAATAATAAATGCAAATTGGGAAGGACAGTTTATTGAAATCATGGGGGCGGTCTTATAGCACCTGCTTGTAAAACCTGTAATAGTCGCTAACATACACAGGCCTCCAAGCTTCCCAAATTGTGACGACAAACAATTTTTTGATGAACTTGCATCACTGTTATCACAAATTAACTGATGATAAGCATTGCAGGAAATTTTAGTATGAACTAACTTAAAATCAATAAACAAAAGAATATTGTTGTGACTTTACGACACCTTAAAATTAATTTCTTGGAAAAGGAAATTAAGTTCATAATTTCCTGTTAAATAATAACTATAATTTGTATTACTACTGTTTTTAATTTTGTTGGCAAGACCCTTGCCTATGTTTGTAAAACAAATAATAAAACTAATTTACAATTTCGAAATTATCTGTTATTTTATTATCTCCATTCTTAAATGTTCAGGTAGTGATATTTTTGTTTGATCTTCATAACATTTAATTAATTATTTTCCAGGTTTTTTTGCTTCGTTTGTATACGTGTTGTTCAGAATATAATAGTTTAGCTGCTCTATTGCGTCTTTTTAGTATACTATTATACGTTTTTAAATTGGACGTTTTAATTAAAGTGTTCGATATATATTGGATTTAAGCGTTTTAGTTGATTATGTAGGTTTTCTCTGTATGTCATAGATTTAACAATTTGTTATCCATTGAGAATGTTTATGTTTGTGTTACTTAAACTTGTCTAATTTAAATGGCATGTGTTTACAGGTTGCTTTTCCAAGTACGTCAGTTATTATTTTGTCATTGTTATTAGGATCAAAGAAAAGGTTTTGGTCTAATGTCTCCACTATATTTGAAATGGTTATTTCAGAGGCAAAGCTCCGCATAGCTGTTTCATTATGTAAGTGTATTTCGATTAATTTGGGAGAAACTGTTTTGATTGTAACATTGTTAATAAATTGGTGGTGGTCTGAGAATTGTTTGATTAGGATACCTGCTGTTAATTATAGCATTATTATACTAATTTTGCAAATCTAGTTCTCGATTAAAGTGCCTTTTAGGGAAGATAATCTGGTTAGGAATGTTATTTCTGGGAAGAACCTAAAGACCCATTTTCGACTACATGGGATATTTTAGGCATAATTAAACGTGTATATACAGAATATATATATATATATATATATATATATATATATATATATATATAATTATATATATGAATATAATGTAAGGATACAGTGGGATTATATTCTGCAGTATTAAACGTGTGTGCATATATATATATATATATATATATATATATATATATATATATATATATATATATATATATATATATATATATATATATATATATATATATATACATACACATATATTATATATATATTATACTGCCGAATATATTCTCACTGTGTCCTTATATTATATATGATATTCAAATTACTTTATTGTCACTCACGGGGAATGTACTCGTGCTGCTCGCTACTGGATAATTATAAAAGTATACTATAAAATAACTACTAAGAATCACAGTGTAAATAAAATAGGCCTGAGCAATCAGATAGTTTGCATTGACGTATCACAATAATCAATACAGGAAAAGTACCACATACACGCACATACCGCCACCCACATACACACCCGTACGCACATACACGCGCGCGCATATATACACACACACACACACACACACACACACACACACACACACACACACACACAAACATATATATATATATATATATATATATATATATATATATATATATATATATATATATATATATATATATATATATATATCACCACATACACATCACATTTGGGTGACTTCAAACCACGATGTTGGTCCATGAAGCCAATTGTTATAGTACTCTCAAGACAACAAACATAGAAGGTCCTGATAATAGGAAAGCTCATCCCGACGTAAATGTTGAGTCAATTACGGTAGTGAGTGCTTGTACTCTGATACACGCTTGACTGAGTCACCATTTATGAGTACGTATTTGGATGAAGTTGCTCCTGAAGTCGATGATATGCCCCTCCGTATTATGTACAGATACAGCACAAACATCTTCAACGTATGTTGTAATGGAACAAATTCATGCTCAATGCATGTTTTGTCGGCATCGTGACATAATCGCGCATGTGGCTGATATGATATATTGATCATGCGATGGGGAAATGGAAACTTATCACCACGGCGGAAAGCTTCGATGCATGGGGTGTTTCCCAGACGGCGTCAGGTGTGCAGGATCTGTTGGGCGAGGATGATGCGATGAATGAAGCATCGGTAAAATAATCCAGCGGATCTTCCGCAAGCCAATACTGAATGAGGACTCACGCTGACGCTCGTATAATATTACACAGTACGCCGTTGATGCAAAGTGGTTCAGTTCCTTCTGAGGGTATTTGGACAAGTTCAATCAGCGTGGGACAAGCGTAATGCTCACCTCAATACACAACCCTCTTAACTCTGAACACTTGTTGATCCAAGACATGAGTCACCGCACATATACAATACTGGTTAGGCCAAGATGTACACAACTGCTCAATTTTCAACACGCGTTGGGCGACGACGTTACACAACCTCTCAGGCTCCAACACGCGCTGGGCGAAGACGCGTTGTTGCAAGGCAGGGATGTAACTCAGGCAATGAATAATTACTATCTCCTAATGATTTATTATTTCGTCTCTGAAAATCAGACTGTTCTGCCGCTATATGAGTCTGCCTAAACCCTTAGTAGGCTTCATCCACTTGACTTGTTCGTAGGACGTGGAGCCAGTGGCCTGCTTTTCGTCTATCCGTGATCAGCCGAATGTATGCCTTCGGGAAAATGGATCTCCATTGTGATATTTGCGGAATTGAGACGACAATAGAACACGTCCATTGACGAAGGCACTGTTACGTCGATTTAGGTCGAACATGCAAAATGTTACATACTTATTCGTAACTGTATGATCGTACATGTGTAACACATCTACAATGGTTACGCCAATCAGTTACTGAGGGCAAACTCGAGCTACAAACAAAGTTTGCAAATGTACATTCGGAGGTCATCTGCTCCAAACTATGAATACTGAACACACATAGCAACTAGTGACAGTTTCATTTCTCAGTATGAGTATGATAATGACTGAATAACACATATTGACTAAAACCAAATTGAACAAAGAGTTTGACCCATATAAACCAACTGTTGATATATTACACTGTAGTCTCTCAATTCGAGCGATATCAATGCAATTACTGCATCGGGACATTCATTGTTATTCAGCGTTCGTCTGTTGCTGGCCACCGATTAATAAACGGCAATAACCTTATGTGTTATACCAGGCATAGACAGCCCGCACGAACAGGTTGCCTGGTATTCCAAACACACACACAAGGAACGTGGCAACACTCTTAACGGCAATAACGCCTGCTGTCGGGTGTCACTAGAACGCCTGCTGGCGGCACGGTGTCCGTGCTCTTTCAGTCTCTGTAAACGACAGGCGAAGTGAGCGCTCGTGGCAATTGCTGTTATGGCTGACCTGAGTGCCTTGGGCTTAACCGTGGGACGAGTGAACGATAATATCATTTTGATTGGTGTGTTTCCGGCGGTTCTCCTATTTGCCAACGTTTTGGTCATGATAGCTTGCTGTTCGCTGATGACAGTAACAATGATGTTGAATGTAAAAGCCGCTCACACGAGTGTTGAAGTAGCGAACCTGATGCTCATCCCGGGACCTTCTACGTTTCGTACTGTTACGTTTCCCTTCACACATGTTACAAGAACGGCTGAATAGATATCAACAGAGCTTCATGTAGCAAAATAATAACTGTTGCGAAGCGAGCTAGTGGATATAAAGGCGCTGTTATTTATAATTAAAGTCGTGTTTGTAATGGTTAGGTGAAGTAGGGTTGCACGTCCCGGGAGACTTACGACGAATGTTTGTCGTCAACTCTGTCGTCAACCCGGTCATCTACAGCGCCATCAGCAGGCTGTTTCGTGACGACGTCCGGCGGTTCTACAATCATCTACAGCTCCGTCAGCACGCTGTTTCGTGACGACGTCTGGCGGTCCTACAATCATCTACTCCGCCGTCAGCACGCTGTTTCGTGACGCCGTCTGGCGGTTCTACAATCATCTACAGCGCCGTCTGCACGCTGTTTCGTGACGACGTCCGGCGGTTCTACAATCATCTACAGCGCCGTCAGCACGCTGTTTCGTGACGACGTCTGGCGGTCCTACAATCATCTACTACGCCGTCAGCACGCAGTTTCGTGACGACGTCCGGCGGTTCTACAATCATCTACAGCGCCGTCAGCACGCTGTTTCGTGACGACGTCCGGCGGTTCTACAATCAGATGCGCTCCAGGCTGGCGATATGTCGCTAATTGTAGCTATTTGCTACGACAGACACGTCTTTCGTACATCGAAGTACCAATCCCTATATTTCTGTGAACCTTTGTTTTGGCACACGAAAAAAATACTTTCGAAAAATATAATAAGATGGATTCTTTGAGAGTATAACACTCTTTGTAATGTGCACAGTAGCCATGCTCCATGCTCCAAGTGTACGCCTTCGGTCCTAGACAATAAAGCAAGTGGTGTATCACTATTGTCACAGATGATCACCCCAACACCTCCGTTTGAAAGTACGTAGCACCATATCATGCAACTATGCATGCGCGCAGCATTAGCGGCGTTTAGCGGATTATTTATAAGCTCATGCAGATTCTACTCGTTCCAAGCCGCTTCCGACGTCATAGCATTGGCCTCCTGTCTAGTATCGAATCATCTTTAAGATCTGCTCTGTTACCTACCAGGCACTTACTTGAATGAAACCATCGTATTTACATCCACTGCTTACCGCTGTAAGACAACCTATCCAGCTTCAGCCACTAGTTCTGTTTTACTGTCGTCCTTAAATAAATGCAACACCAATATTGGGACAAGAGATATTATGTAGCTGCACCTACTCTTTAGAATAATAATAGTTGTAAAACTTCTATAGTGCCTGTATCCTTAACAAATGTAAGCCCAGAGGCGTAACAAACACAAATCATTTAGCTAGTCATACACGGGGACAGGCATAGCAGCTTTGAACTGCCGAACATATATGGTGGAAAAGCAATTTCAAACAAATATGTTTTCATTTTGTTTTCGAAAGGTGTCTATCGTTTCAGAATATTTAATTGTAACAGGGAGTTAGAATAACAAAAATTAAACGGATGATCTAAGGATCCTAGAGAAGGGAGCTGCAATAGAGTAGTCGACTATTAATCAGAGAGAGTAACTGATATTGTTTTAGCAGAAGATATGGACAAATGACGTCGGATTTTAGGAAAACACGTATATGATAGAAACATGATTTGCATACTTGTGAAATGCACTGATGAATGCTGAAATTAACGACAAAGACAACACCTACATTTCGAATGGTAGATGATGGTGATGTATCGTTGCCAAGTATTGTATTTTGAAAGTAGTCGACACTCTTGTTTCGTTGTTGTTTTTTGACAATAATAATTATACATTATCAATATATATATATATATATATATATATATATATATATATATATATATATATATATATATATATATATATATATAACGTACCATTTATATTAAATAAAATATTCTACAAATTAAAAACACGGCTACACGATAATATTCATACAAATTGGGCAAAACATGACTTTTGCCAAACGGTATTATGTATTATATTCCATTACAAAAAAACAAAGTAGCATTGGACATAAACAAACAAAATTACAACGCACATATTACAAGGATATGTTACTTTTGCAAAACAGATTTGTTTAAAGAATTACAAAATACTGTGTTAATTACCAAATTGATATTATATGTGAACAGTTATGACAAGCAGTATACTATTTTACAGCGTTTTATTTCTGATACCTCCATAAATTTACATGTACAAAGTACTGTTATTTAACTATGATAACATTCATTAGCTAATTCTTGTTGCATTTGCTGTAGTTCAAGTGGTGTATTAGCGCATGTAAGAATGTCGTCGGCGAAGCGAAGATGACTAAGATATTCGCCGTCTATCTTCAACCCTCTTCAATCCTAAGTCAGTCTTCGGAATATGCTTTCGAATACTGCAGCAAACAGCTTAGTCGATATGGTATCTCCTTGTCGTACTCCTTTCCTGATGATGATCTTGTTACCTTCTTTGTGAAGATGCACTGTCATCGAGCTGTTAGTATAAATTTCCTACAGGAGATCGATGTACACATCTTTTATGTTTGAAGGGAGGTCAGTACTGCTTGAGTTTGCATGGAAATAAAGGCTTTCTCGTGTAGCCGACGAATGCGATGTAGTGTGGTTTATTATATTATCTGCATTTTCCCTTCAGTTGGTTTACGACGTGGATGTGGTCTGTCTTTGAGTGTCTTCTTCTGACTCCAGCTTGCTCTCGTGGCTGGTTTTCGTCAAGTGTCTATTCTAGCCTTTTCGTTGCTACTTTCGTGAGTATTTTGTTGATGTTTGATGGTAACCATATCGGTCAATAAATGTTGATGTCTTTCTTATTCCCCTTCTTGGAGATTATCACCATCTTAGAGTTCTTCCACGCTATGGGTATTCGTCTCTCTGATAAGCATTTTTGTGTGCAGCTTAGCAAGTGTCTTCGAGATGGTATCTTCTCCTGCTTTCAATGTCTCGATGCTTATGTGATCGTTGCCTGTTGTTGTCCCATTCCCCATAACTCGTAGTGCTGCTTCCACCTCCCATGATGTTATCGCTGGTACATCTTTTGGATCAATGTGGAATAGTGTACTCTGTTGCTCGGTAGTGAATTCCTATATTCTTTTTATGATCTTATATTGATCATGGATTTCTCTACCCTGCTTGTCCAGGAGTGTGTCCAGTCTGGCTTGGTCTAGATTCTGCGTTTTTTTGGACTTTCCTCAGGCTCTTTGATGTCACGATCACGTTTCTCGTATGACCTCTTGGTTATATTTCCTGATGTAATCTCTTTTCTTTGTGATGGTCTTACATATTTCCGCTTCCTTGATTCGTTGTTTATCGTCGCCGTGTTCTACCATTTCTCGTCGTTTCGTCAGCAGGGCTCGTGGTGGTAACGCTAGCTTTGATTCCGGTGGCTTGTTGATTGCCTTAGCTACTCTTGACGCGTTTTGTTGGATCATATCTATGATGGTTTCGCTCATGGTACCGATGTCGTCTAGTGCTTGTAGTTTGTGCGGTATCTACACTTGGTGGCCTCTGGGACATAAACCTTTTCATTTCTCCTTCTACGTCCAATTTGATGTTGCTCATAATCATCATGTGGTAACTTCCAATGTAGACTTGGTTGATATAATATATATATATATATATATATATATATATATATATATATATATATATATATATATATATATATATATATATATATACGAATCGATATTGTATGATACGGTATTGAAGAAAACTGTTTTTCATCTTCAGTAACAATTGACCTTGAAATTCAATATCAAAGACCCAAAATCCAACTTGGAACCACTCCAGTCTGATTCTCCGTGAACATTTACATATGTGGTCCAATTGTCATGCGTTTATCCGGCAAGTAATGTTTCGGCCAACTGTTGACCTTAAACCAGACAAAATACGCTTACTTGCATGTACGCATTCTTAAACTTAATCTACGAGCATAGAGAGAACGTGATATAATGGACGTTAATCAAGCTCTGTACTTATATACGAGCACTGTCATTATAAAACACAATGCATGTATCCACTGGATGAAGGACAGCAACATACCCTCTGCACTGCTTTAATACTGTAGTAGTCGGCGGTTGTTTCTAAATACGTTGGAGAAATTCTCAACCATTAGTTCAGTCTCAGCGTGTGGGTATATTACATTCAGTCACTTATTGGCTTCTCACCTATAGCATTATTGTAATTGCCAAGTTACCGGCTTTTGTTTATCCTAACCATGTGTTGTTAGCAAAATCCACTGCTCCACTGCAGCTAGGTGTTTCGCTTGTAAACAGGCAGTCAGGTGCCTAATTAATGATACCCTAATGTTGGTATCAAGAACGATGCCGTGTGTATCTGGCAAAGCTACTCTTACGATTATAATCTGAGTTCAACGTTATACCTAATACGCCTGAGGACATGAAGCTGTGAATCGTTGCAAAACAACCCAGGATAATGACTTCTAATTCCTACTAACACTGTTGTTGATGATAATGACTGCCGGGCGGTGACATGCATCTAACGGGTAGCTGCTCGGCTGTGACTGACCCTAACTAAGGTTTCATCTGTGGGTAATCTGGCCACACTCGTACAAGCACGCACGCACGCACGCACACGCATGCACGTGCGCGCACGTACGCACACACACACACCTGCGCGCGCGCGCGCACACACACACACATACACACATTTTTGTCGTATACAATGATTATGCTCCAACAGAAGGTTCAAGTGTACAAATACTATATGGCGAATTCGAATGTTCACGAACAGCCTGATCATAGAGTTTGTAAATGTATGCAATGTGATCAAGTTGGCTTTATGAAGTCTAATACGAATGCGGTATTAGAACGCAAAATTATTTAACTGTTTGCCAATGTTGCTGACCATTGGCTTTTGTGTCGTCTGTTTTGAATTATGTGCTAAACAAGTTAAGCTAAGTTACAATTAAAGAGCCATGGTAGGTTTGTATCACATAAATGCATTTAAAAGCCGCATGCAAACATGTAGTGACATGTCAACTGTCTCAGTAATTATATTAAATATAATTACTGAATATTTTCGTTTAATTATTTATTTATTTGTTGTAATCTCGTACATGGAACTTCTGATGCTC
Organism: Oasisia sp. SBJ-2009; assembly: GCA_964017155.1. Lineage (NCBI taxonomy): Eukaryota > Metazoa > Annelida > Polychaeta > Sabellida > Siboglinidae > Oasisia > Oasisia sp. SBJ-2009. The sequence continues at coordinate 41,316,907 of OZ024858.1, forward strand.
CTAAGTAATTGTAAACCACGATTAGCCCTGGTTAATACAAACATGTTAATCGATATCAAAACAGATAAAGCATTTGCAGTTGCAGTTGCCAGCTGACTGAAGGATACGACATAAACAAAAATAATTGCCAAAGTGGCAGTCAGATGTTTTACTGATGCTCGAATGTTCCGCATATTTTGAATATCAAGAACCTACTCCACTTTCATCCAATCTGTGGTCCAGAAATGGAGTGGACTGTCAAAGCCTGTAATTTGTGAGATCTGTGACAATTGTGCTTAATTATTCAAGAGTCATGTTCATCACCATCTTATTTCTACGGCAGCAGAGAATGCTTTGACATAGTTCTCTAAGCTGCTGTGAATCATTGATTGGCTCTTTAGGACTACATAACAGCGTGAATATGCCTGTACCTGTGTATAGCCTGTCCATGCCTTATATGGCTATTGTTCACAAGAGGATTTATTTATTTTTAAATCCACTAGTTGTCCATATAGCAATAACACGTAAATCAAAAGTAGATGATCGAAAGTGAATTGGCTTTCATACAAAATGATGTACTGACCGATACATGTGCCAGACGTGTTCGGTATAGACAGGAGTATATTAGCGTGTTCTTAGCCAACTGAGTTTCAGTCAATGTACAAGGTAACACAATGTTCTCTACTTGCAGTAAACTATGCCACTCTTGATTGAACATAATATACAGTTATCATTCGTAAAACCAATGTTTAACAGTCATTATATTTTGCAACAAGAGGAGCATTTGTAAAAATGTTTTGTCATTATCGATTAATATTTTAGTATCATTCTTGAAAACCAATGTTTAACAGTCATTATATTTCGCAACAAGAAGAGCATTTGTAAAAATGTGTTATGAGTATTATTAAAAAAATGATTTGTGAAATACAAGAACAATCAATATTTCTTTGCAAAATATATGTTCATCTTTCAAGCCTGTATTGATTGATGGTCAGTGCAAAGAGTAGATTAATTTCGAAGCAACCATTGCATAATTACAGCAATATATTCAATTATTCAAAAGAAACAAAAAACAACAGAAACAGGTTATCAAAGATGTAATAGTATATTACCAACACACATGAATCGCAAATGAAGTTTCCTGGTATTTAGTTTTCGTAACGTGTATTTTTTATAGCATAGTACAACATTACTATAATCTGAAAACAACATGATGTGCATTAATGTCAACAACATAACTGCCACACTTGACCTGCAATGCCTGAACATAAAATAAAATAAAGTATCTTATGATAATACCACATTTTTGACAAATGTTACTATACGGAACAGGACGCCTACGCATATATTTCCGAATTGATATTGAGTGAGAACAAATCAGACAACAAATCACAAACCTTGTTAAAGACAGTTTGAGTAACATAAGATGAGCATACCTAATTTCAAATGTATAAAATACAAGATAATTGTTTGGCACTTATGCACGATGTTGAGATGCAGTCTAACACAAAGGCGCGTGCAATCCTTTGTACTGTAGACAACATGAATTTGAATCCTAGTAGGTGTGCTAGCAAACATTCTCAAACATGTTGTCATATCATCCGAACAAATGATCTTAATAGTATGTGTTATCGGCAACAGGAAGACGTCTTAGAGCGCATCTCTCTGCAGAACTGGCGGACGTCGTCACGAAACATCCCGCTCACAGCGCTGTAGATGAAGGGATTGACGACGGAGTTGATGATAAACACGCGTTTGACACCTGACGGGATATGAAAACCGGCGTCATACAGCCACTGTGGCATCCAGCAGGCGATAAATACTACTGTAATTATAAATAATACACACACACATATGTAAGTTTTACCCGGCATTATAGTTTTTGTTTCAGAATCACACAATGGATTGTTTTTATGTGAAGTAACATCTACTTGTGATGTTAATTTCGTGTGTTCCAATGTGACAGTAGGAACAGTTGACGGTTCTTGGACAGGGGTCATATTTGCGACACCGACATTCCTGTGGGCAGCTCTTACATTCATTAGCATTTTAATTGCCATGAGGGTGTAGCACCCGATCATAACCATGACACTTAATATTTTGACAAACAAGGTAAACGCATGAAGCAATAGTCTGTATTTGTTGACGCGTGCTATTGTAAGTACCATTGCGCAAAAACACGGCAACAAATGCAATGACAACGAGTGCCCATTTCGCTCGTCCCGGACTCAGACTGAACGAGTAAGGACGTCTGACCGCCATTAGACGTTCGATCGACACAAACGTAAGAAGTAATGTCGAAAATACAATCGAAGCATGCACGCAGAATGTAGTAATTTCAAGGCTGATTTGTGTAAATTTGACGGATGTCAAGAATACTCCTATTACGCAAACCTCCAAATCAGCAATGGCCAAAGCGAACATATACATTCTTGTAGACGTCGATATCCTGCACGCGTATACGGCAATCACGAACAAGTTGCCTGGTATTCCAAGCAGACAGATAAAGAAGCTGGCAACACTGGCAATTGGAACTTTGACTATGAAGTGGTCACTCACGTGGTTGCTGCCATTTAAAGTCTCCGAAAGTTTGGAGAACGTGTTAGCGGAAGCATTCATCATTTGCCACTGAACACTCTCGTTGACAAATTGACCCGACAAGCTTGGTGTGATGAGCGAATCCATTTTCGCCGATGCCCATAAGAAGAACAGTGAAACCTGCAGTGAATGCCGCGATGCCAAATAGTTCTGAGAGTTGGTTTGCAGGAATCTTATGATTTGATTCTCTGTATGTCGTTAAGACAAAAAATCTGTATTCCATTTCACTTCAGCAAAATATATGATAGAGCTAAAAAAACTGTTCGTGGTTGCGTTGTCTACCGTACCTTGCCGTAGAAATGTCAGTGATTCAATGCAAGAGTTTCTCCACACTTTCACTTACATCGACACTTTTCTGAGGTCTTATACGGCTTCGTCACAATACTACACTTCTTGAAGTAATGTGGATGTTACGGACGTTTCTTGCCTCCCTACACAAGCAGTTGGCCGATTCCGCGGAGGCGCCGCGAGCAAGCGCTGTATGTGTTTGAACGCACTGCTGCCTAACGCCCACACGCTGATTTAGTCCACTAACTTGATCACGCGTCGAGACACTTAAAGGTACTCAATCCACTCGTTTGCTAATCGCCAAACCGGTTCTTTTATTACCATATGTGTAATGTGTTAATAGTTTAACTTGTATGCATAGTCAGTTAATTTATTTAATGCGTATTTGTCATTTTATAATTGTAAAAAAAGAATCATCGTTACACCGGGTATAACTGGCGAAACAATCAGCAACTGCCGACGCCCTGTGCTTTTTGGGTCACGTGTTTTATGCGAGATCGACTTACTACGGCACAATAACAAATCGCACGTGCTTTAGCGCGTCATGACTAAAATTAAGATTGCAAGTCAAAGGCAGCGATTCTTCTATGAAGGTACGCATTAAGTGCATTAACGCAGTCAGCAACAAGAGCGAGTAGTCGGGGGCTAATTCACTCTTGTGAACGTTGACTCGACGCGGATTCTCTAACTTGTAAGATTATAAGAAATATAAGTCTGACAGTGTCACTGACAAGGCAAGCCAGTTTGAGTTGACAGTCGCCATCGCCATCGGCATCGGCCATCGCAGCGGCATCGCCATCGATATCGCTCAGCATCACAACCTGTGTAAGTGTGTTGATATGTACCGGTATTGTATTTGATTACGCAGGATCTTGTTAATAAACTTAGTAATTGCGAAAGTACATATCCAGAGAGAATAGATGACGTGAGGGACGAAATTAAAAATAAAATTGACATGGCCATGGGGGACTGGTAATAGGCTCTTGTCGGTCGGGCAAGAAACGTTGTATTTTAGGGGGAGCATCCGTTATCTCGTGTAACAGAACGTCAAACGGAGAATTACATTTCACAATTATTAAAACAGTGTTTTGCGACTCACATTTCAGTACTATTACTGAATGTTGATTTCTATTATATGTTATGCAAAATAATTTAAATTTGTATAACAGCGATGATTGATGGTGATGATTCAATAAAAAATAAACATGAAAATAAAATGTTAATACAGTAGGTGTACAATATATCATGCAAGTATTACATATAACATTCTTGCACTTGTTTCCATTGTAGTCAATGCCTGGCTGTAGTCTATGTACCTGGTACCTTTCAACTCACACATAATATTTATCAAAATTTTCATCGCAGCAGTATCTGAATGCATAATATATTCAAATTATAATATTGCTACACGCCACACTACATTACAAAAGTGAGACAAGGCAGAGGAGAGGCTAAGATTAAGGCAGTCACATGGGTATGGCAGATGCAGGGAGGATACGTAGTCTGCAGGAGGCTCACTTCTGATCAATCCAGGTAATTTAAACAGCTGTTTTCAAATATTTATCAACATTTTCATCACAGCCGTATATGAATGCATAATATATTCGAATTATAATATTGCTACAGGCCATACTACAATGCAAAAGTGAGACAAGGCAGAGGAGAGGCTAATATTAAGACAGTCACATGGGTATGGCAGATGCAGTGATGATACGTAGTCTGTGGGAGGCTCACATCTGATCAATCCAGGTAATTTAAACATTTTAACAATCAACAATGTATAAATTATCAAAATATTTTAATATGTCCATTTAAAAATACATTTGTTTTTATTAACATATTATCTTGAACATGGAAAACTAGAATAACCTTTGCTCTTGTATAATGCATATTATACCCAGTGTGTCAACACATACATTAATGCATGAGTCGTGGGTCATGGCTATATAGATCAATTTTTTAAATTACCTTCAAAATGGTGTATTTTAAGGATGGTTTAACTTATTACCTGGGAAATAGAGAGGAAACAAATGCACGGCTACAAGTGTAAACATGTTTATAGCAAGAAATACCTATGAGGTGGCCATCCTGGCATATTTTGTGCAAAATGGCTTTGTAAAACACTGAGGTGGTCCACCTCACTCATCATATAGCAGGGGAAATACTGAAGCGGTGACTCAAGAAATCAATAATACAGTTTTGAAGAAGGTAGACATACATATTATGAATGCTTGAGTATGTTCTGAGGGAATGTGCTGTTGGCATCACAATAACCTTATTTTGTCATTTCCAACATTTGCATTGACCAGACAACCTCACATATTCATGTTTGATATAAAATATCAGAAATGAATATGTGTACACCATCTAGTAGTTACTGCACGGCATCATTATTTACTCCCAACTCCATTACTGACTGACTAGAATGTAGAATGCAGAGCGCTTGACATGCGAATATGGTGACGCCTGACTAGCTTTGCAGTTGGTAATGGAACTGTGGATGCCATGGTCTGTCAAATATGGCATGAGCCTTTGGTCAACCTCTCTCGACACTGTAAGACAGGTTCGACATTCTTTGGTGAACTACATCAGCTTGGATATCGATGACATTGTGTGAGTTCACTCTCTTTGATGATACTGCATACTAGCTTCCTGGCATTTGGCTGTACATCCACATCTGCCTATACATGAAACAAAGTGACAATTAACATGGCTCTGACATGTATGATATTTTTTTATGTGACGACACACGTAGCCAAAGTCAATATCATGGTAATAATTCATAGATGAAGTGAGTACAATACAAATGTACTCGAGTACGAGTACGATTACTTTGAACATGCATGATTACGAGTCCTCAGAAAATCAATGTACTCGAGTACGATTACTTTAGAATGTACTCAAGTACGAGTACGATTATTTTATAATGTAATCATGATTACTGGTACTTTCACGATTACTTTAATGAATATCCTGTTTCTACCGTAAATGTGACCTCCATGGAATCAGGTGTCATTCATTTTCTGTTGCTGTGCCAATATCTAGTGTTCTAACTGATTACTGCTAACTGCTATCCACTGTCCAGATGTTATTATTATTATAAATCATCAGATGACTTTCTCATGTGTTGAATGAACCATTTAATACTGGATTGATACTCAAGATGTCCATATATCATGATACTACAAACTAAAGGTATCATAGTGATACTGTAGCAAATAGCATACAAGTGTTATAATGAGTGTCAATTTAGTGGTGGTTCAACTATGTCAATGAAGTATCAAGAGGAAAATATTAAACTTCTGAATCAAATACAAATATGATGTATTTAAGAATTTCAAATGTCCCCTTTTAAATGTCAAATACACATGATCAAATATAAATTATACAATAACAACATTTCAAATCCCAGGGATCATATTAGCAATAATATCCAATTCAAATATGTCATATATCAGATGGGACAAACAGAACAGTTCTGGATTTAGACAGGTTTACAGTTTACACTTACTTAAACATAATGGACAGGGATTTAGCAGCTAACTGCCCAGTCATTCACACCATACTGAAAGAGCAAACAGTACAGGTGGGGCTGTGGCATGGCTTCTAAAATTACGATTATATTGGTTATGTACTCGAGTACGATTACTTTCCTTCGTACTCGAGTACTCGTACTCAAAAAGCACTCGTACTTGAGTACGAGTACATGACTACGAGAACACTAGTACGATTACTCCATCTCTGGATAATATAATTGTTTTGTTCGTGTTATAAAATTTGCATGCCCACATGTTATATATACATTACTCAGACCTGTTATATTGAACATTTCTACTAATGTGGGAAACATTCTGCCACACTGAAATTAATATGTGAAAATACTAATTGTACAAAAGAAAATTATTCACCATTATCTCTAGCCAGTACTCTTCATAGAATTGAGTAACATATAGCAATTGCACATGTAACTTTCAGCCACATGGCAAGGACCCTGACTAGTTTACCCACTTTTTATGTGTAAAGCTACAAAACATTAAATATATTTAAAAACAAGTTATTTTATATCTACTGATTTTTTTATATAAATAAAGTATAATCTAATTACTTTATTTAATATATTTATTATTTACAAAGCACAATATCACAAAGTGCTGTGCATATTTGTTATGTACATCATGTTATTATATGTACATAGTATGTATATTATGTTATCTATTTACAGCATGTTACTGTAACAATTGTGTGTGTGTTATGGGTGATCCTTCGTACGACAATTCTTTCAGAATATTGAACAACTTTCCCATGACATGTATCACTAAGCACAAGTTTGCTAAAGCTAATGTCTTCTCTGTGAAAGGCATAATTTGAAAACCTAATGAATGGGATTAATGTTTTTGAACTAATGTGCTGGACGCTCGGTGAATCGAAAGTAACTGTTTTTTTACATTTAATTAGTTAACACGTTTTCAACTTTGTCCTAAATTTGTTATTACTGCTTTGCTTGTTATCTGATGAAATAAATACATATATCAAGTGCAGTGATTGTACCTGTAGTTATACTTATATTGTGCTTGCCATTATTTTGTAGTTAATTTCATGAAATAGTTTTGATAAAATGTTTTTACTTTATGATGTCTTTACTTATATACAATTTAACAAGTACACCCACCCATTAATACCACATAGAGGGGTAGATTCAGAAATCGTCTTGAGGGCACAAAAACCTACTGGCCTTTAAACCAAATTGTGTCACAACTTATTATTATCACTAAAACTGGGTCATATTTCAAACAGTATTGTGGCACATTAGCATTGATCTATTATAAAAAGTTTGTAGGCATACCAAATTCCTACAGCGTAGGAGGCACATCCACAGGATTCACAAATGACATACATCTGTAAATTTGTTATAACACCTTTTTTTAAACATTACAGGTTAAAAATTAAAAGGTTTGTTGAGAGAGTAAATTAATGTATATTACAACACTCATTTACCTGAGATGAAGAGCTTTTCCGCATGCCCTATGGTGATGACACCTCAAGTTCTGAAAATGTGACACATTTAAATTTTAATGTACTTGAAAAACTGGCAATGTTATGAACAACCACCTCCCAGGCTTCCAAATGCAAGCAATATCTTGTTATTTTATTATATTAATGTTATTAATAAATTAAAATAATATGTATATACCTATTTTTATGTATTAAATTATCATAACATGTTGCGTAATGTATTAAATTATTATTATAAATGTATTAAATAGTGTCATTATGAATAAGTATAACGCAGGCCTAAGTATAATTGTTAGTGTTACGGTTCATTTATAATGCATTTACATTATGCCTAGCTACTATTAGGCTAATTAAGCCTACAGGCTACAGTGGTAGTTAATTAATCTTAGCCTTAGGATATTAACCTGCTATGTGACATAAACATGATATAGATAATATTATAATAGTTACAGTATTATAATAAATAACTGGCATGTGATAGTCATATAGGCGGCCCATACTTGATAGTCTATGCGTGGCGTAGTCATAATCATAGCAGCATAGCCATACCTTAATTCAACCTTGCCATTTTGTCGTACCATGGGCCTGGCATTGCCATTGGGCTTGGCTGAATAAGCGCCAAGGTTGAAGGTAAACAATAACATCAATTTAATAAAAACAACAAAAATATCAATGACGTATACTCATACGCCTAAATATATATATACGTGATTATAGCTGAGCAATTCGTAATTACTAACCTATCTGGAAGAACATATGTGCGAACGCTGCATGTGGACTGCGTCTGGCCGGCCGTCGCCGCCGGCCCACGGCCACGGACGGTGCCCGCAGCTTGCAAAGGGCACTTTCACTGTTCCGAAGGCGAAGTCATTCTGTTCACTCCTTAGTTCTATATTCTTTCCCCATCATGCGTCGATGCTGTCTTTGTCTGCTTAATTTGCCGTGTTGGTGGCATATAAAAATCATATTTGTGCCTACACTCGCCGTTTCTAAACGTAAACAACTCGACAGGGTCAATCTCGCCCCAAGCCTCGTTCGCGTGAAGACTAAAGCGTATTCCGCTCAAAATTCCATTTCCATAGTTAGGAATCGTACATAGTTTCGACACGCTCCCTGTAGAAACAAAAATCGAAAACGTTCGCATTTGTTCTATTAATTGAAGAAAATTGAAGTAACATGTATGCATAAACCAACTAGTCAATCATTCGGGTGTATTTGATACATACGCTTTTTGTGAAATGACTAATAATCGCTAGGAGCAAACGATTTTTACGGGAATGAGTGGATTGAGTATCTTTAAACATCTACACGCGAAGGTGTTTATCAAAATTATGATCATTGCGGCACGGCATGCATTGTTACAGGTGGGAAACATAATCGATATCTCGTCATTGATAGATGCCTCTTGGTCCTACTATTTATGAAGGCTGGGAATATAGCGTAGACTCTTCGATGTTTATTGTGGCAACTGTGTTGTTGTGAAGTACGATTGGAACACCACTCTAGGAGGTGTGTCTTAAAACTAAGGATCTAGTGTTTTAGCAATTGAAGGGCATCACTATCGTCTCATGTTCCGAGAAGGCACGAATATGTACAACGATTGCACGATGAATGAGTTACCGCCAATGATGGCAGGTAACACAGACGGTGCATTCACATACACGTTAACAATGTGTATACAGTCTGTAATGGGACGAATGAACTTACAAATAAATTAACTCTTGCGATTATTACTGATTGATAATAACTAAACAGTTGCAGCAACACGTAGAAATAAACGAGCTGTCAGCACACACCAATAAAATACCTTTATATGATATTTAAGCCAAAGTAGCTAATGTATTAAATTGCTTAGTGATAAGAAATGATATCGCTATCAAATATCACATTTCCTAATAAGAATAATCAAAACGAGGAAGTAAAAGAAATTGCTGAGTTGGCCTTGATTATCAAGCAACATTTTTTTTGTATAAGGTGCTTGATACTGTGATGTTTATATGGTTCTGATGTTTACATGACTGCGGTTTGAGCAGTATATCTAATATATACATTTACTGGGATGATGAAATGCACATTGTAGCCCCATGACCACACTTTTGGGTACATCGAAACCTGTCTTAGCGGCTACCTGCCCATAATGATAACCTAAGTATAACTATCACATTCGAAAGTCCCGATTGACCACTTAGTAGTGTCCAGTGCCCAATATACTGACCTGGCTATCGCGTAATACAGTCAGTTAACTTGAACTGAACCATTTATAGTCGACCTGCCGCTTGCATGTGAGTTCAATCACGAACACCCAAATATACACTAACGAAGTCTTAGCAGCGAAGAGATCGGGACTTGCATCCACAACGCGATATTGTTTCTTAATTAATAACTTATCATTTTAATTGTTTAGTTTAAACATCATATTATTTCATTGTATTGTTGTGTGCGAACAGCTCGTTTATCTCTGCGTGTTCCAGCAACTGGTTAGTTATTCTCAATAGTAAATTCAAGTGTTGACTTCTTTATGTTTGTTCGTCCCATTACACCCTGTATATACATTGTTAACGTGTACGTGATTACACAGGCTGTGTTATCTGTCATCATTGACGGTAACTCATTTATCGCCCAATCTGTGTTCATATTCGTGCCTGATAGCGATGCCCTTTAACTGCTAAAACAGAGTTTCAGAGATCCTGAGTTTTGAGACACTCGTCCTTGAGTGGTATTCCAATCGTACTTCACAACAGCACATTTGCCACTATAAACATCGAAGAGTCAACGTTATATTCCCAGCCTTCATAAATGGTGGGACCAAGATGCATCTATCATCGACGAGATATATGTTAAAAATGAATAGATAAAAAATAAATAAGGTAATAAGTTAGATAAATGTAAAATTGCAGAAAAACAGATAAATATACAGGATGAGATTGTATAATAAATATGCAATTAATTCATGTAAATAAACACCGTTTGGAAAGTAAGTTATATCAAGATATATATATATAAATAAATAAATAATAATTAAGTTATATGCCAGACATGATGACTATCTTACAGATTTACTGTGTACAACGAATTGTAGGACCAATATGCATCTATGAATGACGAGATATCGATTATGTTTCCCACCTATAAGAGTGCATGCCGTGCCGCAATGTTCATAATTTTGATAAACACCTTCGCGTATAGATGTTTAAGTGTGTCGACGCGTGATCAAGTTGGTGGACTTCATCAACGTGTGGGCGTGAGGTAGCAGTGCGTTCAAACACATACAGCGCATATTCCGCGCCTCCACGGAATCGGCCAACTGTTTGTGTAGGGAGGCAAGAAATGTCAGTACTTCAAGAAGTGTAGTATCGTGACGCAGCCGTATGAGACCTCTGAAAAGTGTCGATATAAGTAAAAGTGCGGAAAATCTCTTGCTGCTACCACCATTGAATCACTGACAAGTCCGTGCAACCGGCGGCAAGGTATGATTGACACCGCAACCACGAACAGCTTTCTAGCTCGGTCTGCATGTAATAATTCCTCTAACAGTATCATAATATTTTGCTAAAGTTAAATGGAATACCGAATTTACTCTTAACGACATTCAAAGCGCGAAACCGTTAAGATTCCTGCAAACCAGCTCTCAGTATTGCAACGCGACATTCACTGCAGGTTCAAAGTTCGTCTTCTGGACATCGGCAAGGATGAATTCGCTCATCACACCAAGCTTAACGGGCCAATTTGGCAACGAAAGTGTTCAGTGGCAAATGATAAACGTTTCCACTATCACGATCTCCATTATTTCGGACATTCTAAATAGCAGCGACCACGTGAGTGACCACATCGCAGTTAACGTTGCACTTACCAGTGTTGCCAGCTTTCTTATCTGACTGCTTGGAATACCAGGCAACTTGTTCGTGATTGCCGTATACATGTGCAGGATGTCGACGTCTACAAGAATGTACATGTTCGCGTTGGCCATTGCTGATTTGGAGGTTTGCGTAATTGGAGTTTTCTTGACATCCGTCACGTTTACAAAAATCAGCATTGAAGTAACTACATTCTGCATGCATGCTTCAATTGTATTTTCGGCATTACGTCTTGCGTTTGTGTCACTCGAACGTCTAATGGCGGTCAGACGTCCTCATTCGTTCAGTCTGTGTCCGGGTCGAGCGAAATGGGCGCTCGTTGGCATTGCGTTTGTGGCCGCGTTTTGCGCAATGGTACTTACTATAGCACGCGTCAACAAATACATACTATTGCGTCGTGCGTTTACCTTGTTTTTCACAGTATCAAGTATCATAATTATGATTGGGTGCTACACCCTCATGGCAATTAAAATGCTAACGAACGTAAGAGCTGCCCACAGGAATGTCGGTGTCGTAAATTTGACTCCTGTCCAAGGACTTTCAACTGTTCCTACTGTCACATTGGAACTCACGAAATTAAAATCACAAGTAGATGTTACTTCACATAAAATCGATCCATTGCGTGATTCCAAAACAACAACTGTAAAGCATGCTAAAACTTACAGAGGTGTGTCTTTATTATTTATAATTACAGTAGTATTTATCGCCTGCTGGATGCCACAGTTGCTGTCTGACGCCTGTTTTCAGATCCCTTCCAGTGTCAAACGCGTGTTTATCATCAACTCCGTCATCAACCCGTTCATCTACAGCGCTGTGAGCGGTATGTTTCGTGACGACGTCCGACAGTTCTGTAGAGAGATGCGCTCTACGACGTCTTCCTGTTGTCGATAAAACATACTAATAAGATCATTTGTTCGGATGATATGACAACATGTTTGAGAATGTTTGCTAGCACACCTACCAAGGTTCACGTTCTTGTTGTCTACAGTACAAAGGATTGCACCCGCCGTTGTGTTAGATTGTATGTCATCATCGCATATAAGTACGATATAATTATCTTGTATTTTTTACATTTATAATTAATTATGCACATAGTATGCTACACAAACTGTTTTTAACAAGGTTTGTGATTTATTGGCTGATTTGTTCTCACTCATTGTCAATTTAGAAATTTATGCGTAGGCGTCCTGTTCCATATCGTAGCATTAGTCAAAAATGTGTTATTATCATAACACACATCGCAGGCATTACAGGTCAAGTGTGGCGTTTATGTTGTTGACATTAATGCACAACATGTTGTTTTCAGATTATAATAATGTTGTACGGTTGCTATAAAAATGTACACGTTACGATAATTAAATACCACGAAACTGTATTTGCGAATCATGTGTGTTGGTGATATACTATGAAAACTCTGTTAGCCTTTTTTCTGTTGTTTTGTGTTACTTTAGATACACTTTTTGGGGGAAATGTGTGTCTTATCGTAATTATGCAATGGTGTTGACCGTTGCATCGAAATTAATCTACTCTTTGCACAGACCAGACGACTGATATAAATTAATAAACGCTTGAAAGATAAACATGTGTTCTGTTAAATGTAGGTTGTCACGAATGTTAATAAAACATTAATGAATAGTAATAAAACATGTTTACAAATTATCTTCTTGTTGCGAAATACAATGACTGTTAAACTTTGATTTTCAAGAATGATAACTGCATATTATGTTGCATTACGAGTGGCGTTGTTTGCCTAAAGTAGAGGACATGTTATTACCATGTAAATTGACTGAAATTCAAATTGACTATTGGCTAAGAACATGCTAGAATACTCCAGGTCCAGGCATACTTTTCGGTAAGTACATAATATCGTATGAAAGTTAATTCACTTTCGATCATGTACTTTTGATATATGTTTTATTGATGTATCGCTACTTATTGGTAACATTGTGGATGAGGTTTATTGCTGAACCCATTCTTCAGATTACAAAAGCTCTTGTGAACAATAGCCGTTCTCAGGCATGAACAGGTTTTGCACAGGTACAGGCATATCCCCGCTGTTATGTAGTTCTAACGAGCCAGTCAATGATTCGGAGCATCTTAGAAGAATGTCCAAGTACCCTCTGCTGCTGTATAAATAAGACGATGATGTAAACGGCGCTTGAAGGACTGAGCACAATTGTAACAGATCTCACAAACTGTCTGAAAGTCCAGTCCATTTCTAGATTAGAGAGTGGACGATAGGTTTGCCAGGTCAACACCTGTCAATTGTTACTGAACATGAAACATTGTTTTCTTCAATACCATGTTAATTCTTGTAACTTTAATATATCTTCTACTTTCAGTAGTTTCAATTTATTTGAAAAGTATTTCCGTATGTGAGTTTATTTATTTATTCGCACAACCTTTTTAGGATGCTTGTAATGCTATTTCTTTGATATCCCGAAATCATAATACAATAATTTATATGTGATAATATTAAGGTGTTACATAATAACACTTGTATATCTAATGGTAATACATGTTTTAATCAATTTAATATGTCAATTGTTTTTGAATACTTATTTTATATTTTCTCCATGTGTTTTCTCCAATTTAGATAAATGTGTAGAGTCAATCATAGAAAGTAAAATGTATCTACTCTTTCAATAAGTACATCATCTATTTAAGTGTAAGAGTTTGCATACGTTTATTAGGCATATGAAAAACCATGAATTCATTTTTGCTTTTATTTAGTAATAATTTAGTAATAATTATATTTAATCATTCATTAATTTTAGAAAGCTCCTCATTTGTTATGGTTTCTGTGCTTTTACTATTGCGTGTGGTTAGATAATGTGTTGTCATCAGCATACATAAAAACAATGTATGATTTTACTTGTTCAATTTCAATATATTGCTGTCTGTTTTCTGAGTAACTTTCGAGCAACTATTCCGCTGATCCATTTAGGCAATATGCTATTTTATTTTGTAAAATGTTATGGTCAATAGTGTCAAATGCCATCGAAGGGTCGAGAAATACTTTAATTGATATCATTTTTACTCATTATAGTCACAATCCTGTTAGTTAGCTCAAACGCAGCAAATTATGTTGAATATTTAGCTCTAACACCATCAGGATTATCATATAAAATTTAATTATTTGTTGAAATATGAATATATGTGTATACAAATTAGTTTCTGTAAGATATGGTAGGAAGAAGAGAGCTTGGACTATAATTTTGAAATAGGCATGGATTATCTTTCTTCAATATAGGTATAACCTTTGCGATTTTTAGTTTATCTGGCAATACACCAGATTATAAAATTTGGTTTATTAATAGTGCTAATGATCTTAAAATTAAAGGTTAAATTATTTTGAATTTTGTTGTTGAGATACCATGACATCCGTAGTTGTTATTTTGTGGGAAGGTTATTTATAGTTTTCCTAATAGTTTCGTCATTAACATTTTGAAAAAGTAAATACTAAAGTTACATTTATATTTAAATAACGTATTTAAATAATAATTGTATTTTTTACTACCTTTGTAATTAATACATTGTGCAATGGACTGTCCTACATTTGTAAAATAATTGTATAGACAACATAATGAAAGTTTGTTTATTTTTACTTTTTTTTTAAATAATTTCATTAATAACTTTCCATGTATTTTATATCATTTTTACATCGATTACAACTTTGTTCAAAATACACGTGTTGGTGGCTAAACGAATAGTATGTTTTAATACTCTATTACATGTGTTTAAGTTAATGTTGTACCACACAAACGCAGACTTTACGATCGGAAGATAGTGTCTTGCCATCGTTTATACACGTAGACTTCCGTGCCATCCAGACGTTTACCTCACCTAAACAATCTTCCATTTGCCTAACTGCAGCCACTAACGCAGAATGGTTCAAGTCAAAATGAGCATATACCTATATATCGTCGGCATATCAATGGAAGAACAGTCCATGGGCTCGTATAATGTCGCCAATAGGTGGTACGTATAATAAAAAGAGCAGTGGCCCAAGGACAGAACCTTGCGGGACACCTGTCGTTACAGAAGTTGTACTCGACGACTGGTCACCGATTACTACTCGCTGCGTCCTCTCTTTCAGATAATATATCACCCAGTCCAGTGCTTTGCCAACAAAGGCATATCGCAAACGTAACCGTCTAATCAAGATGTTATGGTTGATCGTATCGATGGCGGAGCTGAAATCAGCAAGAAGCAAGACGGTTCCTTGTTTTTGTCCATAGCTGTTTTGACGGAACTGATAACATACAGCAGCGCAGTTTCAGTTGAATGTTTTTTCCCGATACGCCGACTGAAAACACTCAACCATATGCTGCTCAGAGACATGCGCAATTATCATATATATTATTAATAATGATAATAATAATAAGATAACTTATATTGCGCATAACTCCGTGAAAAGCAATCAGAATCGAAAAGGTTTATTGCCCTAAAAATATACATGATACAATGTTAAAACGTTACCTACAGCTCCATTATGAAATAATGTTGCATTATTGCCGCACAAAATAACAGGTAATTGTGTACACATGTTAGTAAATAAGAAATAACAGAAAAGTAATTAGAAGTAATATAAGAAATATTGATGCAGATCAACTACACACGGGTCGATGATACTATAACTAAGACCATTTTGGTCGCTCTTTTGGCAGTTAAATGTACCTGGCAATCTTAGACACTTTCAATGAGAATATACAACACATAATTATGTGCATAATACTGTAACGATAATACTAACATAATAATAATAATAATAGTAACTTCTTTTGCGCCAATATCCTCGAAAATCAAACTCAGTGGCGCGACAAAACCAGAGGATTAATCAATCTCATAATCGAAAGCAGTGCGTGAGTCGTCAACGGATGGATGAAGAAGCTAGGGGACTAAGGAGGATAGGCAGCATTAAAGAGATATGTTTTTAGACGTCGGCGGAATGAAACTATATTACCTTGTGATTTAACACTGGCAGGAAGCGAATTCCACACCGTTGGTGCGTCAACCGAGAAAGCTCGGGTCCCGGCTTTCGTTTTCACCCGAGGGATGTAAAGAGGGTTTCTACTGGTTGAGCGTAGCTGTCTGGAATTTCTTGATGGAGTTAGCAGTGAATTTAGATATGCTGGTTGTGTAGATGAGAGTGCTTGATAGGCTATTGTACACATTTAGAAAATGATGTGATAGTGCACAGGTAGCAAATGCAGTGATTTTAGAAGCGGCACTGAGCGAGAAAAACGAGGAGAACGCGTGACTACCCTTGCTAAACAATTTTGGACACGCTGAAGTTTTGCTATGTCCTTGTTTGCGGTATTGTGAAGGAGAGAATTGCAGTAGTCAAGTATGCTGCCTACTAGAGCTGTGGCGAAGGTTTTAGCAACGGAAAGTGATAACAACCGGCGGATACGGCGAAGATCACGGATATGGTAAAAACAGCAACGGCATGTTTTCGAGATATGTTGTTTGAAATTGAAGTTTTCATCAAACGTTACTCCGAGATTTAAAACTGAGGCGGCTGGTGTGATAATCTGACTCAGAATATGTGACGGGAAAAAGCCATCGAGTTTTGCCCGCTGCTTTGAGGTACCAATGATGAGAAATTCGGTCTTATCTGCATTTAGTTTTAATTTACTATTTTTCATCCAAAGGGAGACATCTTGGAGACAATCCCTGAGCTGGTATCGACAAGTATCTGGTGTGGTCAGGAAAACATAGATTTGTGTGTCATCTGCATAAAGGTGGTGATCCAGGTTGTGACTCTGGATAACTGAGCTTAATAACGATAATACCAACATTATAATTATGTTACAGATAATAAATGTCACACAAAATCTCAACAATAATAACAAATTTAGTACATTAAATTATTTTGGAAACTAGCAAATAATCGCAATCTCATAGTTAAATAACAATACGTAGTATATGTATACAATTACGGAGGTATCAAAAATAAAACAATTAAATATTGTAAATTGATTGTTAAAACTGTTCGCACGCACACACACACACACACACACACACACACACACACACACACACACACACACACACACAATCACACACACACACACACACACACATACACACACATACACACACGCACATACACGCACGCACGCACACACACACACACACACACACACACGTGTGTGTGAGTGTGTGTGTGCGTGTGTGTGTGCGTGTGTGTGTGCGTGTGTGTATGTAATGAGAACTATGTGCGTTTAATTTTATTTTAATGTTAAATGCAACATTGTTTATTAGTAATGGAATATCACACCTAATGCATCGTTTGACAAAGTCATGGTTTGCTCTATTTATATGAATATTATTTTGTATCCTTGTGTCATATTTGTGGACTGTTATATTTAGTATAAATGGTAAGTTTTGCACATACTGGTAATATCATGTACACGTAATTATAGTACATATATTCAACTCATGTAACTTCAGCATATATGTAACATTCAGAATATTACATGTCTTAAACAACGGCTCAGTATGTGCGTTATATTTCGTTAAACATATTTGTCTAGTTGTTTAGTATGTAGCTTGATGATTATGTTACAATAAAAACCCAAGCTCAGCTCTAAATCTAATCAATATCAATACAAAAGGGTTAATCAATCTCAGAGTCAGGAAACAATCCCAGCGGTCAACAGACTGATTGAGAAGCCAGGGGGCTATGGTGGATAGACAAGGTTGCTAAGGTATGCTTTTTTACATGACGGTCGGGTGTGACTAAATTTTTATCTTATCTAAGATTGTTCTTTTTTAGCTCATACACTACATCACTTTGTTGAGTCATTACTAACCTTAACATAAATTATCACATATATGCAGATGTCATACAAGTTTATATATCACTTTCACCAACGGATACACATACATCTATGTTTCTGTAAATTACTGCCTTACATACATCTTTTCGTGTATGGGATCAAGTAAACTCAAGCTTAAAGATAAAACTAATGTAGTTATTTTTGTACAAGACAACAACGAAACAAGATTGTCTAATACTTTCCAATTAAAATACTTGGCAACGATACATCACCATCAGATACCGTTCGGAATTTAGATGTTGTCTTTGACAGTTGGCTTTCATCAGTATATTTCACAAGTATGCAAATCATGTTTCTATTATATACGTGATTTCTGTAGAATTTGGCGTCACTTGTCCTTAATGTCTGCTAAAACGATATAAATTGCTCTGATTAATAGTCGACTAGACTACTGCAACTCTCTTCTAAAAATAACATTGCTAAGACTGATTTCTCTAAACTTCCTCGTGTACAGAATTGTTTAGCATGGGTGGTACTTAAGGCGCCCCGTTTCTTGACATCACTACTCGTAAAAGCGGTTATATTGGCTTCCAGTTGTATACCGAATTACATTTAAATTGGCTACTGTTATATACCGCACTCTTTCAACTCGACAACCGACATACTTAGTTCAACTGGTACATGTCTGTGATATCTCTAGGACCCTTAGATTATCCGTTTTCAAATAAAGTTTTGTTCCTTGCTCCTTATTACGAATAAATGTTCTGAAACTATAGACATCTTTCGTAACAAAATGTAAAACTTATTTATTTGAAATTGCTTTTCCACTATAATTTGTCGACGGTTCCATTCTCCTACGACAACGTTTGCCTGTCCCCGTGTATGACTAGCTAAATTATGTTGTTTGTTACGCCTCTGAGCTTGAATTCTTTAAGGATACAGGCGCTATTGAAGTTTCACATTTAATTATTATTATTATTATTATTCCAAAGAGTAGGTTCTGCAACAGAAAAAGCTGTAGTCCCAAAATGTTGGTATTGCATTTATTTATTGAGAACAATACAACAGAACTAGTGGCTGAAGAAGGATAGGTTGTCTTACAGTGGATGTAAATAGTGCCTGGTAAGTAACAGTTCAGAGTTAAAAGATGATTCGATATCAGATTGGACGCCAATGCGAGGACTTCAGAAGCGGCTTGGAGCGAGTAGAACTTGCATGAGCTTATAAATAATCCGCTAGTCGCCGCTACTGTTACGCGCCTGCATTGTTACATAATACACGCGAGATGGCGCTACTTACTGTCAAACGGAGGTGTGGTGATCGCATGTGGTGACGGTAATGATACGACATTAGGCTAATTGTTGCTCTGTTGTCTGAATAGTTTGTGAAGAATGTGTAGGCGCTAGTGGCAAACACAACCGTTGTTTGGGCGAGTATCCCGTATGCTGCTGTTTCTGTCTCGAGGTGAAGAGTTATTTGATTGTAGTGTTCTCTGTATTGCTTGCATTTGAACTTACGTTTTGAATTATAAATAATTTGTTGTTTGTTTGTTAGTATTCGGGGTAAATTTGTTTTGTGTACTATTTTCTTAAATCTTATAGCCTTAATATGAGCCCCTTCATTGATTCGTATCGCTGTTGCATTGTAGAGGCCTGTAACAATATCATAATTCGAGTTACAGTATATTATGCATTACTGTATTTCTGTAATGAAATATGTTGGTAAATATATCAAACCAGCTGGTACATGTGAGTTGAAAGGTATCAGACATTACACAGACTACAGCCAAGCATCACTGTCGACAATGGAAACAAGTGCAATAATGTTATTTGAAATACATTCATATGGTATACAAATTTATTTGTTTTTTAGATGCCAGTAAGGCTTTTGATAGAGTGAATCATTCACTTCTCTTTGATAAGCTGTTGAAGCGAGGTGTTCCTGGCTACATTGTTAGGCTTCTCGTGTTCTGGTATACAAATCAGAAAATGTGTGTTAGATGGGGTAATGTATACTCAGATTATTTTGGTGTTTCGAATGATGTTAGACAAGGTGGTATTTTGTCACCTCTTCTTTTCAATTTATATATGGATGATCTAAGTAATAGACTAAACAAACTGAAGATCGGGTGTTGTATAAATGGAATTGTGGTAAACCATATTATGTATGCAGATGATCTTGTTTTGATAGCGCCATCTGTTGCTGGCATGAATAAGATACTTAAATTGTGTGAAGGTTTTGGTTCCCAGCATGATATAAAATACAACTCAATGAAAAGTTGTAATATGTCCTTTAGATCAAAACTTCTCAAAGGAGTAACTTTACCCAAGTTTGTCTTGAATGGTGAATATATTGATGAGGTTGAACAGTCCAAGTACCTTGGGCACATTTTCACAAACGATCTAACTGACAATGCCGACATTGCAAGACAATGTCGACAGCTCTATGCTCAGGGCAATATGATTCTGCGTAAATTTCATATGTGTATTCCAGATGTGAAACTGACTCTATTTCGCACTTATTGAACCCCAATGTACACATCACAGCTATGGTGGAGCCATAGAAAAGCCACAATCAACAAACTGTATACCTCATATCACAATCTTTTGAAGATGTTTCTTGGGTTATCTAAATTTGAAAGCACAAGTATGTTATGTACCTATGTAAATGTCCAATGCTGTCAGTCTGTTATAAGGAGCTTGGTGTACCGCTTTTTGCTTCGTTTGGACAGCTCTGACAATGTCCTTGTACAGTCCATTCTCATATCTAGTCTGAACTTTGTCTCTAGAATCAGAGTACACTGGATGAATATGCTTTACACAACCAACGTTTGTTTAGCGATCTGGGCTGAGAGCCCTGTGCTACTGTCTGTTGCTGGTGCTATGGACCACAGTATTACTTGTATATGCTTATTTCATGTATACTGAAGAGTCTGGAATAAAGTTATTGTATTGTAATGTTTCTACTAATATGTTACGTTAATGTTTACTTTTTATATTGAATACATTCATCACCATCATGGTAGTCATAAAAAACCTACATTAGTTTTCATAAAATGTAATATCAATCAACAACATTCAGTAATAGTACTAAAATGTGAGTAACACAATACTGTTTTAATAATTGTGATAACCAATAATATTATTATCCTGCGTTTTATGTTGTTGCACGAGAGTAAAGTAACAGTTTTTTATTAAGTAAAAACACTAAGTTTCTGTTTTTTAACATATTGTAATTTACTTAGCACGTATCTATGCTGGTTGGGGTAAACCATATATTAAACAACTGCTCTTCTATTCACCCCGCTTTCCACCAACAATCATGATTGCTTGTTTATATATTGAAAATGACATACTTACTTATCAATTACCTGTCATCGTCGAGCGAAGAGATATCTATTACTGCAGCGCTGCATTAGTCTTCATTCGCACAAACAAATCTCCGTAGCAAGACTAACTAACTTAAATGAAGCACCGATTGATTATTTCCTGCATTCAACCGAATAGTGCAATTGGCTTGAGTGATAAGTGCACTCTTAGGAACAATATGTTCGCGTGTAGATATGTTTACAAGTCGCCGCTGGGCGTCATCAGTATGTTGTGTTCTCGGCATGCCTACATAGTCTAGTTGCCAGCTGTATTCTTTCAATGGTAAACCTTAGAAATTGTAATTATTGTAAGGTTTTTTGATTGATATGTATTCACATGAGTATCTGGAAGATGTTGAGCTTTGTTGGAACTGGGATGTTTTTTTAATTAGCATTCTCAGCGACGACAGCGACACAGTCGTGTTGCCTGGTCTACTGGACGTGGCGTTACGATCTACAGGTTCGTGTTGCTGTGCAGATGGAGAAGTGGGATGGTGTTGTCCTTGATATCAACGCCACATGTTGCAACTTAGGGGACACAGTGTGCTCACAGCTATTTGGAATCCATGCACAAAGCGGCTGTGATGCTCAGAGTATAGTGGGAAAATAGACGATGGGATAACTTGTCCCAGCATTGACAGTGGTCCACGAGGACCGCCACTTCTAGTGCACGTCATTAGCTGCCGCTGTCGAGCGAAGGACAAGGCAGTTGTAGTTGTTGCCGTGAAAAAAAATCAGCTGCACAATCTATTGCCTCAATACAGCACGCGATGAATGCTGCAACCCATTTACGAAGAAAGAGGAGACGGAGGAGAACGATGAACAGAATGACCATGAATATGATGATGATTATGTAAATCGGAATTAGTTATACAAACAATACTCTGCATTTGATGGATAATATGTTATTATATATATTAATTTTGGTTTTACTATGAATGTGTACATTTGGTGATATTAGCCATAGGCTAATGTTTCTCTGTTTAGTAAAATTACGCGAATTGGGGAAGTTAAAGGAACATGCAACCCAAACAGTAAAAATTGCTTAAACCATTAAACAATGTTCATTGAATCATATCCCATATTTTGTTATTGTTTTCTGAAATTATTTAATTAGGTTTTAAGGATAATTAGTTAACCTCCCTGGAGGCTGACATTTTGGATATTTCGCCTGTGGGTGTGTGACGTCACACCTCCACCACCGCTAGCGCCTCGGGTGGGCAAAACAAAACGAATTCTTCACGTACCCGCTGAGTCTGAGATCAATCCATCCATATAATTACAGTTACAGAGCGTTAGCTAACAAAAACGGCGTCCTTTATTATATAAACATTCATAGAATAGGATAATAGAATAGGATAAAGAATAATGATGCTCAAGTAGAGACTGCAACAAAGCGTCAAAGACAATCGCGCAATCCATTTTGGACTTGGGTGGTTCGACGGAGCTTAATAACTTTTATTATCGCCCACTTTCACATGTAAACAAATCGTTTATCCAACTAATTATTCCAGTCAACCGTCGCGCAATGAATATTTTTATAATCATTGTTTTTTATTATTATAAAGGAAATACATTAAATGATATTCTAGCACCCCTTTTATAGTATTTGCATACATTATGTTCGTCCCTTTTGGCTTTTGCGAGACCGTTCTTCGCGTGCTGCACCGACCCTTCGCTTCGGCCCGGACTTTTCGTTTTGTGCACAAATTCAGTGGGGACAGTAGCTTCGTTCAACAGTTGTCTTTCAACCAATCCCGGCAACCTGTGTTCCAGATAAACGGTGACAGCCATTTCATCGCCAACTCGCGCTTCGTAGAGAATTTATTGGCATTTGGAAAAATCTCTTTCCTTTCACCGACTCTTCTCCTGCCTTCTTTTGACATCCGTATGCTTGACATTCAAGCATTTCATTATCACAAGACTCATAAAACAACTAGATTCATGTCGCTATGCTAGTGTTTACAAGTTGCGCACCCCCTATAATCGCCGAGAGTGGTGGACAGCCTACGTCACACTCACGCATTCTCTCGCGTTACTCTTCGTGCGTTCCCCGTGACATGGGCAACAATGGCAGCGCCCAGGGTAAGTGAAAATGTACGTTTCAAGATTAATTTTATAATATATAACATTCTTACAAAATTAAACAAAAAATACATGTGTTACAATATTCTATCATGAATAGTATGTGGTAATTGTGGGGATTTTAACGCATTTTCAACACTATGGTTGCATGTTCCTTTAAGTAAATGTCAACAGTTTTGAACTACATATGACCTTGCCCTTGATTTAATGCATTGACCTTGACTTTTAATCACGACAAAAAAATAACAAAAATGAATTCCTCGAGTCAAACTTGTTTAGAAAAGTGGTGTGCAAGCTAGGTTGGGGTTATGAGGTTGTCTACCCAGTGGCGACCAGTTGGATAAAGCAGTGCCCTCTCCAGGTATTCACATATATCTTCCCACGCCTTGAAGCCAATCTGCAGGAAGGATTGTCGGAAAATGGAAGGAACTACCCTGAATGCGCACAACGGATGGTTTCCCATGACGGATAAGTTACTTCCATATATGATATTTTAATATGGTATATGAAAATAAGTAAATTTCAATTTTTTTTTGCCAAAAATGATCTTGACCTTGTTTTATGCATTGACCTTCACCTTTAATCACGACAAAAATATCAGAAATGAATTCCTTGAGTCAAACCTATTTAGAAACGTGCTATCACACATGATTCTAGGTCTATTTGTTCAAACGTTTTACTTGGGTCAAGTTTAATTAGCGTTAATAATGCTAATTAGCTAATTTAAATTGTTCCCCGAAGTTGGTCCAGTGCCTACAAAGCTCAAAATCGACCAGGCACTCATTTGAATACATTAAAAACATTACAGTAATTACAATGTCTAGGTTCGCTGTCCTGCAACTAGCCTAACAGCTACTCTACAAACAGTGGCGTAGTGATCACCTTGCCGGAATTGGTCGACTGTTTGGGTTGGCTAGGGTTTTTCTGTTATGTGCGAAGAGAACGTTATCTCGAATTACGACATAACTTCGCAGAAGGCGTCAGAACATTGTTTGCACGTTGGAAAACATTGTTTATTGAATCTATATGAGCAAACAACTTACAACGATTACTCCATTTCAACGATAGGTGTGGATGAACAGAGCTACGTACAACCCGCAATCAGTTCGGCAACATTAAACGCACGCTTAACATGAGTCAGTGTACGAATAACTATTATAGTGGCTTCTAATACTTGTTGAAGAATACCTCTTGGAGCGTGACGGAGTAAGTATTTCACTGGTGTCAACAGAATAGTATTTCTAATCGAATGACCACACGTTAAATACTGTTCTGTGGCAGTCGCTGTATCTCTTCGCAATCGTGTTGCTGATCATCGGCCAAGTTGGAATCACTTATCACGCCAAGTTCGTCGAATCACCCTGTTCAGCGAGACTCTCCAACTGCAAGTGCTCAGTGATTCTTCATTCAACTCCACCATGTTATCTGATATTTTCACAGGCAGCGATGCCGTCAATGTTCACACCACCGCCTCGGTTCCAATTAAAAATTTAGCAGCATTTCTTCTTGGTGTTCTGGGAATACCAAGCAACTGTGATTGCTGTATACAGTTGGAAGACGTCAACTTCTACCAGACTGTACATGTTAGCACTGGCCATTGCTGATTTGGTGGTTTGCATCATTGGAGTCGTCTGGACAATAGTCGAGTTTAATTCCACCAATCAAGCAATTACTAAATGGTGCCTGCACATGTCGCTTGCATTCTCAGCAGTGGTACTTTCGTTTGTGTCGATTGAACGTCTAATGGCGAATATATACAAAGACTACGAATTGTTGACTCCTATCTTTACGGCGTCCGTCACGATATCACGTGTCGTAATTATGATCGGATGCTACAAAAGTGTGTCGTTATTATTTATAATTACCGCAGTGTTTAGCGCCTGCTGGATGTCACAGTGGTTGTCTGACGTCGGATTTCAGATTCCTTCAACGGCCAAACACTTAATGATGTTTATTATTTATTACATTACTTTACTAACACCTTTCATATGTTACTTTACTAACACTATTCAAGATTGTTCGAATGTTTTTTCATCTTATATTTATTGCAGGTTGGCTAATTATGTTTATTATTTATTACAATACAATACAATACAATACAATACAATACAATACAATACAATACAATACAATACAATACAATACAATACAATACAATACAATACAATACAATACAATACAATACAATACAATACAATACAATACAATACAATACAATACAATACAATACAATAACACTTTATTGTCCCGAACCGGGAAATTCATTTTGCAGCGTTCGTCGTCATAAAGATATAAAATACAGAGTAGAGAAATAAAAAAAATGCTAATAAATTCATTATTAAAACAGTAAGTGAACATCAATCATAATAAAATACAAGATAAATTATATAATATAACTTTAAAAATAAAGTTAAATTGTAATTGTGGTCTTCCTTTTACAAATAAAAATTAAAATTAAAATACAACATACACACATAACGTCAGAGGTGATTATCGTTTTGAATTTAGGAGTCGTACTGACATTGGGATGAATGAATCTCGCTTTCTGTTTGTTTTGGATGTTATTGTTCTGAACCTTCTGGACGAGGGCAGAAGGACGTACTCGTTATATAGGATGTGTGTGCTGTCGTTAATTATTTTATTGGCTTTACGGAGAACCTGCTTTTCGTACAAAGCAGTGACAGGGGTTTGTTTGAGGCCGGTTATTTTGCTACTAATATTTACGACGCGCTGCAATTTATTCTTGTCTTTCTGGCTAACGTTCCCAAACCAACATATAAAAGAAAATGTCAAAACACTCTGTATACAAGATTTGTAAAACATGGATAAAATGGTGTTATCAATATTAAAGGATCGAAGTTTTCTAAGGCAGTAGAGACGCTGCTGGCATTTCTTGTACGTGACACTGCAGTGGCGGTCCCATTTCAACTTGTTTGTAATTTCATTACTTTACTAACACTATTTAAGTGTTACTTTACTAACACTATACATACTCTTCGAATGTTGTTTCATATTGTATTTATTGCAGGTTGGCTAATGATGTTTATTATTTATTACATTACTTGTTTTCAGGGTACGATTTAAAAAGACCGATGGTTGTACAAGATGCATCACCGATCAATCAGCGATTGGGCATGATACAGGTGAAATGTCAAATGTGTAAACTATAAAATATTAGGACATGTGAACACTTCCAGCTCTAAAACAAAGATATATTTTAACTTAAGATTTACTTAATATAATAAATATACATACAAATTATAAATATGTCTTATTGTATTTTAAAATAAATGATGGTGGTTTTATGTTTGTCATTAGGTAATATGATATAGTATTGAAATTTTATTTATTCAGCTAATTATCAGGTAATGAAATACAGGCAATAGTAAAAATGCACAGAAAACACCTTGAACATTTGTATCAGGTGACGGCTTGGACCCTCAACACCCTCAACAAAGTCTCTCGCCTTCAGCAGATCCAAACCCGGTCGACTACCAGGGGAAGGGCAATCAGCTGACCAGAAAGAACAAAGCTCTGTTGATGCAGGTGTGGCAATGTTGCTATTTAGTCATGTTGTATATGGTAGGATTGATTACGAGTACATGATCAGAAGATTCTGCGCATAATTAGGCATTCCAGTCTGTTTTTCTTCATATTTTAAGGTATTTCCAACCTTAAAAAAGTATTTTGGTACCTTAATTATGTCTGCAGTGTACTACGAACTTTATTATATCCCCCCCCAGTAATTTGTACGGTGTTAATATGTGACAATATTGACAATTTCAAGCACTTTATCCAAGTTTAATATTATGATAATTGTAGATTGATGGTGAACATCCGGCTGCACCACATTATTCGCCAGGCCAATTCTACTCTGCGTGACACAAAGGATCTTTATAGTGTTACTATACCTGATACCTGACTCTGCAGATCCAGATTGGCCGTGCGTTCACATCAACCATCAGCGCCACCTGTCCGCCGAAGTGTAACCATAGTGTACACAGTCCGTGTACCACCTGGCTGTGTACACCGCATCCAAATGCATGTGTTATAAAATAATAGATATATCAAGGATCTTTATAGTGGTCATATATTTGATATGTTTTCATGGCAGATGTTTGTGTGTTTGTTTGATATAGGTAGATTTATTCATTTTCACAACTGCTCATAATCATACTTAATACATTTTACAACATGAAGGCATTTCGTCAGACAAATTTAAACATTCAACATGAGGAATTGATTTTATATCAACATTATTTTAATTCCAAATGATTATCTACCTCATGTCAACATGCATACCAACAATCAAACGAATATATCCATGTTTGCCATGCAATACGAATACAAAGTTATTATTTACATTGTAGAACATCACCATATTAATTTAAACAGGTATGCCAATTTTCTCAAAAATCAGTACCAAATACATTTCACACCTATCAGTTTTATTGGTGTTATAGAACATCACCATATTCATTTAAATTAGACAGAATATGCAGGTATGCCAATTTGTATTTTGTTTATTACACCTTGTGCACAGTATCGTGTTTTTAATTACTCACAATTTATATTAGTACAAAAAACATTTCACATCTTTCAATTTATACCAACGTTTCATTACGGCTTACATGTTTGGCATTTTAAGATCTTTCGATTTTTTCTCTTGTCACTGTTAGAGCTCAATGATCGATTTGATGCAGTCAATGCGTGGTGAAGCCTTATGTTCACCATAATATGAATAATCATCAGGTGACATTTACAAACATCACATGCCAATGAGTCGAGTACAACATAATTGCTCAAGTTACCAATCAAATGTGCTTTGACACTATTTGAATACATCAAATCATCGATGACCTTCCTGTATTGTATTTCCATAGTGGATACTGCGTCAGTTAATGCAACACTGGGAGTAATTAGTCCATCTTTGGCATCCTGGTATTTTTTCTGTCTCAACAAATCATGGTCCGGGTTTTCGATGGACAACTTTGAGATGCGTTTGTTGACACAAGGAGGACACACTTTCTTTCGGAGTTTGCGGACAATGTATCCCGCAATGTATGCCAGGACATTGACCTCTTGTGTGCTGAGTGATTCACTCATCTCTGTGAACACGGTGCACACCGACAATTCGGAACGGACTTCCGCTGGCAGTTGCAGTACAAGCGTGTCATAGGCTGATTGAGCGACGAGGGATTCTACTGGGTCTTGCCTTGGTTTTATAGACTGGAGAGTGAGCAGAAACTCATCAACATCCTCAGTCCAATTTGTAGTAGGTACTTGGTGTCATGACCGCATCAACCATTTTCTGTGAATGAATATGGAATATATGGTCATGTAGTCACGATTTGTGGCATTGACAATGTAAATCAGTATATTTATGACCAAAACGTTTCAACTGAAAAATATTTCAACCTTTATAATTAATATTTAGTCATTGGCAGCAAGCCACTTTAGGCATGTAGATTTTGCATATCTGTGGGTTACCTGGCTGAAAGCTGATTGGAAGTAAATCCCGTTAAGTGTACTGGCGTGTCATGTATTGTTATTCCTAGCATACCTCAAATGAAATATTATCATGCATTTTCGTATATATTTATATACTGAAAAATAGTCAATCTATACCCCTTTCTGAAATCCTAGAGTCGCTGAAAAACCTGGTATAGATGGTCTCTGGATGCAGCATAACGACAATTAAACCATAGTAACCCCATGTACATTCGCAAGGTGATACAATTATTATCCAAATGTTGCTGAATACGCTAAATTTAAAACAAATAACGAATAATGACTTTTTTACTCAATAACGAATTCGAGACCCCCCTCCCATAAATGAACTTATTAATGACAAATTGGCATTCTCAATTTCAATTTCAAGATGCATTTTTGAATAGATTCGTGGTGTTTTAGATAATTAAGCTGCTCTTAATAGAATGGCAAATTCGCCCCAATATGCAAGGAATATGTTTCCCCGCAGATGGCTTACTAAAGTATTCTATTATCGTCCGCATGACCAGGCTAACAAACTTGTTTCGTATTGCTAGTTATCCATTGTTTTAAAGTCTTTACATTTATTTTTTACCTTTCTTGGTCCTTTGGGAATCGGAATAAACTTAACCCAGAACATTTCCACCTTGAATTGTTGCAGTTATTAGCTGCACACAACTTACTCTCGCTTCGCCACTTTCTCTTTCTGTCATCCATTGCACTGCTGCGACTCTGGCTGCGGCCGTTACACTTCGGCGGATAGATGGCGCTGCGCGCTAATTTGCACAGTGGCGAAAGCAGGAGTGAGACATCCTAGTAAAACTATTAAGATCCTTGGTTGTAGCCCCAGAAAAATGTGGGCGTAATAATGGGTCAACAAGTAATCAAATACAGATTAATCATTGAATAAATGCTTTAAAATTATGTTTTTGTGTGGACATTTTGCATAATTGTGGAAGTTTACAAAGTGAATTACAATTTAAGTCAAACATTTAAAATCTACTATCCCTTACTTGGTTAGAATCTACTATCAACAGCAAACACTGAGGTCTCTTGTCATTAATTCACATATGTGTGGATAGCTCCAAAATAATAGTTTAAAAACAAAGCAATAGATCCTAACAAAACAAATTGGTGGTGTGCACATTTATGGAACAGATGCATGAAGACTATGTGGTTTTGACATTTGGTTTTATCGGATCATAAACTTAATGTTTACCTATTACAAATGTGGCATGCAGCCAGCATAAGTTATGTTCCACATTCTTCCGGTACGTGTAAATGGTGTACAGAGTACTTTTCATGCTAAAGTTTCTGATATGAATCAAGTTTTTATATACAGCATGGATAACATAAACATGTTATATTTTGACACAATACAGTATTTCTTATCATGGTAACGTGGAAGAAACGGTTTCAGTAAAGGTCCCGCACTCGTATCAATGAGAGGAGTTTTAACAGAACATCATGACTTCAATTTGTGCCATCATAATGCTAGCATTGTTTTCCCATTCTTGTGCGACATCAAGTGAATGTGCATGAACTATATTGAAAGAACATCATTTCCAATGCGACAACACCGAAAATGGACAGACGGATGTAAACGATAAACGTTTACTTAAAATATAGTTGCATTGCTTATAACCACGCAATGCAATATATTTAGAATGAGATTTAGTAACTAAAACAGCTTTCGCATAACCATCCCCATCTGACTGCGACTGTGAGTGACAGTCTAATCAAGGATTATATAGCTTGTGAAGCTATAATATCCTTGGTCTAATTTTACACGTGCGTTTGTTTACTTTGTCCACCTTCCTCGCCGCTTGGGGCGCTGCAGTCGCCGCTGTCACGCATAAGTGCTATAGCTGCGTGTCTTATTGATTTTAATCTCTTTGGTCATACGACGAAACAGCCGTCAGTGTGTGTATATCACCGACCAATGACGCAGACTAACGTTTGGGATTCAGAGAACATGTCTGAAATGACCAACAGTTCCAGTTTGCCTCATAACTGGTATGATCTGCAGCCGTATTATGATATTAGAACTAGGCTCTTCTCGAGGACTGCAAATCTTCTCATGTGCATAGTGGGAATACCAGGGAACTTCCTAGTGATGACGGTGTATGTCCGAAACATGACCTCTTCCGTTAGAGTCTACATGTTTGCACTTTCCGTTGCCGACTTAAACACGTGTGTCAATGGAATCGTCCTGAGCGTCGCGCCGATTGATCACACGGTAATGGTGTTACTCTTTTATGCTGGTGACATATCAATTGCATTTTCAGCGATTCTCCTGGCGTTTATTGCCATCGAGCGTCTTCTGGCAGTGCGGCGGCCACTCGCATACAAGTTAAGTGCGGGGCGGGCCAAGAAAACATTGGTTGTCATCACCTTGTCGTCACTGGCGTTTTCCGCGATATTGGAGTTGGCACGTTTGCTGCGATACAGTCTGTTGGTAAAAGGCTCACTTTTAATGGTCACGCTGCCCCCTGTCTGGGTCATGATAATGTGTTACGTTCTCATGGGTGTAACTATGTTCAAAAGGAAACGAGCCGCTCATACTACAGTAAGTGCTGAAGTTGTCTCGCGAAGTCTAGACCGCTCAACGGCTTCCTATGACGTCAAGTCCCTCGCAATCTCAACGATACTCACCGATAGAGCAGGACACGTACCGACGACTACGGCAACTCAGATAACCACATACAAGTCCGTGACGCTGTTGTTCACAATAACGGCCGTCTATATTTTGTGTTGGATGCCGGTGTGGCTGCTCTTCACAAGGTTATCCGTTCCAGTGGAAATCTACGGCGTGTTTCTGTTAAACGCCGTCGTCAACCCGTTCATCTACAGCGTCGTCAGCGCCATGTTCCGTAGCGACGTCAAGATCGTCTTTCGCCAGATACGGTCCAAACTGTTGGCCTGGTTCCAGTGAGTTCTCGCCCACATCTCGTTGAAGTCTCTCCCCCGGAAGCCGTGACAAGACGGAATATGCAAGCAGCTGAAAGGTCGATCAGCGGTATTGGTTCCAGACAATGAGTAGCCTCCGTGGATGTTGTGTACCATGCTGAAGGTACATTACATTCTAGTGTATATTACTTCACTTTGTTTGCTTCCACATGCACAGATGGAAAGTTGTGACCCAAACGGAGGTGATATACATCAACAAAGTATATTTCAAAGCTTTCACTATTATCGTCGTCATTGGTCTTGCTTTTAGTTTTAGTTTTTGCGTCGTACTGCTATTATTGTTATTATTATTATTATTGCCATATAAATTGTGTATGATAACCGATATGTCTTCTAGTGTCAACTTGTGTTATATACAGTGACGTTGGCTTGCGTCAGAGACTTGATGACGCGCTTTGAATCTCTAAGACTAATTCAGTTGAAGATCTTTAATGAACATTGTGTGTGCATGTGCGTCCAATCGTTATATATATATCGTTATATATATATATATATATATATATATATATATATATATATATATATACATGACGTCATTAAATGAGGTTTATGTAAGAAATATGCTCATCAGGCATGTTTGGCATGTCTACAGTACACGGGGGCTTTATAAAACGTACTTGTGGTACTTGTCAACAGTACATGTCGTACTTGTAATAGTTTCTAACGTCTTTATTTCTACGATCTAACTCTTTGCTTGGAAAGTCAAATATACGATCTATCTTTCGAGAACAGCCTGACGTCATGTGACACAACCGATGATAAACCACCAAATGTCAAACTTGTAACATTATTTCCAATTAAAACCAACCAACTTAATGGCCAAACTGAAATGGAGAAAAGTTCACTTCTTACATATACAAAGTTGCTTGCTCTTCCAAGCAAGAGTAAAGCACACACGTTGTAATGTGTAATTCCTGACTTTGAACGCACGTGGATAACGCACGTTCAATTTTACGATTACGTGTCAACATTCATTGACACTGCGATTATATAATCTTTGTTCAGTACTTTCCCATAGCTCGTTTTGTTGATTTATTTTCGCCTGAAATGACATCGACAAGGAAGGATGTGTTGGGCTGTCAGACTAGTATGTGTATTTCCCACTGTATCCTCCAAGACATTATACTCAAAATACCTTTATTGTCACTCACGGGAAATGATCTTATGCTGCTCGCTAATGGATATTTGCCAAAGTATACGATAAAATATCTACTAAGAATCACAGTGTAAATAAAATAGGCCATAACAATCACACAAACACACAGGCACGCACTTACGCACGCACAAACACAGACAGAGACACACACACACATACATACATAATTATATATATATATATATATATATATATATATATATATATATATATATATATATCATCACATACACATCAAACCACGGTAACTTCAATCCACGATGTCGGTCCAGGAAGCCAATTGTTAAAGTACTCTCAAGCCAACAACAATATAAGGTCCTGATAATAGGAAAGCTCATCCCCACGTAAGTGTTGAGTCAATTACGGTAGTAAGGACTTGTACTCTGACACACGCTTGACTGGGTCTCCATTTATGACTACATCTTTGGATGAGGGTCCTCCTAAAGTCGATGATATGCTCCTCCGTATTCTGGGCATTAAGCCCCTAGATGTGATTATCATACCACTGAACAAATGCTGAGATCACTTAATTCCTACTTCATTGTGTCAAAGAGAGATTGCTCAAGGCTCTCGAAACATACCTCTATTACAAAGACAGTCTCTACCGGCCTGAAGTCATCCACGGCTTCATCGGAACATGACATGTGATGGAGAATTCAAAATCCGAGGTATATGCCTGAGGGCATATTACTAACACCACAACACTGTGTGATAAGAAAGACATATGGTATTCAAAATGTGACACAAAAATGTAAAGCATGTAATTACGGGCATTATTGTATGGACAAAGAAAGGGGAGTCAAGGCACAGTAGTATTGTGCCAAAACAATGAGGCTAGCAGAGGAACTGAGAGACAACAGGAGCAGAAATAAATGTAAAATCACACAGATAACGTGTTATGTAGTTCCATATTGGAGACATTCGACATTTGTAAGAACGACTTCAAGTTCAGAATAAAAATTTAATTTCGTAGGTCTTGGTATAACTCGATTGGACATTGAATTCCGTATATCAACACGGTCACCTTGCCCAGCTTGAAGGCACTTCTACACGGTATATTAATACATGATTATTCTGTTCTGTTCTGTTCTGTTCTGTTCTGTTCTGTTCTGTTCTGTTCTGTTCTGTTCTGTTCTGTTCTGTTCTGTTCTGTTCTGTTCTGTTCTGTTCTGTTCTGTTCTGTTCTGTTCTGTTCTGTTCTGTTCTGTTCTGTTCTGTTCTGTTCTGTTCTGTTCTGTTCTGTTCTGTTCTGTTCTGTTCTGTTCTGTTCTGTTCTGTTCTGTTCTGTTCTGTTCTGTTCTGTTCTGTTCTGTTCTGTTCTGTTCTGTTCTGTTCTGTTCTGTTCTGTTCTGTTCTGTTCTGTTCTGTTCTGTTCTGTTCTGTTCTGTTCTGTTCTGTTCTGTTCTGTTCTGTTCTGTTCTGTTCTGTTCTGTTCTGTTCTGTTCTGTTCTGTTCTGTTCTGTTCTGTTCTGTTCTGTTCTGTTCTGTTCTGTTCTGTTCTGTTCTGTTCTGTTCTGTTCTGTTCTGTTCTGTTCTGTTCTGTTCTGTTCTGTTCTGTTCTGTTCTGTTCTGTTCTGTTCTGTTCTGTTCTGTTCTGTTCTGTTCTGTTCTGTTCTGTTCTGTTCTGTTCTGTTCTGTTCTGTTCTGTTCTGTTCTGTTCTGTTCTGTTCTGTTCTGTTCTGTTCTGTTCTGTTCTGTTCTGTTCTGTTCTGTTCTGTTCTGTTCTGTTCTGTTCTGTTCTGTTCTGTTCTGTTCTGTTCTGTTCTGTTCTGTTCTGTTCTGTTCTGTTCTGTTCTGTTCTGTTCTGTTCTGTTCTGTTCTGTTCTGTTCTGTTCTGTTCTGTTCTGTTCTGTTCTGTTCTGTTCTGTTCTGTTCTGTTCTGTTCTGTTCTGTTCTGTTCTGTTCTGTTCTGTTCTGTTCTGTTCTGTTCTGTTCTGTTCTGTTCTGTTCTGTTCTGTTCTGTTCTGTTCTGTTCTGTTCTGTTCTGTTCTGTTCTGTTCTGTTCTGTTCTGTTCTGTTCTGTTCTGTTCTGTTCTGTTCTGTTCTGTTCTGTTCTGTTCTGTTCTGTTCTGTGGCGTTGCGTTGCGTTGCGTTGCGTTGCGTTGCGTTGCGTTGCGTTGCGTTGCGTAGCGTTGCGTTGCGTTGCGTTGCGTTGCGTTGCGTTGCGTTGCGTTGCGTTGCGTTGCGTTGCGTTGCGTTGCGTTGCGTTGCGTTGCGTTGCGTTGCGTTGCGTTGCGTTGCGTTGCGTTGCGTTGCGTTGCGTTGCGTTGCGTTGCGTTGCGTTGCGTTGCGTTGCGTTGCGTTGCGTTGCGTTGCGTTGCGTTGCGTTGCGTTGCGTTGCGTTGCGTTGCGTTGCGTTGCGTTGCGTTGCGTTGCGTTGCGTTGCGTTGCGTTGCGTTGCGTTGCGTTGCGTTGCGTGGCGTGGCGTGGCGTGGCGTTGCGCTGCGCGGCGCGGCGCGGCGCGACGCGACGCGTCGCGACGCGTCGCGTCGCGTCGCGTCGCGTCGCGTCGCGTCGCGTCGCGTCGCGTCGCGTCGCGTCGCGTCGCGTCGCGTCGCGTCGCGTCGCGTCGCGTCGCGTCGCGTCGCGTCGCGTCGCGTCGCGTCGCGTCGCGTCGCGTCGCGTCGCGTCGCGTCGCGTCGCGTCACGTCACGTCACGTCACATCACATCACATCACATCACATCACATCACATCACATCACATCACATCACATCACATCACATCACATCACATCACATCACATCACATCACATCACATCACATCACATCACATCACATCACATCACATCACATCACATCACATCACATCACATCACATCACATCACATCACATCACATCACATCACATCACATCACATCACATCACATCACGCGACGCGACGCGTCGCGTCGCGTCGCGTCGCGTCGCGTCGCGTCGCGTCGCGTCGCGTCGCGTCGCGTCGCGTCGCGTCGCGTCGCGTCGCGTCGCGTCGCGTCGCGTCGCGTCGCGTCGCGTCGCGTCGCGTCGCGTCACGTCACGTCACGTCACGTCACGTCACGTCACGTCACGTCACATCACATCACATCACATCACATCACATCACATCACATCACATCACATCACATCACATCACATCACATCACATCACATCACATCACATCACATCACATCACATCACATCACATCACATCACATCACATCACATCACATCACATCACATCACATCACATCACATCACATCACATCACATCACATCACATCACATCACATCACATCACATCACATCACATCACATCACATCACATCACATCACATCACATCACATCACATCACATCACATCACATCACATCACATCACATCACATCACATCACATCACATCACATCACATCACATCACATCACATCACATCACATCACATCACATCACATCACATCACATCACATCACATCACATCACATCACATCACATCACATCACATCACATCACATCACATCACATCACATCACATCACATCACATCACATCACATCACATCACATCACATCACATCACATCACATCACATCACATCACATCACATCACATCACATCACATCACATCACATCACATCACATCACATCACATCACATCACATCACATCACATCACATCACATCACATCACATCACATCACATCACATCACATCACATCACATCACATCACATCACATCACATCACATCACATCACATCACATCACATCACATCACATCACATCACATCACATCACATCACATCACATCACATCACATCACATCACATCACATCACATCACATCACATCACATCACATCACATCACATCATACGATATGGGTTCTACATGCTACGCAACTCCATGATCAATTATAATTTGATATGGTGCTATACTAAATCAATGGTAAACATATGTTATTATATTAACATTAGTATTATTGTTATTTTGAGTAGTATCTGCGCCACATCTGCGCCACATATTCAAAGAAGTGAATAATGCCTGCTACTCTAATTAGCCTGTAACAGTGCCAATGTGTGTATGGGACATAAACCTCTGCAGTAGTGTTATCCGATCACACTGCTCGGTATGATCCACCAGGCGTCTCTAAGTTCACCATTCCATGGGTCAAATCAAACCTACCCAACCTCCAAATGACCAACCTTATTTTTTGACAAACCTGTACAGAATCACACAGTCAGCTTCAACGTATGGTGTTATGGCACAAACTCATGCTCAACACAATTTTGTCGGCATCGTGACATTATTGCGGATGTGGGTAAGATAATATGTTTATCATGCGATGGGGAAATGGAAACTTATCACCACGGCGGAAAGCTTCTATGCGTGGGGAGTTTCCCAGACGGCGTCAGGTATGTAGTAGCTGATGGGCGTGGATGATGCGGCTAATGAAAGGTCGGTAAAACAATCTTAATGAGGACTCGCGCTGATGCTCGTTTACTATTACACAGTACGCGTTGATGCAAGGTGGTTCGGTTCCTTCTGATGGCATTAGGACAAGTTCAATCCTACATTGATTATTCGCGTGCTCCAGTCAGCATGTGACAAGAGTAATGCGCACCTCATCGCATAACCCTCTCGACATTAAAAACTTGAGATATGAGCCAAACGCGGAATACAATACTGGTAAGGCCAAGACATACACCACCGCTCAATTGTCAACACGCCTTGGGCAAAGACGTTACACACCATCTCAGTCTTCAACATTATGAGACGTTACACACCATCTCAGTCTTCAACATTATGTAGGTCAAAACGTTCACAACCGCTCAAATGTCATTACTTGTTGGACAAAGACGCGTTGTTGCAACGCATAACTGTTATACAGGCCCAACTACGGATGCAACTCACGCAATGATTAATTACTGTCTCCTAATAATTGATTATTTCCTCTCCGGAAATTAGACTGCTGCGCCGCAATATGTGTCTGCCTAAACCCTTAGTAGGCTTCATCCACTCGACTTGTTCGTTCGACGTGGAGCCAGTCACCGACAGTGGCCTGCATTTCGTCTATCCGTGATTAGCCGAAAGCATGCTTTCGAGAGGAAGGCTCTCCATTGTGATATTTGCGGAATTGAGACGACAATAGAACACGTCCATTGACGAATGCACTGTTGCGTCGATGTTAAGTCGAACATGCAAAATGTTCCATAATTAATCGAAACTGTGTGATCCTACATGTGTATCATATTTATACAATGATTACGCCAATCAGTTACTGTGGACAAACTCGCGCTACAAGCAAAGTTTACCAATGTAAATTTGGAGGTCACCTGCTCCAAGGTATGAATAGTGAACACATATAACAACTAGTGACCGTTTTCTTTCTCAGTCTGAGTATAATAATAACAACTGAATAACACATATTGGTTAAATCGAAATGGAATAAAGAGTTTGAGACGTATAAACCAATTGATATATTAACACTGTAGTCTCTCAGTTCGAACGATATCAATGTAACTTCTGCCTTGGGACGTTCATTATTGTTCTGCGCTGGTCTGTTGTTGGTCTATAGATGAACAAAATGGACAATATCATGCCCCGGTTTCAGCAACAAGGTTTGGTCGACTCAGCCATAAATTTCGCTACACATCGGAAATGTTCATAAATGGAAACGATGGGGCGAATGACGTCACCACAACGGTCATTGCCATTAAGAGTTTTACCTCGTTCCTTATGTGTGTGTGTTTGGTATACCAGGCAACCTGGTCGTGTTGGCTGTCTATGCTTTCAAGATGACGACATCCACCAAAGTGTATATGTTTGCGTTGGCAGTTGCTGATTTGGAAGTTTGTTATGTGGCTGCGTTACCGGAATCATGTTGACAAGATTTGCTCTGGAGTTCTGTACTCTACACATATTTCGTAGTTTGGCTCATAAATAAAACATAATTGCAATGAAATGAGGCATATCATGACATGAATAACTATTCATATTTATATTACAGAGGTTACAGTTTTCAAAACAATCCTTCTCATTACTACCCTGGTGTTAATCATTATTGTATAAGTAAATTCAAATCGTTTAACTTCGTATATGCACTTTGATGTTTACGCATTACTAGTTTGGTCATTCGTGTTGTAATTAAATACTACTTGCTCAGACTACGTCATGTGTATTAAAGTTACGTGCCACGTAGAATGTTGTTGAATAATACTGGATTTAATACAATAGTCCCACTGCAAAAGTATTCGCCTTAGTTGTTAAATTCGAATAGGGGTAGAACTGTTAGAGAATATTTTAATATTCACCTTATTTTCCAGCAATTTCTGGCACTCTGTTGTCCGTATCTTAACTTTACTAAACATGTCTGCGATAACATAATGCAGTGTTCATTGATAATGTGCTCACCACGGAATACATATTTCCCGATACATTATGTTACAAGATAAGTAGGGCGAACGAGGTGTCTAGAATGAGCCGATTGGCGATATGTTACATGTATTAAGTCGTTCTTTATAATATATGTTTCGCATAGCAGGGTGCATGGAATGGAGTAAGTGGTGCGTGTGTGTGTGTGTGTGTGTGTGTGTGTGTGTGTGTGTGTGTGTGTGTGTGTGTGTGTGTGTGTGTGTGTGTGTGTGTGTGTGTGTGTGTGAGTGCCAGGTTGTGCAGTTTAATTGCCGTTTTATTAGCAGTCCGTAGTTCTGAACAATAACATCGTGGTCTGTGCCATCCACCATTAGCTGAACTAGATCCTGCCTACAACCGCCTGCTGCGTTGCAATCCAATGGGTACCTAAATGTTACAAACTGTTGCCCATTGTTACTGGTAGTCAACTAATTTATGAAAATTAAGGGAGAATGTTTTGAGCGTTTTTCACCATATACATTCAATTCAATTCAATTCAATTCAATT